>JAINUW010000639.1:0-600000 GCA_020205615.1 Panax quinquefolius
ATAAATTTAATGGCACATTTGTAACTTGTCCAACCCTTAGGGTTTAACCCTAAGGTTTAGCACAAAAATTATAAAATTTCCAATTAGGGTTTGTAAAAATAAAATTTTAGTTTCTAAAAATACAAAATTAAGGTTTCTTAATTAATTATATTTCCTCATTACATAGACTTGAAAATTAGGTTTAGTGTGACGCCCCCAAAATAGGTCCACATGGCCCATTCTGAATCGCCAGATATCACACTATTAAAATCAAATACAAACTTCATTTATACAACTGTTGAACTGTCATATAGAATACGACTACAGTTAAGTGTGAGTTTTAATACAAATGTATGCAACTCTTATGGTGCCTCGACCACAACCTTACAATTATACTTTACATAAAAGTATAGTCAAAAATTGTTTTAGAAATTAAAATCTTTGGGAAGTGCTCAAAGAAACCTTCGTAAATAGGAGGCCATACGTCTAGGTTATAATAGATATCATATGTCCACAGAATTATTCTTGGTTGACCCAATAGACCCCAGAGAAAAATGAGAAGATTACTGTCATCTTCTTTCTAATGGTGAGTCTTCTCTTGACATATAACTATCTCCACTGTCTCCAAGTGAAAATTATATTTCAAATAAACTCCAAGATCATATAGGTAGTGCTCGTAGATATATTCAGCAAGTGGATGTGCACAACCTTATCTTATGATAACACGAGGTTGTATGTCATTAGACATCTTGTATAATAGTGGCAAAACACCCTTCCAAAGGTGGGTTTATCTCACCCTATTCGGTTCACCAAAATTAAATATCAAATGACGTATACAATACGACACACTTATCTAAAGTTCTCAATAAAATTATTTCCATACTATTTAGGGAGAACATCAACAGCTATAGACCACCGTTTTATTCTCCTGTTATCCCCGCTCGACCCAGCTACACTCTTATTACCTGAAACGAATTGTGAAGCAAAAAGGGTGACCTCAACTAGCCCAGTAAAGAATATCATGACTACAGATAATTTACATCATCAATAGACTTCATCAGTAATAAATCAAAGATTTAGAACATATGGTAGATGATAAAACTTTTCAACCATAGTTGTAGCGGAACGAGCAATCCATTAGAAGAGTCAAATAGACCATCAGATCTATTATATTCTCTATGTTAAAAGTCCACCGATAATGTTTTATCCCTGTAACATGAATCAATAATTCATGTCTACAATCATATAAATAACTCATAATCACAATTGTGATTCTAAATTCCTCTTCGCACCCAGGACGAAGATAATTTTTATCACCTGTCTCTATCTGAAACATCAAAAATCATGGTTATACCAAATCACAATTCTTGTTCATAATCATACTAATAAATTCATCTTTGCACTACGAGCCAAAGATATTCATTAACAATTCATCTTTGCTCTACAGGCCAAAGATATACAACTGTATTTTAGAAGAGTTAAGTAAAGCATGATATCTACTATCTTCTACGAATTTAAAAGTTTATTATCAATATTTTATCGCTGAGACTCAGCTTAATAAATAATCCACATCATCGAATCACCCCTGCACTACGTGTTAGGTTTTGTGAAAATCAAAGTAGCAATCAAATTGAAAAAATTAGCGGAAGCGAAATAAAATCAATTTTAAAATTTTTTCACAAACCAATTACCCGGATCATCCTTTATGCATATTATTAATTAAATGAAGAATAAGAAATTATGAAATCATACCCTTGTAGAAACGAGCTTCCTCAGGTACGAGTTCACCTCCTACTTCTCCACGATCTCCTTGAATATCCGGGTAGATTCCTTCATTTGATCAATATAAGCCACCCAAGTGTATGGCCTCTAGAGGTGATCCACCAAAGAAGAAGAATTTTCAAGAAGAAGGGGTATTGGCTCAAATCCTAGTTTTTCCTATCTGTATAGAAAAAGGAGGCGTACTCTTCAACTCTCTTGGAATTTCGTATCTCAGATATCTGATATAAGACTCCTCTTATAAAGATATCATGTAACCCTATTTTAATTAAAATAAGGTATTATTTAATTAATTAAACTCTTTTAATTAAATGGGCTCCCTAATCCTATTAGAGGTAATTAATTAAACTCCTTTAACTAATTTTCCTTCCTAATCCAATTAGGAATAAATGAGAGTACTTATATTAAATTAATTCCTAAACCTTTTTAGAAATTAAAATAATAATAATTGTAATAATATTAATAAGACTCCTCTTATTAATTTATATTTAATATTTCTAAAATATTAAATAATAAATATTAAGCTATTTAATTTATTCTATCACCATAGATTAAATTAAATATACTTTATATTATTACAATTATGCCATTAACTTCTTAAATAATTATTCTTCTTTTATGGTGTGACCCTTTAGGTTCTCCATATTAAACCAGGTTGTGAATAAATCAATTAGAACAATTCTAATCTCATTTAAATAAATAAATTAAACAAATAATTTATTTAAATAAATAATATTTATTCTACAATAGGGATAAGCCTCCCTAGCGATCAGCGACTTTTCGGATAATATAGATTTCAACATTAATCATAAAAAGAACCTTTGAGTAAATATTTACCGTACAATTCAATCCTTCCACCATCTGATGTCCCAATTAAATATAAGACATGGAATTCTTGTCAAGTCTTATTTTATTTAATTATATGTATTTCGATTCCTAAATGCACAACTCATAATAAATGCAAATTAGAAACTACTTTCTAATTTCATTCCACCTTGGCCAAGGATTCCTGAGTTGTCATTTATCGAATCACATAGGACATTTCTCTTCTTTTACTAAAAGTGGTAGATTCTTTATTGATCATTCTTTATCTTCATATATAACTTATTACACCCAAGCATACCCTTTGATATACTCTAAGAATCTTAAGGATTAAGTCAAAGTGTAATTCATTATATATAAGATACTATAATGATCTCAAGTCTAAGGATCATTTGTACTACTATCACTACAGAATTCTATGACGATGACAAGTAAAACTCCATTAGGTATTTCTTAGCGAGTCACATTCAGTGAACTTATTCTCTAATAAGCACCTACATACTTGCTTTAGTGTCTCCACACAAATGATCATGAGATCAATCATCCTCATCCAATGAGCAAACAACGTACGTACCAATCTATCCGGATTCATTAATCCCCTTTTTAGTAATCCATTGATTAGGAACATTTTAGTTTTAATCTATCTAAGAATTTAGATCTCATTAGCATGATCTCATCATGATTCTAAAAGCATTGCTTAAAACTATGGGTTTATCACATATTATTAAAAGCGGCACCATGTAGATAATAAATGCCTTTAATAAATAATTCTTTTATTAATAAATAAATAAGATTGATTACACAGTATATGCTTTATCATCATACATGATTGGCTTGTATGCATAATACTTTCACTACGGCCAAGGATATTCGTTAATATCACATCCATGAATTAATATTTCATTGTTGAGACTCAGCTCAATAATTAATCCACATTATCGAATCATCCATGCACTACAGGCCAAGGATATTCGTTAATATCACGACCACGAATTATCTATGTACTACGGGCCAAAGATAATCGTGTTTTCATCAACGGTCCTGATCATGCTATAAAACAATTCATCTTTGCAGCCTTGGACGAAGAGAATCCATAGCCATAATCATACCAAAAACTGTCCATCAATGCACTACGGGCCAATGAGGACTTTTATCACATCATTTGTAACATTATGATCATGATTATACCGAATAATCCCTGGTCATAATCATACCAAATCCATCTATGCACTACAGGCCAAAGATGACTTTATCATAATATAAGCATGAGGATAATGATAATGATATAAAGAATCAATTAAATGATAAATATTAAACATTTATAATACAATTTATCCAGCGTTCAATAATTACCAAATGTTATTAATCAATTAATAATCTCATAATCTAATATCATTAATATTATAACAATATTTTAATCATTTCTTAAACTTATAAACAATTTATTTCAATTGTTTTACACTTTATCAAATAATGCATTTAATCATTCAAAATGCCATACTCATAAGATTTCATCATCAATGATAAAATCCTCATCAAAAAATATGTATATACTATATATAGGATTCCCAAGCCATAAAATCGTATTTTCCAATTTTATTACTTCACATAACATATTAATTCATTTACTCATAACTAGTTCATTTTCATGAAAATATCAAATCGGTCCAAAAATATTTCTTTTTGGGATTTAGCATAATATAATCCCATATTGAACATATATATTTTCTCGTAATTTTTAAAATTCATTTACTATTTTTCATATGGCTAAAAGCGCGAATATTTAGACATTTTTTATAAAGCGTGCTTTTGTCCAAAATTTGAAATTTACGGTATATACATTATATACATGTACTCCCAATAAAAAATTTCACCAATTTTGGAGTTAACCACGAGGAGTTATAAGGGTTTACTTTTAAAATAGTCTTTTCTATAAAATTCATAACTTCTAATCTATACATCCAAAAATTGCCATTTTTGGACACAATCTGGAAAACTTATCAAATTATCATTTCAATTTTTTTTAGAATCTTTGAGGGTCAGAAAAATTACGAAACTGCCCTTGGCAGAAACCCTTTTTGAATGAAAATATTAATCATATGAATACGAAGGATCATTCACCATGCATGCGGTAATCCACATAGACAGGTTATTCCAACAGAATAATAAAGAATGGAATAACAGAAGAATTCACCGTGCATGCGATAGACCGCATTATATGACGAGTTATTCCCAATAGAATAATAAAGAATGAAATAACAACGGAATTCACCGTAAATGCGATAGATCGCTTGCAGACGGAGTTATTCCAACAGAATAATAAAGAATGGAACCAGGTCATGCGTAAATGAACAGACAGGATATTCTGACAGAATAATAAAGAATGGAACCAGGTCATGCGTAAACACACAGACAGGATATTCCGACAGAATAATAAAGAATAGAATAACATAAGAATTTCACCATGTATACGGTAGTTCGCGTATACAGATTATTCCAACAAAATAATAAGGAATGCAATAACAATAACTCTATTCATGAATACAAAAGAAATAATACCCCTTACGAGTACAACAAATAATATCCCTTACCTTAGAAAGAAGAGTATTTCGATTGGTAGGGCGAGGATATTTTTGAAGAAAACTTGCACTATTTCTACGCTCAAAGCTTTCTTAAACTCTAAAGAAATACGCTCAAGATTATAGAAGAAGAATTCTCTGAACTTTTGGTGTGATTTTCAATTCTAACTAACCATCCTATTTATAGGAAAAATAGAAAGGATACTATGCAATAAAATATAATATATTCTATTCATAATATATATATATATATATATATATTATTTAAAATCGAATAAAACAAATAACTTTATAAAAGTATTTTGTTTTTATAAAAAGATTTTACTATACAAACACTATACAAACCTAAGCACTATGCAAACACTATGCATAATAGAATATAATATATTCAATTTATAGTCTAATAAAATAAATAACTTTATAAAAGTATTCTATTTTATATAAAAAGTTTTTTATTTTATTACATTTATAATAATAATAAAACAAACTTCATCATCATTATTATAATTCACACTATTAATCGACCAGGTTGTTCCCAGGAAAGAGGGGGCTTTCCAATAAGAATTTCTCCCTATTGGCACACAATTAGGTGACCAAACCTCTCCTTGGCAGAACTTCTAGACATCGTTAATATTGCAAAGAAAAATATTAATAACTTTGTTACCTTAATTATTAATTTAATAATATATAAAATATTGACAATAATTGAATCAAATAACGTGAGATACTATGCAACAATTACTGTGGCAATAATTAAACAAAACTGAGTGACTTCTCACGTAAGTATCAATAATCAATACCGTGTGCTACTATGCAACCATGCGTATTACTGTACTTTTACTACCAAGTAGTTCAATAGTTTTAACGGTAAAACTTCCGACGTTATTTTCATAAAAATATTTTTGTCGTTTTCTCAATCAGACAATAATTCCGTTGTGGGGTCCACCAATGATTGAACCGTCGTACGGATATTTCCCGACAAAAAGAATATTCTCCAACCAATTGAATATTATACAACAACTTGCATACTTTTCAAAATTTATAAATATTACCCACAACTATAACATTATCTCAAATCCACACCATAATTTTGAAAAAAAATATATCAAGAAAATTAAATCTTTATTCATAGAATTTGGGGTATCACATTTAGATTTTACTAATTATCATTAAGCGTGCCAAATTAGCAATTAGGGTTTACAATTAACAATTTAGGTTTTTGTTTTAACATTTAAAATTCCTAATTTTTACAATTAGGATTATCAATTTGCAATTAAGGTTTCCTAAATTGATTTAGGTTTTCTAATTACTAAATAGGTTTTCTAGCCTTAGAAATTAGGGTTTTCTAAATTTTAATTAGGGTTTACCTATTTAAGATTATAATCTAATAATACATGTCAACATTCATATAATATAACCTCTTATCGATCCTAAACTCCGATTTGAGTTTCAAATTATGGTTTCTAAATTTTAATTATGGTTTACCTAATTAGTTTTATCTTTTATACCAAGACCTATCATTATTAAGATCATTCTATCGATTAGAATAACATATCATAACACATAATACTGCTTATTACAATCAGCACATAACCTAATCACATTATCATACATGTTTAACAATCATTTAATCGCAAACAAACACATAGCTAGTCAAATTATATAAGTCCAGATCAATTTCTGAAATATGTCGGTGTACCGACGGCTTTATCGGATAATTATCGAGTCTAAGACTCTATCCTGTAGTTGAATAACTGAAAATATCAGTCATATTATTTTTAATTGACTTATAATAATTTTTAAATAATTATTATAATTTATCATAATTTTTCAAACACCGGAATCATTATTAAATGATTTAAATATTAAATAATTCTATTATCATTAACATTTAATTAATATTAAACTATTAATGAAACCATTGCCAAAATATTAAAGTTATTTATAATAACTTAAAATACTTTTAAAGTATTACTATTACCCTTAAGTGATTTTTTAAAATAATTAAAATCACTTTTAAATAATTACCATTAATATTAAAATATTTTTAATTCATTTATATCCTTTTCAAATGATTTTAAATCAATAAAACCATTTTTAAACTATTTATTTAATATAATTATTAAATAAACTTAATATTATTAATATTAAATTAATATCATTAATATCAAATTATTAATGAAATTATCCTTTAAATATTAGAAGTTATATTTTATAACTTAAAATATTCTTAAACACTATATTTTCATTTAAAATGATTTTTATAATATTAAAATCATTTTTAAACTAATTTATTTAATATAAAATTAAATAAATCTAATATCATTAATATTAAAATATTAATATTTTCATGTCAAAATATCAAAAGTTATATTTTATAACTGCAAATATTTTATAATCTTTAAATTATTTTTATATGATTTTTAAACAATTAATTCTATATTTTCATAATTTATTTAATACATTTATTAAATAACTTAATTATCATTAATATTAATTTATTAATGAAATTTATTTCAAAATATTAAAAGTCATTAAAAATAACTTAAAATATTTTCTTATACCATAATATAATTTTAAATATTTTTCAAGTATTAAAATCATTTTTAAATAATTTATTTAATATAATAATTAAATAAATTAAATACCTTTAATATTCTAAAAATATTAAATATTTAAGAAATATATTTAAAATTATTAAAAAAAAAATAATTTTTAGCCTTTAAAATAATTTTTAGTAATTTATTATGAATTTTTAATAATTAAAAACCATTTAATACTAATTATTTATTAAAAATAATAATTTTGCAAATAACTGTCGCTAAAGGGTGCCTATAGCGACAGAACTGTCGCTATAGGTGTTCTTCGCGTTCTTGAGCCTGCCCAGATCTTCAAAGTCAGTGATCGAGTTGCATACTTTGACCAAGAATAAGTGTCACGTTATGAGGTTTCTGGGCATGCTATAACTTTTATCATGTACTTCTAATGTAACACTACATGATCCAGCAAATAACAAGGTCATACAACATCACAAATGAAAGTTACAAGCCAGCAAACTAGCTGTCAAAAGGTTCTTTACGTTTCTGGGCTGCCCAGAATCCTAAGGTCATGGCCGGTCAACGTCCTTTGTGGCCTTCTAGCATGCAATCGGTTCATAATAAAAGTGTTCTAGACATCGGGATATGTAGACAAATTAACATAGTACATGTTTTAAGCCTTTATATTGACTGAAAATCAACAAGCGTCAATATCTAAGGCTTTAAATAAGCTGTCAGAGCTTACTGGATTTTTTCTGGGTAACCCAGAAACCCAGTTAACTTCGAGTAAGCACTTTGTGGCTTAAATATTTAAGGGTTCTGATTGATGTTATGGTGATCTAATGGGTCAAACTTGTAGTCTAAATAACAGAGTACATATAACATTCATCAAATCAGTTAAACTATAACAAAATCATGATCTACCATCCATTCAAACCATGTCAGACGACATGTTCTTGATTTTCTGGAAATTCCAGAAAACTATTTTCGTGTTCTTTTATACAGGTTTGACCAACCACTACTTGCACCTTATTTAACATTTAGGTGTTCTAAAGGCTTTACTTTACAGTCCAAATACCAGGTTACAATCTAGATGCAACAAACAGAACAAAACAACATACATATGAAAGATCTAAGGGCATGAACATCTTGTCAAAAAGTTATGGGTAACATCTGGGTTACTCAGATTTTGTTAGGTCATGGTCGGTCAACGACCTTTGACCATGAATAACTTTAAATCTATACACGATCTAGACTTGATTCAAGTTTCAGATCAAAGAGCTCATAACATACTACAAGATCAAACCTTTAGAAAACAAAAACACATAACATAATAAGATCTATGATGACTGACATTTGACTGTCAGACACAAAAACAAAAATTTCCAGATTTTGAAAAACACTAGATCTGAGCTTATAGATGTTATGGATCTAACATCTATGAACCCAAATCACTTAATAACACTATAAACAACACATTACAACACAAAATCATAACTTCTAACATATCATACATGATCAGATTTCTAGGGTTATCTTTATACCTTCTATGAACAAGCTTTTATTCTTGGCTTCTAGATCTATTATGGTGATAGTGGGGCTTGATCTTGTGACTGGTCTACTACATAATTTTGAAGCTTAGGAGAGAGAATGGGTTGGTTAAGTATTTGGTCACAAAAGAGGCTTAAAATGAATTTTTCTCTCTCTTAATCTATATATATTGGTGCAATACATTTGGCTGAGATATTGTTGCTTGTTTGCTGATTTTGTAGCATTTATTAATCACATGCAAAGTCAAGAGTAGTTCAACTACTACATATATGGTAGGATTTGCAAGCAATCTTATAAAAATGTGACAAAAGGGTAATCTTGTCATTTGGCTTATAAATTTAATGGCGCATTTGCAACTTGTCCAACCCTTAGGGTTTAACACTTAGGGT
Source organism: Panax quinquefolius (assembly GCA_020205615.1). Taxonomy (NCBI): domain Eukaryota; kingdom Viridiplantae; phylum Streptophyta; class Magnoliopsida; order Apiales; family Araliaceae; genus Panax; species Panax quinquefolius. Next base: position 9,637 of record JAINUW010000639.1, read on the forward strand.
TTAACCCTAAGGTTTAGCACAAAAATCATAAAATTTCCAATTAGGGTTTATAAAAATAAAATGTTAGTTTCTAAAAATACAAAATTAAGGTTTCTTAATTAATTATGTTTCCTCATTACATAGACTTGAAAATTAGGTTTAGATTTTACTAATTATCATTAAGCGTGCCAAATTAGCAATTAGGGTTTACAATTAACAATTAGGATTTTTGTTTTAACATTTAAAATTCCTAATTTTTCTAATTAGGGTTATCAATTTGCAATTAAGGTTTCCTAAATTGATTTAGGTTTTCTAATTACTAAATAGGTTTTCTAGCCTTAGAAATTAGGGTTTTCTAAATTTTAATTAGGGTTTACCTAATTAAGATTATAATCTAATAATACATGTTAACATTCATATAATATAACCTCTTATCGATCCTAAACTCCGGTTTGAGTTTCAAATTATGGGTTGTCAAAGCAATGCTAGGGTTTTCTACTGTTCCATCAAAACTGTTTCACAAATTAACATTACACGCATACAATACATATTTATAGCACTGGCATATAAATAATATTATATTAATATTTCCTTATTAAGAGTTAATTTCATCAGCCTCAACATCATATCTATATTTTTATTACTCACCTTATTATACACTTTGAGGTGAAGTAATTGTATGATAAAAGAAATCCTTGAAATCTTCTTACATCTAGGGTATAATTCTGTTTGACCACCCATCAAGAGTGCCTCGAGATATGTTGGAACACCACCAATATTGGTGTTATTGTCATCTGAGATATTTTCAGCATCAGCTTGATAGTGTTGTTGACCAAGGTCAAATAACATGTCATTAACATCATCATCTTCTTCATCATATTCTTCAAACAAATCATTATCAATCCTATCACCCTCATTGGTATGTGGATTCCTTAAATTATTCGAACTTGATGGTTCACCGTGATAAAACCATGTTGTGTACCCTGGATCTATCCCACGCTCCAAAATATGATCTTTAACTGATTTTTGGTCTTGAATTATTAAGTTCAAACAATCTATACATGGGCATCGAATGTCGCACTCTGTACCTACATGAGTTTCAACAAATTTCATAAAAGCGTTTACCCGATCAATATAAGCCTTAGACCATTTAATTGCACTTGAACGACTCTTGTCCATTTTATACCCCACGAAGCTAGTTGATACTGATAGAGCGAAAACAATAGCAAAAACTAATAATGCTACTAAAAAAGGCGAAGATAATTTGATCTTTGTATTCTTGAACTTGCCTTACATGAGCACCCTCCACCAAACAACTATAACCTCAAAACTACAAAAACATAATAAAAGAACACAAGGACAAAACTCAAAGACAGAGAAGTAGGTTGATAAATTTAATAAAGGGAAGAAAAGAGGAAATATAAAGGTAAAGATATAAGCATAAACAAATATCGTTACTTCTTTATCCAAAATCAACTTGGTAGAATAGTGGGTAAAACAAGGAGTAATCAAAAAGGAGAACTACATTCGGGAATTCTTCAAGAGTTTGCAAAGTAATCAAAAAGGAGTAAAAACATGCCAACCATGCTACCAATTATTATGAATCGAATTATAAAAAAGTTCTTCTTACTAAAATCACAATCATATCTGTAGTTTTAATCATAAAAAACATAACAAAATTACATATACCTCTTTCTTGATTATAATCTTTGGAATCCCTCCTTAGCTTTAATTTTCTTACGTAAGGGAGCAAAAGCTGGAATTCAATTTGGAAGGAGAGAGATTTGGCGGGTGGGAGGACAGAGCCACGAGAGGGGGCCGGGACTGGGGAGAGAAAGATGGATCACGGGGTTGAAAATGGAGAGAGAAAGAGGGATGTGTGAGTTTTAGGCCATGTTTGGTTGTTTTAGAAAAAAACTAGTGCTTCATTTGATTTTAATTTAATTCCTTTCTTAATATTTAAGTTTTTTTTTTATTTCTAAAAAATTTCCAATTAGCTTTCATGGTTAAAGTTTTATTTTAACTTAACAACTTATATCACATTATCTGAATTATTATCTTCCATATGTACAATATTAAAATATAATATATTATGTTTATTATATTATGCATATTTTACATAATATTAAAAAATTCTATTACTCATGACTTTGTATGAAAATTATATTTCCCATAGTAATGCTTTGTAATAAAATAATTATATATTAAAATTATTTTAATACCCCTTTCTTAAATAAATTTTTTGAAAATTTAACATTAGAATTTAATATTAAAATTATTCTTAATTGATCATCTCTTTTATGAAAGATTTAGTTTGTAATTAATCATGAAATAAAAATATATTCATATATTTATCACACATACGCATTATACCGCACATAGTCACTTATTATGTATCACATATTCAATACAGTATATATTAAAAAAATATTTTACTAAAATCCTATTTTAATATATACTGAATATTTGGACTATTACATTGTCTTTTTTTCAACACTATATATGCATACATAACTAACAGAGCAACCTTATGAATTTAAGTCTCCTGATAAGCAAAATCACTACTCTCATTTTCTTTTCAAGAAAGCAGAACCATTCTATGATGTCGATTTAGTACTACAAATACTAATCATAGCTAAGAAGTTGCTTCGTCAAAAATTTAAAACAAATAGTGATTTAGATTATCAAAATTGTACAAGATCATCAACAACAATAACAACCATTACAACAAAAATGACATGAAATCATTTCAAAATCGTAGTTGTTCAATTAGAACAACTACTAATTATTAATTCAAATCAAAATCTAAAAACATACCTAAAATGTCAAATAATTTATGCCATCAATTTGGGATTATTAAAAATTGATAATGGAGATTCTTGACTAAATGGCGACTGCCAATGATGAAAGGAAGATCGGTGACGTCACTTGGATACAAGAAAATTTTGCCTCCATATAAAAATGTGACGCTATTGCATACTTTGTCACTAAATATACGAATTTATGACGAACCATTTTTGTCACTTATCTACTTATCTAATTAGTGACGCACTATTATCTCGTCATATAAAATTGATATTTATGACAATACAATTTGTCATAAATTAATATTTTTTCGTCTTTAAAAAATTTCCCTCCAAAATTTTTCGGAAAAATTTTGCCTCCAAATAAAATTGTGACGATATTACGTACTTTGTCACTAAATATAAGCATTTATGACGAACGATTTTTGTCACTTATTCACGCATCTAATTAGTGACGCACTATTATCTCGTCATATAAAATTGGTATTTATGACAATACAAATTATCATAAATTATTATTTTTTCGTCATTAAAAAATTTCCCTCCAAAATTTTGCCTCCAAATAAAATTGTGACGAATTTGTATTTGGCGTCACTAAATGTGAACATTAGTGACGAAAGCACATTATCACTAAATGTTATAAATGATTAATGACAAACTATTATGTTGTCATCGAAAGAAATTCTTTGTGACAATAAATACTGTCATCAATTATTACAAAATGTCACTAAAAGGCTTCCCTCCAAAATTTTGGTATGAAAATCTACCTGCAAAATAACTTGTGACGAAATTTTGTTAATCGTCATCCAATGTGTAAATTAGTGACGATATAAAAGATTAATAGTAACAAAAGTAAAAGTCGTCACAAAAGCAAAAGTTTTAGTGACGATTATAAATTTCGTAATTATTAATTAACAAATTGTGACAAAAATTTCGTCATAAAATGTGTGATTATCTTTCATATATAACATTATTAATTAAGTTAAAATAATTAACTTAACTAATCAAGAAATAAATTCATATAATATAATAAAATAATTATTATAATAATTCTAATAACCATTTCATATATTATTTAAATAATATAAAATCATATTTTCATGGAAAATAATTAATAAAAACATTTCTACTATAAAATTAATTATTATAAGAATATAATTTATAATGATCAATAATTCTAAAATAAAATTATTTGTAATCATTTATGTTATAAATATATTTTATATTCATCACATAAATACATAAACATTACCTTGCACGCATTCTCTCCTTTAAAATAAATAATAAATAAAATAAAAAAAATTTATACGCAAAATTTCTGATTTAATTATATAGAAAATATCGGGTTATTACAATATCCGCCATACAAGGCACTGGAGCCCCTCCAAACTCCATACCTGTGACAAACCGCTAATCCATCAGCGTCATCATCACCTCACAAACCAGTAAATGGAGTGACTGAGTCTGGTGAAACCAGCGCTCAGACAATGCCCTGAGGTAACCCTAGGGACAACGACGGGGAAGAATGGAAAAGAACGTCCCGAATCCCTAGCCATGTACAATCGCTCTATAGTCATCGTGAAAAGCCTGATACATTGAGTGGATGCTGAACCAATTCCCTCGAGGCTGTGTAAAGCCGGGAACCTACATCAAATGCAGATCAACATCGGAATCCTTGACTCCTCATCAATAGGAAATAAGGAAGATTAAGGTCAAGCAGCCTTGACGTCATCTCAACCGATGGCAAGTAAACCCATCAAAGCATCAAAGGACATTGGATGATCTTATCCATCAGTGCACTTATCCATAACCTTCCCTAGTGGGGGTCACATTGCAATGCAACCATTGATAGACGCATCAATGAAGGTCAAGCAACCTTGACATTTCCCAGCAAGGGTCATAACGTAATGCAATCATTGATACACACATCAATGAACATCAAGTAGCCTTGACAGTTTGCCCAACATGGATCTATCCGGTGATACACACATCAGTGAAGGACAGGCATCCCTGACAATACATACTATTGGCAGTAACTCCAACACGACCGTGGTATATGCTGGTAAAACATACCAGAGAAGACCATCCTCATCGAAGAGGACCGGTGATGGAATATGTTATACACATCCTCAAATAGACAAAGTTTTATCCCCACAGATCTCTTGCACACGAGAGGCACCTCTATGGAGTAAAAGTCCGTATCAAAGATCTAGGACTTTGGGGATAGCCCCAACGTCAGCATCCTTGAGACTTGGATCACACATCCAAGACATCACTGATTGTCATCCCCGACAAGATTAACAGGGAACCGACAATCATTTCAACCCACATGCATCATACATTTGCATCATGTTGCTGCACATAGCATCATGTTTAGGATTCTTTATCCTATCCATGCCTTGCATTGCATGAATATGATAAAGAGGGGCATCTGTAGACACTCAAAATTTTCTGCACACCTATTACTAACATTGCAGGAGGGCAGATTCATCTTTCGGAGATAACCTTGGAAGACAGCTCAAATCCATTCTGGATACTACGAGAAATTCAGTTTCAACCCTGGAACACACACCAAGAATATCAATTCCAACCTCGGAGATAACCCCGAGTTTCATCCTTGGAGATAACCCCAAAGAGTGCTACTGTAGTTCCGACAATAACTCTGGAAATGCTTATTTCAAATGCATGCGACCAGCTTCAATCTCAGACCTCCTACCGAGGCACTCATTCCAAAGACCTGGAGCTTACACTGGGAAGACAAGCACACTTACAGATGACCCTACAGAATTCAAACACTTGCAGCAGTCCAATCTCAGATGTAACCCTGAGCAACGTCAACTATCAACCCAAACCGGAGATAACCCCGGTGAGGAGCAAAAATGTCATCTTGGCACCTCAACCCCAGCGCACCGTCTCAACATTATACATACATTTCTACACAGCAATGTCCCACAAGAGCCAAGGAGTTCCAATCCCGAGTGACTATTATGCGTGGCAGCACATCGGATAGAATTTGAAGCTTGAAGACCATGGGCATGGTCACCTCTTCCTGACTTCGTACAACCTCTATTCCCATGTCATTGCGTAACTCTCGACAAAATCAGTCCAAAGAAGGTCTTGTACACCTCGTTCAGATGCTCAGATTGAAGTTCTACAAGTTCGAGCGGACATTACTCTGCACGAGTGCACGAACTTCAAGATAGCAGGACTCGCAGAGCCCGGGGCACCCTGGGAAGCCGCAGATGCATCTGTGGCTGCCGCAGATAGACCTGCATCTCCCAACTCTATAAATATAGAGCTTAGGGTGGCCATTTGTAAGAGAAAAAAGGCGAGGAAGCCCTGTCCAATTTGCTCTGTACACACCCCATATTGAGTGTTTTCTCATTTTAAACACCTTTTAGCTCACATATAGCTATATTTTACCGGCGGGAGCTGAGTGTTTATCCATCTAGAGTCATAGAAGCCTGCCTTGGCAGCCCACTGTAAGGCTTTTAACACTCTATAAAGCTTTTCTCTTCATCTTTGCACACAATATTCTTTACATTGAGAGTCGTGTTGCATGTGTATGCCCGTGCTTCGGTCCGTGGTTTTTTTTTCTGTCTGTATATATACACACTTATATATGTATATATTTACATATGGACTAACATTATCGAGTTATGCCTCGATTAAGCCTAGACTTATGTCTGAAGCATTTATTTGATTATACATATATATATATATATACACCTTCCGGCATCCACAGGAGACGAACCAGTCAACCAAGAAGACGTCAGAGTAGTCTTCAAGTCACAGACAGGTGATGGCACACGCCATCATCTCAGCTCGATTAAGGATCTGTTGATCATCTTCTCAGATGAGTCACCATCCCCAAACAATATATATATATTTATATATATATATATATATATATATATATATAAACTGTTGTTAGACTCTGTTTGATGAGCCTGGATTTTACATCTGGAGTGTTTACTTGCTTTTATATCTATAAGTATATATATATATATATATATATATATATATATATATATATATATATATATATATATATATATATATATATATAAAGCTGTTGTCGAACTCTACTCGATGAGCTTTGGGTTTTATATCACTGTGCGTTTATAGGATGTAAAATCCGGTCTCATCGAACATAATCTAAAGCAACTATATATATATATATATATATATATATATATATATATATTTACATTTTCATCTCGCCTAGACTTTACTTCGTGGCGGTTGATCGTCTTTACTGCTTTCTTTACATTTAGAACCGCCTGGAGTTTACTTCATGGCGGTTAATCGCATTTACTGCTTTATTTACTTTTCTGATCCCCCATAGAGGTGCTTCGTGGTGGTTGATCATGTCCATATATATATATATATATATATATTTACCGCTTTTATATATTTACATTTCCGATCCCCCACGGAGGTGCTTCGTGGTAGTTAATCATGTCTGTATATATATATTTACAGCTTTTATATATATAATTGCTTATTGCTTTTCATATAAACTGAGGCATCATGTGAGCCTAGGAATCATGTAATCACAGATTCAGTCCACTGAATCTAGATTCGGTTCCCATGATGAACTTTTTCAGCTGTAAGTAGCTTGTACATTATTTACAATGTTTGAATTTCCTTAGATAGCTGTCATGCCCATGAGGAGTTCGGCATTGCTGTATATTATTTCTCTAAGATGCTTCGCATCTCAAAAATAAAAGCAATCAAACTGAACATTTAATAATAATATGGAAGTATGGAAAGGTCTCAATTACTATTGAGCACAGGGTTTGAAAAACCACTTTTTACAAAACTTCACTGCTATATCATGTTTAAAATTGGTTTTTTATATAAATTTAAACCCTTTGTATATAGGTGCAAACGAGGCCTTGCACTACTTCCAAATAATTGCACATTGATCCACACACACACACACATTCATATAACAGTTTCTTGAAAAGTGGCGATCACCATGACACACGGATGTCGGGGGGGTGCCTAACACCTTCCCCCCCGCATAATCAAACCCCCAAACCCAAATGAATCTCGGTTTTACAGACCCATTTAGCAGTGTCACATCATTGGGTCAATGTGCAAACCTTTTCTCGGTTGCGTTGGTGCAACCAGCTAAAAACACCAACTGGCGACTCTTACAGTCAAATCGTCAACATGATACATGTCAGACCTTTTTCACTTGTTTTTTCAAACAAATCTCACCTAACATAGGAACACCAAAAAATAAGAAACAAAAAGGGATAATCAAAAATCCCGACGTCGACACACTGAATTCGAGTTTCAAGTACCTAAATTTGTGGGCATCACAAGTTGGTATTGGAGCTTTAGAGTTAGAAACCATAGGTGGGATTAGACCTTAGGCTATAACCTTAGAGCAGAGGGAAACATTGAAAGTACAAATAACTCATATAGAGTTTAAAAGGAGATGAATCGAATAAACTCGTCGTCAAACCAAATAAAAGATAACTTATATTAAGCTTTTACTTGTTGTGTGTATATATTATATGCTAATCAGGATAATTTATGTGTAGATGTCAGGAGGAAAAGGATTAGGATACTCTAAGATCGTAAAGAAGGAGCCAATCTCCATAACCAAGCCAATAGCTGAAATAGAGGCTCACGTTGAAGATAACCTTGATGAAGTGATCATTTTGGAAAATATAGTACCGAACCCAGAAATGGTGGAACTAAGAGATAGTGATTCGGACACCAAAGTTGGAGCTGATCAAGCATCAACTAAAGTGCAGAATCTGAGGAACAATGTTTCTTCTCTGGAAAAGTTGTGGGAAATAGAAAAGCTACTAAATAGTCAATTGTGAAAGGCATTAATCGAAACGATGGAAGAACAAGATAAGCTTAAAATCCAAATTGATCAGATGGGAGCCAAAAGCAACATATCGTGTGCAGCTCCGAGCAATAAGGGGAAAAGGAAGATAAAAGACCACGACTTAGGAAAATTCGATAATAACCAAAGGAAAAAGATATGTTATATTTGTGGCCGTGAGGGACATACCTCTCCTCATTGTCCCGACTTTAAGTAAGGTGCATGTTTTATTTGTGGATTGGAAGGTCATCGGGCAAAAGGTTGTCCAGAATCAGGAAAGAGGTGTAGGAAATAAGTAGAATTAGTATTTGATTATGTATGTTTGGTAATGTGCGTGTGTAATGTAATATTCTCAACTTTTGTATAAGTAGTAGTAGCAAATCCTGACTTTTGTGGTCATAAAGGGATATCAGATGTTTAAAGTAATATGTGCTATGCTATGTAAAGTATTTTGAAATTGCTAAATGAATATGAATCTATGTTTGATTAATGGAATAAGTTTGAAATATTAAACTTATACGATAAGGTTTAGAATATAAGTTAATAAAATATAGATTATATTTTATTTAACCAAACAATGCCGCCAAGACGTCAAACTCAAAACCAAAGGGCAGAAGAATCTGTCAACAATGTTGGAGGACAACAACCAGACCTGATGCAGAATTTCGCGAACATGGTAGCTCAGGCCATGCAGAATGGAATGCAAGCCGCGGGAGATCAGCCAGACAATTGATTTGCGAACTTCAAGGATTTTAAGGCTGTAGGATCACCAGAATTTAGAGGTACCACTGACTCGATAGAAGCCCAAACTTGGGTTAAGGAAATAGAAAAAGCATTTGTAGTTGCTAGGGTAGCTTAGGGGCAAAAGATAGCTTTTATCATTTATATGATGAAAAGAGAGGCGAATTTTTAGTGGGAGGCAAATCAAGCTAGGGCAGGATAAGGAGTGATAGCATGGACTAGGTTTAAGACGCTGTTCTTTGAGATCTATTTCTCGTCTAATATGCAGGCTAGAATGGAGGTGAAGTTTTTGGAATTAAAGTAGGAGAACTTGACAGTTGCGGAGTATGCCACAAAGTTCAATGAATTGGCTAGGTTCGCTCCGCACCAAGTGGATACGGAGGCTAGAAAGACAAGGAGGTTTGAGCTGGGCTTAAAACCCTGGCTCTACAATAAGGTGGCGATGTTACAAATCAATACTTTTGCAGCACTCTTAGAAAAGGCTATCATAGCTGAAAGGGAAAGCGAGGCCATGAGCCTCTACAATAAGGAAATAAAGAATAAGGGTGAGGGAGCCAGGAAGGTGGAAGCAGGTAGTGGTAATGGGAATGCAAAAAGAAAGGGGAACAATTTTGGAAATATCTAGGTCAAGCAGGAAGGTGTGAAGGAAGCAAGCTGTGCAGTGTAAGAATTGTGGGAAGAATCACCCAAGTGGGTGTCTTAAGGGTAAGTTTGTATGCTATAAGTGTGGGCAGGAGGGACATATCTCTCCTAACTGCCCTAATCCTAGGATGAGTAATGGGTGTTTTCTGTGTGGATCAACGGAACATAAGGTAAAGGACTGTCCGAAAAAGAGAATGAATATAGGAAGCATAAATGCGGGGAAAGGCAGCGAAACACTGGCGATAACGGGACCAACTTCAACGAAATCAACTGAAAGAGTCTTCAACATGACAGTTCAGGATACCGTAGTAGCCGGGGATGAAACTCCAGGTATTATTCGTATGAATTTTATTTTCGTATATATGATTTTTCTTAAATATAGTAAATTATGTTATAAAGAAATTTTGAAGGAGAAATTTGAGTTCTGTTAGAAATCAAATTTCTGTATAATCAGATAGACAAGCTTTATGTTGAATGGTTAAAGATCAATTCGATCGAATCTGATCAAGATCTACTTAAAATGACTGTGTATGCTATTTGCCCTTGTATTTATAGGTTTTGAAACGGTGATTCCGAGGACGGAATCCTTATAAGGGAGGGTGGATGTAATAACCCAATATTTTTAATAAAAAATTTTGCGTATAATTTATATATATATATAAAGGTGGGAATATGTGAAAAGTAAAGTATATGTATATATGTGATAAATAAAATTATTTATTAGATGAATAATTATAAATAAATTCTTTTTAAGAATTATTGATCATTATAGATTATATTCTTATAATAAATCAATTTTGTAATAAAAATATTTATTATTTATTTTCCATAAAAATATGATTATGGTATATATAATATGATTATTAGGATTATTATGATATGTATTTTATTATATTAGTTAAGTTAATTATTTTAACTTAATTAATAATGGTATATATGAAGGATATGGATTCAAAATCCTAATTCTAGATTTTGAATAAGAAATGAGAATAAGAATATAATATTATTTCAATGCCATAAACAAGCATGATATGTGTGTAATGTTAATTTGTGGAACAGTTATAGTGAAACAGTACAAAACCCTAGCATTACTGATAAACTATAGTACAAAAGTCAATTTTGACGGTAAGATTTGTTAAGTTGTGTGTTATGACCATTATTATGTTTAATGTTAATTAGATAAACTCTAATTAATATTTAGAAACCCTAATTACTAAATTAGAACCCTAATTGCTAAGTTATAAACCCTAATTATTAATTTAGCAAGCTTAATGGTAATTAGTAAATTATAAAGCCTAATTTACAAGTCTTAAGTGATTAGGAAACCTAATTTAATTAGGGAGCCCTAATTCAAATTTTTAGAAACTAAGATTTCTATTTTTGCCCTAATTACATAATCCTAGAAAATGAACTTATAGAACCTTAGGGTTAAACCTTAAGGGTTAGAATAAATTGCCAACTTTGCCACTAAAAGTAAAATCCAAATGACATAATTGCCCTTATTGCATTATTTAATAGATAACTTTTAAAACATGCCATAACTTTAGTTGGTGACCAACTCAACCTAGCCATGTGCCTATAAACCAAATATGTCAGCCATCTTGCATCACAATTACATTAGATTCAAGTATTATATAAGATCAAGGAGAGAGAAGTTTCATTAATTAGCTCATTTATACACCAACACTCAACTCACTTCTCTCTCACCCAAACCTCCAAAATTCCCTTACTAGATCAGTCACAAAACAAGCCCTACTATCACTTATATCAAATCAGAAAGCCAGATTTAAAATAGTTCAAGAAAGGTAAACCCTAAGCCAAGAATATTTGATCTTGTATGCTATGTTGGATTTGGTGTTTAAATGTTTAAATATGTTGTTTGTAGTGTCTATAAGTGATCTGGGTTGGCACATGTTAGATCCATAACATCTAAGTGCATGAATTTGAAGTTTTTAAGAATCTGGAAAATTTTCAAAATGTTGTCTGACAATGAATGTCAGACCTTCTAGATCTCAGCATGTTTACTTGTTTGGCTATTTAGATGTTTAAACTTGTAGTATGTTATGATATCTTTAATCTGGAACTGGAATCAAGGTCAGGGGGGCATGTAGATTTCATGATATTCTTGGTCAAAACCCATTGACCGGGCATGACCAAATAAATTCTGGGAAACCCAAAAATTAAATTTCAATGTCTGACAAGCTTTTGTAACGTCTTGATCTGTCTGTTGTTATGTGATATGGTGATGTTATGATATCTATTTTGTATCTTGTAACATATACTATAGATATATGTCATTAGATCCTTCAAATCATTAACATATCGAACGGAGTGGCTGGTCAAACTAGCCTACTCGACTTTGATGTCTGTTTTATAGAATTTCCAGAAAAGGGATGAACAAGCCCTCTGACAAGGTTTGACCAGATTGAATCTGAAAACTAAGATGTGCTTGAACTGATTTGTTGATGTTTATATGTTCTTTGACATGTGTACTACATGTTTGAGACATGAGATCGACCAGTTATTGAACAGAACCTAGAGTAAATCGAGCCACAATATAGGCATCAGAACTATACGGGTTTCGGGTTACCTGAAAACCAGAGCAAATCTGACAACGAGTTTGAAGCTCTGGATCTTGCATCAGATTTGTTGTTTGACTAAGGTGATGGTTATATTTTGTAGTGTTACAACAATACTACAATATTAGTGTAAGACCCCGAATTTTATGAAATGAAAGTATTTAATTTTCTTATAATTATTATTCTATTTAATAAATGGTTTAATTGATAAAAGGTTAAAGTTATGGGTGATATGTGAAATTTTTTGCAAAGTAAGCAAGTTGATATAAAATATTCGTTGTGTCGGGGAAAATTCGTTTGGTCGGGGAATATTCTTTTTGTCAAAAAATATTCGTTCGATGACACAATCATTGGTGGACCCCACAACGAAAGTATTGTCGTAGTTAGAAAACGACAGAATTATCTTTTTATAAAAATAACGGCAAAAGTTTTACCGTTAAACTGTTGAAATACCCGGTGGTAAAAGTATAATAATACGCGTGGTTGCATAGTAGCACACGGTATTGATTATTGATGCTTACGTAAGAAGTCACTCAGTTATACTCAATTATTGCTATAGTAATTGTTGCATTATATCTCACGTTATTTGAATCAATTATTGTCACAGTATCATCTGCATAATATTTTATATTATCAAATTAATAATTGAGATGACAAAGTTATTCATATTATTATTTGCAATATCGACGATGTCTAGAAAGTTCTGTCAAGGAGAGGTTTGGTCACATAATTGCGCGCTAATAAGGAGAAATCCTTATCGGAAAGCCCCCTTTTTCCTGGGAATGATCTGGTTGTTAAATATTGTGAGTTATAATATTAATGATGAATAATTGTTGAAGTATTAAGAATGTGTTATTGAAGATAAGTGAATTATAAAAGTTAGAGGGGAATAATGCAACGTTGGAAAACTTTAGGGGTACTAAAGTGTAATAAGTAAAATCAATCTGGACCATTGGTGGTGGTTTTAATAGTAAATCAATCTTGATCGTCGATGGTGGTTTTAATAGTAAATCAATCTAGACCGTCGATGGTGGTTTTAATAGTAAATCAATCTGGACCGTCGGTGGTGGTTTTAATAGTAAATCAATCTGAACCGTTGGTGGTGGTTTTAAAAGTAAATCAATTTGGACCGTCGATGGTGGTTTTAAAAGTAAATCAATCCGGACCGTCGGTTGTGGTTTTAATAGTAATCAATATGAACCGTCCGTTCTAATAGTAAATCAATCTAGACCGTTTGTGAAGTAGTTACTATTTAGTCCATTCTCCTATAAATAGAAGCTTAATTCTTCTTTCATTCTCACCAATTCACTGAGATTCACAAGAGAACTATAGAGAGCAAGAAGAAGAGTATTCTGCTACTTCACTATTGCAGTATCCCGTCTTCTACTAAGGTAAGGGATGTTATTTTCGTTTGGTAAGGGATATTATTTGTTGTGTTCGTAAGGGGTATTATTTCTTTCGTATTCATAAGGAATACTATTTTTCGTATTCATCCTTTAGTATTGTTGGGTAAAATCTAATTACGCAAAACACGCAAGTATACATGGTCAACAAGTAATAAAGTGATAAGTTTAGTATCGTTCCCATAGAGACTAACTAGCAATAATCTTAACTTACAATTACAAATTTTCTATTAATCCTAATTTTATTAAACAAATCAACTCAATAATTAAAATTAAAGAATCTAAATTAAAGAATAATTAAACTATCACAAAACAATCACAAATATCAAAATCTAGAATTTCAAACAATTAATGGAGAATTAGACTTACGATTTCACCCTAAGCTTCACTCTGATCTTAAAACCTTAATTCCAATTCAATTCACTATCCCAGTTTATTAATCAAGAGCATGAATGTAGTATTAACCACCTCTCGATGCACTAATACTGTATTAACTTAAATCCAAAATTAAGATAGAAACAAGTTAAACACCTTAATCAACTAACTCACTATATCTCTATGTGAATTACAATTAAAGAAGGTTTAAGAATAAGTTCTCTATCCGATTACATGCGATGTCAAGCATATCTCTGCCTTAACATTCATCAAGATTCTGTTATTCACAAAATTCATGAACACATGCTATATTAATTAGGTCAAGATTTGAATATCCTCTCTCGATTCCAAACAAATCCACAAAGATTTGTTGATCAGGCAATTCATAAATTCAAGCTCAAATCAATATAGATAAACTGGAATTAGATTATTGAAATGGAAATCAAAGGTTTCAAAATCATCATTTCACTTAAAGATCCATCATAAGTCTAAAAAGTGAATTAGTTCATACTAAACAAAATAAACACTGAATAAATCATAGAAATCATTCTTGCGATTACAAATAATAGCTTCAACCCACTTCGATACATAATCCACCGCGAGTAGAATATACTGATTGTTCAACGATGACAGGAATGGCCCCATGAAGTCGATACCCCATACGTCAAAGATTTCCACTTCAAGAATCGTTTGTAAAGGCATCTCATTCTGTTTCGAAATGTTTCCCACCCTTTGGCACCTATCGCATTGTTTGACAAAATGGTGGGCATCCTTGAATAATCTAGGCCAATAAAAACCTGCTTGTAACACCTTCGCTGCTGTCGTATCACTTCCATAATGTCCGCCATACGCGGATGAGTGACACTCATGCAGAATATTCTTCACTTCACTATAGGGGACGCACCGTCGAATCATTTTGTCGGCGCACTGTTTGAACAAATACGGTTCATCCCACATGTACCATTTCACGTCATGAAGAAATTTTCTTTTCTGCTGTCTTGTGAGATCAGGTGGTAGAATGTTGCTCACAAGCAAATTTGCATAATCCCCATACCAAGGAATCTCTGCAGAAATCCCAAACAGTTGCTCATCTGGGAATGACTCATTAATTTCACCTTTATCTTCTTTTTCTTTCCTTTGGTTTTCCAGCCTAGACAAGTGATCTACTACTTGATTCTCCGTCACCTTCCTATCCTTTATTTCTAAGTTAAACTCTTGAAGTAGGAGAATCCACCGGATAAGGCGTGGCTTGGCATCCTTTTTTGCTATCAAGTTCCGAATCGCCGCATGGTCTGTATAGACTATCACCTTAGTCCCGATCAAGTAAGCCCGAAATTTGTCAAATGCATACACCACTGCAATAAATTCCTTTTCTGTGGTTGTGTAATTCATTTGAGTCTCTGTAAGTGTTTTGGTTGCATAGTATATCGCGTGAAACACCTTGTCCAGACGTTGGCCCAATACAGCCCCAACCGCGTAGTCACTTGCATCACACATAAGTTCAAATGGCATGCTCCAATCTGGTGCGACTATCACGGGGGCTATAGTCAATTTCTTCTTCAATAATTCTAACGCTGACTTGCATACTTCATCAAAACTAAAAATAGCATCATTCTCTAAAAGACTACATAGAGGTTTTGCTATTTTAGAGAAGTCTTTTATGAACCTCCTATAGAACCCAGCATGTCCCAAGAAACTCCTAATACCCTTAACTGAGCTCGGTGGAGGTAGTTTTTCTATAGTTTCCAACTTTCCTTTGTCAACTTCCAATCCTTGAGCCGAAATCTTATGGCCCAAAATTATGCCCTCTTCAACCATGAAGTGGCATTTTTCCCAATTTAGTGCGAGGTTAGTATCCTTACATCGCTGCAACACCATGACCAGATTCTTTAAGCAAATATCGAAGCTGTCCCTATAACCTAAAAGTCATCCATGAAGACTTTAACATTTTTCTCCACCATATCTGAAAAAATGGTCATCGTACATCGTTGGAAGGTTGCAGGTGCATTACATAACCCGAATGACATCCTCTTGAATGCAAATATGCCGTAAGGGAACGCAATTGTCGTCTTCTCTTGATCCTCTAGAGCGATGACTATTTGGTTATAGCCCTACTACCCATCCAACAAACAGTAATATGAATGTCCCGCCAATCTATCCAGCATTTAATCAATAAATGGCAGCGGGAAATGGTCTTTTCGGGTTGCCTTGTTCGATTTTCTATAACCCATGCAAACCCTCCAACCTATCACTGTTCTAGTCGGTATTAATTCGTTGTCCTCATTCTCGCTGCACCGTATTCCTCCTTTTTTAAGACGCATTGCCTTTGGACTAACCCATTTGCTGTCTAAAATCGGGTAGATGATGCCGGCATCTAACCACTTCAAAATTTCTTTCTTCACACCTTCCTTCATAATTGGGTCAAGTCGTCGCTGCTGCTCCACTGTTGGTTTTGCCTCATCTTCCATTAAAATCTTGTGCATGCAAAATGAAGGGCTAATTCCCTTTATGTCCACAATTGTCCACCCAATTGCTGATTTGTGTTCCCTAAGCACCCTCAACAACTTTTCTTCCTGCAATTCGTTAAGTGCAGCTGAAATAATAACATGTAAAGAATTTGAATTGCCTAAATACTCAAACCAGAGGTGTTTAGGGAGTGGCTTAAGGTCCAACTTTGGTGGTTCTTCCAATGATGGTTTTAGTTTTTCTGCGGCTACTTCCTCCGTGTGCAATGGTTTAAACGGAATTCTGAATCTGGAAACTCGTGGCAATAAGTCTAGCATTTGTAAGTAATCCACCAATTCCAGGCCGTCGACCTCTTCATCCCCCAATAAAGTTTTTTCTAATGGATCGTTAACCAAACTCTTATTCATATCTTCACTAATGATTTGCTCAATTAGATCCATTCGAAATCATTCTTTCTCATCCGTAGGGAATTTTATGGCCTTGAACACATTAAATTTTATTTCTTGATCTTGGACCCTCATAGTCAGTTCTCCTTTTTGTACATCTATGAGTGTCCTACCAGTGGCCAAAAATGGTCTCCCTAGGATAATTGGGATATTCTTATCCTCCTCAAAATCTAGAATGATAAAGTCCGCGGGGAATATAAACTTATCCACTTTCACTAAAATGTCCTCTACTATGCCTCTCGGATATGTGACTGACCTATCTGCGAACTGCAATGAAATATTCGTAGGCCTTAGCGCGGGCAAACCCAATTCTGTGTATACTGACAATGGCATAAGGTTTACACTCGCCCCCAAATCACATAAACACTTGCTAAAATGCATATTCCCGATCGTGCACGGAATATTAAAGCTCCCCGGGTCCTTGAGTTTTGGCGAGGAATTTTTGAGCTAAGTCCTCCCATGTAGTTATCGATCCGGGCGGTAGAGAATGCAACCAACTCTTCGCCTTGTCCCGTAGAGTGAATTGGAACAAGCGAAGTCTCACCGCATCATCCGACACCCCATTGTACCTAAAGGTGTCGCAAATTTCCAGAAAACTGACTAGATGCTCGTTCGGATCGTCGTTTTCTAATCCCCCAAACTAAACTAAATTCTAAATCATTTGAATCGTTCTAGGCTTGATTTCAAATGTGTTAGCAGCTATTGCGGGCCTGGTGATGCTTGATTACAGTTCAGTCACCTTGGGTGTGGCGAAGTCCCTTAACACTTTCTGATCTTCAGCTGCCATTTCCTCTTCCTTCTCAGATGTTTTGAATTCTTGCCTCGTTTCCTTGATCCACTTACTCAACCTCTAAAACCTTTTCTCAATGTCGTCCTCAAAAGGCAGCAAGTTTGGATTTTTGGACCGAGTTTGCATAAACTGCTTCCAACACCTGAAATAAGAATAACAAAACAAAATTAAAAATCTCTAAGTAAAACTGGATTAATTAAACTGATATTGTAAAACTATTAAGATTTATACTAAATAGTCCCCGACAACGGCGCAAAAAACTTGTTGGGTAAAATCTAATTACGCACAACACGCAAGTATACGTGGTCAACAAGTAATAAAGTGATAAGTTGAGTATCGTTCCCACAGAGACTATCTAGCAATAATCTTAACTTACAATTACCAATTTTCTATTATTCCTAATTTTATTAAACAAATTAACTCAATAATTAAAATTAAAAAATCTAAATTAAAGAATAATTAAACTATCACAAAACAATCACAAATATCAAAATCTAGAATTTCAAACAATTAATGGAGAATTAGACTTACGATTTCACCCTAAGCTTCACTCTGATCTTAAAACCTTAATTCCAATTCAATTCACTATCCCAGTTTATTAATCAAGAGCATGAATGTAGTATTAACCACCTCTCGATGCACTAATACTGTATTAACTTAAATCCAAAATTAAGATAGAAACAAGTTAAACACCTTAATCAACTAACTCACTATATCTCTATATGAATTACAATTAAAGAAGGTTAAAGAATAAGTTCTCTATCCGATTACATGCGATGTCAAGCATATCTCTGCCTTAACATTCATCAAGATTCTGTTATTCACAAAATTCATGAACACGTGCTATATTAATTAGGTCAAGATTTGAATATCCTCTCTCGATTCCAAACAAATCCACAAAGATTTGTTGATCAGGCAATTCATAAATTCATGCTCAAATCAATATAGATAAACTGGAATTAGATTATTGAAATAGAAATCAAAGGTTACAAAATCATCATTTCACTTAAAGATCCATCATAAGTCTAAAAAGTGAATTAGTTCATACTAAACAAAATAAACACTGAATAAATCATAGAAATCATTCTTGCGATTACAAATAATAGCCTAAGATGAAGAATATTGAAAAACACCCTTCTCGTAGCCTAGAATCGCAATCGTCTTGAAAATCTCCTCGAAATACTCCTCCACAGCTTGTTATGAAAAACAGAGCTCAATCATCATAATATGCCTTGTTATGTTGTTTAATTTGATGTTGATAAAATAGTAGATGTCCAACACACAAGCTCTAGCCAAAATTCCCTTCCATTAGAACTTCATTGTCATGCAATAATCTAGAATCCATGCCCAAGAAGACTTTCAATCATAGCAGACAAAGCTAAAAGCACACACCCATTGGCCGGGGTTCATGTCTATAAACGCTTTCGCGGTTGGCCATCTTTCTGTTAACTAACTAAGATAACCTTGCTTCAATGGTGTGTATAAACTAATTATGCCCACCCCGGTGGGCTACCTATCTGCTAACTGGTTATGAAGACCCCCCTTTGGGTGAGGTATATAATATAAACATGCCTTACGTGGGGTGTAATCTGCCAGATGACTTGCTGAATTTCATGCTGTACTCCAATTTTGCTCTAATTGACTTAACATCATCCCAATTAACTCCAAATGTACGTTAAATGACACAACCACCATCCTACACATGAAATAACATAAAACGAGTAAAAATGAACATGATCACAAGAATTTAACAACAAATAAGCATGAAATGGACATTGAATCGTATATATAAAATCCACTTATCAAGTATGTCGGAATATCCTGTCTACGCGGATTATGTACCGTATGACAGGTGAAAATCTATTTGCAGTTTTCGTATGTTAATTCTTTTCATATTCTTAAATCTAAACTTATTATGGTAAGTATTACTTCTATAATCCTTGAAATTAGTGGAATATCCTTGAGTTTTGTGCATCATTCAGTATCATTTTATTGGAATATTGATATGAACTTTCTTATTAAATATCAATATTTTCACCCGAAGTACTATTCATATAGTACTATTCACGGGTTGCTATTCACCCGATTACTATTCACTATAATATTATTCACTCGGGTATTTGGGGCACTTTTCATGTCGGGGTACTATTTACGGGGTACTATTCCCGAAGTACTATTCATAGGGTATTATTCACCAAAAATTTTATTTTTTTCTGTCCAATTTATTTTTGATACATGGATATTATTCTTGAATTTTACTCCACAAAGCAGTATCATGTTGACAATTTGGACATTATTGAATTCTGGATAAATTAAGTTATAAATATTTAAAAATTTATCCTTTGCTTTCTTTTAATTGAATTCTTATATCATTGTCATCATCCTCATGCTTATATTGTGATGAAAGTCATCTTTGGCTTACGTGCATAGATGGACTGTTGATTGGTATAATTATGACCAGGGATAATTCGGTATGATCATGATCATTGATGATTACACGAATATTATTGGTTTGTAGTGTAAGAATAATTTGTGGATGTGATATTAATGAATATCCTTGGCCCGTAGTGCAGGGATGATTCGATGATGTGATTTATTTATTAAGTTGAGTCCCAACAACGAAGTTAATGATAAACTTTTTAAATCATAGAAGATAGTAGATATCATGCTCTACTTGACTCTTCTAATGGATTGCTTTGTTTGTTAGATTGCTTGATTAAACTTGTTGTCTATTATATTCTATCAGTTTAACATTGTTGAAGGCTAATGATAACTTATTTTGCATTATCTTAGTCATAATATTTCTTATTGGGCTAGTTGAGCTCACCCTTTTACTTCTATTGTTCTCTTCAGGAAATGAGAACGTAGCCGAAACTAGTCAGGGAACGGAGTGATGGTCCGAGATGGTGTTATAGTAGTCCTCACTATTCTATAAAATAGTGTGACAATAAATGTAATGAGGACTCCATTTGTGTTTGGATATTGTCTAGAAGATAATATTCGTGTAAAAACTCTCAGCTCATGTTATATAATTAAGTTTGTATTTGTATTCAGTACCATGTATTTGGCAACCCAAGATGGGTATTGTATACCTATTTTGGGGTGTCATAGTTGGTATCAAAGCTTAGGGATATAATCCCTGGCTGAGATGTGAGACTAGAACTAGGAGGGGGGAGACGGGTAATTCATTCGCTAGTATGACCTACCTAAGTTGATTTGGTATTTTATTGGTCGGTCAGATTATAGGGATAATATGTGGCATGTCAATTAACTCTTGTTTTGTGGCAGTGTTTGAAAATGGCATCTAAAAATGTCGAGATAAGCAATGAAGTTCATGAGACTGTTGAGTCACCAATGATCAATACCCAGGATAATGTGCAACAGCAAGACAATAATCCTTAGGTATATAACAACATCGATCAAATGATGAATGATGGGATGTTCAGAGGCTTTATGAAATTCATGCAACATCAGGCGAGAGCGGCTCCTGTTCAAAATGCAGGTGGAAACACTAGCAACTCTCAGATGGTCACTGCTAAGCAGTTCAAGGAGCTGGGACCACCAGTGTTTTTGGGAGAGCCAGAACCACTTAAGGCGGAGACGTGGATAAAGCAAAACACCAAGATATTTGATGTCTTGGGATGCTCCGAGGAGCAAAAGGTTCCCTTTGCCACCTTTATGTTGAGAGAAGAGGCAGATTACTGGTGGGAATCAATAAAGCGTACCCAGCCTGCCGCACTCAAAATGTATTGGGAGAAGTTACAAGAGCTGTTCAATGACAAGTACTTTCACGAAAGTATTAGTCACATGAAGGAGGTGGAGTTTATCAAGTTGGAGCAAAACAATATGACCGTGACGCAATACGAGGCTAAGTTTGCCGAGTTGTCTCTGTTCGCATCCCATTTGGTTGATAATGAGGAGAGAATGACGTGAATGTTTCTACAAGATTTGAGACCCGAAATATGTTAATACCTCATTTCTCACAAACTTTGTTTGTATTCAGATGTTGTAAATAGGGCTCAGTTATTGGAGCGCGATAATGAGTCTACCAAACCAAGAGAGAGTAGCCGGCAAGTCGATAATACCACTGGTAGTAGTCATCGAAGCGGGGATAACAAATGTGGAGGGAATCAACATGCCAGAAATGGTAACTACTTCTATGGTAATCATGGCCAAGATAATAGAATAAATGATTCAAGTGGAAATTTCAAGAAGAGAAGATTTAACGATGACGGGAAGATGATGGCACCAGCACATGCAAGAGCAACAAATTCTAGGGGAGGAGAACGACCGCCAGCTAGATGCTATAGATGCGGAGAGGAGGGACATATAAGTTCAAACTGTCCACAGCCTTCCAAGGTATGTTTTAGCTCAATTTTGTCCTGTAGCGAAATCAAGTCCAGCTGGGACGGTGGCACCAAAGACGGATACGGACAAAACAAAGTCGACGATTTCAGGAAGAGTATTTTTCGTGACATCTCAAAAAGCGAGTAACCCGAAACGAAGTTAGCACGGGTTAGTTAATTATAAATTATTTCGAAGTCTAAACCTTATTAGATACCGGTTCTACCCATTCTTTTATTTCTCCTACTTGCGCTCAACGTTCAAATTTAACTCCGGAGAAATTAGACTTTGACTTATTGGTTGAAACTCCGTTAGGAGAAACCTTCGTTACCACCACTGTTTATAAATCTTATTTAATTCAAATTGACACATTCACATTACCTATCGATCTTATCTCTTTGAAAATATTTGCATTCGATGTGATTTTAGGAATTGGTTGGTTAACTACTCATCATGCTAAAATTGATTATTTTTGTAAGGTTGTTAGCTTTCATATTCCTAACCAACCAATTATGCGAATTAAAACAACCAAACCACTAAAGTCAATCATTGTCATCTCAAGCCATAAATCTATTCGTTTATTGAAAAATGGATGTCAAGCTTTCTTAGCCCATGTCACGGATTTAAATAAAAATACGTCAGATTTGAATGATATTTCTATTGTTAATAAATTTCCTGACATATTCCCTGAAGAACTTCCTAGCCTACCCTCAAAGCGTGAAATTGAATTTTGTATCGACCTTGAAACCGATACAAAACCCTCAAATATTTCTTCTCCTAAAATGAACATAATATGCGCCGAAGAAGTTGGCTCAAGCTGTTGAAGATTACGACCATACCGTTCAATATCATAGTGGAAGAGTGAACGTGGTAGCTGACGAGTTGAGTGGAAGATCGTATGCGTTTACGAGTGCGATATTGTTAACACAAAGACCCATTTCGTATGAATTACAAAAGATGGAGATAGAGTTAAAGACTCCAAGAACCTATGTGATGATGGCGAATATACGAGTAGAACTGACTTTAATAGATAAAAATAAAGCCGATCAAGCTACAGACTCAGAGCTGATGAATGTGAAGAAGAAGGTTCAAGAGGGCGTTATTCTTAAAGAAAGATTTGACGAAGAGAGGAAATCTCAACCCTTGATTTTATTGGTCTATCTGAAATCCTTGACCGAGTAGGAACTGTGGCCTATAGACTTGATTTACTGCCAAGTATTTCGCGTGTTCATAACGTTTTTCACGTATAGATGTTACGTAAATATGAGGACAACTCGAACCACATTATTGAATTAGAACTAGACGAGATAGCAAAAGATTTAACGTATGAGGAGATACCTGTTAAAATCTTGGATAAGAAGAAGCATATTCTATGCTCAAAGGTTATACCTCAAAGAGTTAGAATCTGACGAGGTATCCTCATCTCTTCGGCATACCAGGAACGTATGTAAATTTTGAGGCCAAAATTTCATAAGGAAGGGAGATTGTAAGACCCCAAATTTTATGAAATAAAAGTATTTAATTTTCTTATAATTATTATTCTATTTAATAAATGGTTTAATTGATAAAAGGTTAAAGTTAAGGGTGATATGTGAAAATTTTTGTAAAGTAAACAAGTTGAAATAAAATATTCGTTGTGTCGGGGAAAATTCGTTTGGTCGGGAAATATTCTTTTTGTCAGAAAATATTCGTTCGATGACACAATCATTGGTGGACCCCACAACGGAAGTATTGTCGTAGTTAGAAAACGACAGAATTATCTTTTTATAAAAATAATGGCGAAAGTTTTATTGTTAAACTGTTGAACTACCCGGTGGTAAAAGTACAATAATACGTGTGGTTGCATAGTAGCACATGGTATTGATTATTGATGCATACGTAAGAAGTCACTTAGTTATACTCAATTATTGCTATAGTAATTGTTGCATAGTATCTCATGTTATTTGATTCAATTATTGTCATATTATCATCTGCATAATATTTTATATTATCAAATCAATAATTGAGACGACAAAATTATTCATATTATTATTTGCAATATTGACGATGTCTAGAAAGTTTTGTCGAGGAGAGGTTTGGTCACCTAATTGCGCGCTAATAGGGAGAAATCCTTATCGAAAACCCCCCCTCTTTCCTGGGAATGATCTGGTTGTTAAATATTGTGAGTTATAATATTAATGATGAATAATTATTGAAGTATTAAGAATGTGTTATTGAAGATAAGTGAATTAGAAAAGTTAGAGGGGAATAATGCAAACTTGGAAAACTTTAGGGGTACTAAAGTGTAATAAGTTAAATCAATCTGGACCATTGGTGGTGGTTTTAATAGTAAATCAATCTGGATCGTCAATGGTGGTTTTAATAGTAAATCGATCTAGACTGTCGATGGTGGTTTTAATAGTAAATCAATCTGGACCGTCGGTGGTGGTTTTAATAGTAAATCAATCTGGACCGTCGGTGGTGGTTTTAAAAGTAAATCAATCTGGACCGTCGGTTGTGGTTTTAATAGTAATCAATATGAACCGTCCGTTCTAATAGTAAATCAATCTGGACCGTTCGTGAAGTAGTTACTATTTAGTCCATTCTCCTATAAATAGAAGCTTAATTCTTCTTTCATTCTCACCAATTCACTGAGATTCACAAGAGACACTGTAGAGAGAGAAATTATAGAGAGCAAGAAGAAGAGTATTCTACTACTTCACTATTGCAGTATCAAGTCTTCTACTAAGGTAAGGGATGTTATTTTCGTTTGGTAAGGGATATTATTTGTTGTGTTCGTAAGGGGTATTATTTCTTTCGTATTCATAAGGAATACTATTTTTCGTATTCATCCTTTAGTATGTTGGAATAACCTGTCTACAAGGATTACATACCGTATGACAGGTGAAAATTCATTTGCAATTTTTCGTATGCTAATTCTTTTCATATTCTTAAATCTAAACTTACTATGGTAAGTATTGCTTCTATAATCCTTGAAATTAGTGGAATATCCTTGAGTTTTGCGCTTTATTAAGTATCATTTTATTGGAATATTGATATGAACTTTCTTATTAAATATCAATATTTTTGCCCGAAGTACTATTCATAGGGTACTATTCACGGGTTACTATTCACCCAATTACTATTCACTATAATATTATTCACTCGAGTATTTGGGGGCACTTTTTCATATTCGTGTGCTATTTATGGGGTACTATTCCCGAAGTACTATTCATAGGGTACTATTCATCAAAAATTTTATTTCTTTTCTGTCCAAATTATTTTTGATATATGGATATTATTCTTGAATTTTACTCCACAAAGCAGTATCATGTTGACAATTTGGAAATTATTGTATTTTGGATAAATTAATTTATAAATCTTTTAAAATTTATCCTTTGCTTTCTTTTAAGTGAATTCTTATATCATTGTCATCATCATCATGCTTATATTGTGATGAAAGTCATCTTTTGGCTTACATGCATAGATGGACTATTGATTGGTATAATTATGACCTGGGATAATTCGGTATGATAATGACCATTGATAATTACACGAATATTCTTGGCCCGTAGTACAAGAATAATTTATGGACGTGATACTAATGAATATCCTTGGCCCGTAGTGCAGGGATGATTCGATGATGTGATTTATTTATTAAGCTGAGTCCCGGCAATAAAGTTAATGATAAACTTTTGAAATCATAGAAGATAGTAGATATCGTGCTCTACTTGACTCTTCTAATGGATTGCTTGTTCTGCTGCAGTTAAACTTATTGTCTATTATATTCTATCAGTTTAACATTGTTGAAGGCTAATGATAACTTATTTTGCATTATCTTAGTCATAATATTTCTTATTGGGCTAGTTGAGGTCACCCTTTTACTTCAATTGTTCTCTTCAGGAAATGAGAACGTAGCCGGAACTAGTCGGGGAATGGAGTAATGGTCCGAGAGTGTTATAGTAGTCCTCACTATTCTATAAAATAGTGTGACAATAAATGTAATGAGGACTCCATTTGAGTTTGGATATTGTCTAGAAGACAATATTCATGTAAAAACTCTCAGCTCATGTTGTATAATTAAGTTTGTTTTTGTATTCAGTACCATGTATTTGGTGACCCAAAATGGGTGATATATACCTATTTTGGGGGCGTCACAATTAGAATCTTAAATTTCCCAGAACCGGATTGAACAGAGAATAAGATGTGGTCAAACAAGACACCTTGATCACTATTTGTCAGTGTTCTTGAGGCTCAAGAACACCAACTGCGACAAAAACCGTCGCTAAAGCCTTTAGCGACGGATTTGATTATTTTAGTTTTCTAATTTTCTGAAAAAAGATTAAAAATAGAAATAAATTCTAAAAATCATTTAAAAATGCTAAATAAATTCTAAAAACTACAAAATCAGTTTTTAAAATTATTTTAAGTTATAAAATTAACTTTTAATAATTTGGCATATTTTCCATAAATATTAGTAATTATTTGAAAATATTGATATTCAATTTATTTAATAAATGCATTAAATAAATTAATTAAAAATGATTTTATTATATTAAAAATCATTTCAAATGATAATAAGGTATTTAAAAATATTTTAAGTTATAAAATGTTACTTTTAATATTTTAAAGAAAATTTCATTAATTATTTAATATTAATGATATTAGATTTATTTAATAATTCTTCAAATTCAAGTCAAGGTTTTAACTTCCTTCCAAAAATGGCTCGTAATAAAGAAAAAGCTCAATATATGCTCAACAGATTCATCACCATGAAAAACAAAGAGAAAAAGAAACCCAAAGAGCACCATCCATTCCAACAACTGAAGCAGCTCTCTTAAATCTCAATCTACATCCTCCCCTTGCTAATTTCACCACCACCAAAACCTTAAACCCTAAATCCTCTACTCCACCCTTCTTCTTCTTCTTCTTCTTCTTCTTCTTCTTCTTCTTCTTCTTCTTCTTCTTCTTCTTCTTTCTTCTTCTTCTTCTTCCCGTTCGGCGGAATCTCCCCAAGCTCCTCCTCAATCTCCCCCTTGTCGACTGATAAAACGGAGGCGAATCTTAAGAAAGCGACCGTGATGTTCGCAATAATAATAATCGCATCTACGACTTTGGTGGGGGTTTGACCCCGAGGCTTTGGAGAGAGGTGCAAAGACTCTGCGAGGCATTAACAACTCTTCCCATGCCAAAAAGGTTTGTTATTTGTTTTTTGTAATTTCCTATGATGGATTTGTATGTTTTGCTCCAAGCACGTAAGGTTTCAGGTGATCAATATTTTTGTACTAAATTATTCTTATGAATATTGTGTTCCTTGAAAATTTTTGATTTGAGTATATATTATCAATTTAGTATTATTAATTGGGTTTATTATACTTGTTAATTTTCATAATGTAGGATTTATGTGTTGACATGTGACTAAGGCAATGCAAGCTCAGGCAGAAAGTGTAAGTCTAATTTTTGCTGTGTATGCTGGTATAATTACTTGCAATTTATTTGCATTTTTCATAAATGTGTTATGAGTCCATGCATTAGGATAATTTACTTGGTTACGTGAGGCATTAACCAAACTAGCATTTTTTATAAAGTTTATCGATGAATATTTATCATTGTATTTAGGGGTTTTATGAACAATATTAATGGATCAAAATAAGTTGGTTGTAGTATTTGTTGGGGTGTTCTGAGTTCTTGCGGTGGGATCTACACAACAAGGTATATAAATTATGTTAATTAGTTGAATATTTTCAATTCTTCATTCTATTGGATAGTCTAATTACGTATTTACGGTCCCCAGCGTTTCCTTGAGCTTATGACTCAATCTATGCCATTGTATAAACCTAGCGATTGTACTTTTTACGGTGGGTGTATCATTATTGTGTTGGTAATGAGTTACGTAAGGTTGAATTAGTCATATGTTGTTATACATCCTTTCGATGGAGAAATAATTTGGTTGACATAAGGTTATAGTTAACAGATCCCGTAAAAATAGTAAAGGTTTACCTTTGGGCGAGGTTTGATTATGAAATAGAATGCATACACATGCTTGCATCAATGTCATATTGCTCCAGATGCGGGCTTGGTAAGGGAGCAAAGTAGATGGTCTATTTTCTGTCATATATGATTAGAAGTTTTACTAATTTATATATATGCTAGCATCATGTGTGTGTCACTACACGCGGAAGATATTCCCTTCTTGCAAACAACTGCCAATTGAATCAATTTTTTACTTTAGATAACTAAAACGTTTATTGAATATGTGACATATTTGACTGGAATAGCTGATGATACTTTCAGTATTACCTTCAAAAATTTTACTTGATGGCTTTTTGCTCCCTATTCTCCATTAAGTATTTCATTGTTGCTCAGGATAGTACTTCAACCCAAAGATTGGTAGGTTAGCAGTTTTGCATCGAGAAGATGCATTACTATGTTGACAGTATGGTCCTTTTTCATTTTTCACCGGGAGTTGGGGGGGACCACAACGAGAAGAGTAGGATAGCTATTTTGGCATAAATATTCCTTCTTTGTTTGATAAGTTGTTATAGCATAAATATTCTTACCAGGTGTTTATTTGATTTTAATAGCTTATGAATTACAGAAAGGGTGCAAAGGTGATTTGGAGTTACGTGGTTAGGACAACCATCATTGGTTAGAGAGTCTACCATTGGAAAATACTCTTGGTCAGGCTTCTCACGTGGCATTAGCACTCACTCACGTGGTGCTAATAAAGGGTCTGCCCTTAAAAATGGGGATGGCTTTGGTGACGTCATCTTACATCCTTCTCTTCAAAAAAAAATTCAGCAGTTGGCTAGTTACTCTTTTGTCTTTCGTTTATCTTTTTTATGAAAAGGCATTGATATCTTTTTTCTGATAGAGGGTTTGGAAAGCATGTACAATCTCGCTTTAAATGCATGCGATCAAAACCCATTCCGGCCCCCATAAGTTGATGGAACTTCTAAGCGAAATTCTTGGTGAAAATACAGAGGTGAGGAATGTGGATCGACATTGCTAACGTACAATGTTTTGTCTTTGGCCTTTTATCTGTCTAAATATTATCTATGTTTTCTTTCTGTTTCAGGTTGTTTTAGCAGCATGCTCAAGATCATTTGGTCCCTGGTGAGATGTTAATCTAACTAGTTTGTTTGATTTAATCTTGCTTAGTTTAGGAAGTGTTAATTTTTTTTTCTCATTTTCTATTGCATGGTCAGTTGAGGTTTCTATCGTATTTGTTGATCTGCATGCTATGTAAGCATTAATCGTAATGTCATGATTGGAGGATTGTCAATCTCTAAATGAACCACAAAATCATTTATCTTTGATTGAGCTCCTTTTTTCTTTAAATCCGGTGGTTCTTTGGTGACTAGCTAATAAAAGCCCTATGCCCCTATCCCAGTAGGTCGAGGAAAGATTAATATCTTTCTCCTTGTTGATCGGTAGTCTTTGAAGAACTAATCCACACCTAATACATTGGAGATCCACGTTTACAATTCCAAAATGGACGAGTTGTTGAGGGGTTTATGGTGGGTATGGCTAATGCCCCCACCGCGCACATGAATGAAAATAAAAAGGATGAGTGCAATCTGTAGTCCTTTGACATTTTCTTGATGGAACTTTTATCATTCTTCCTTGCGGGATGGTTGCCCATATTGTAGAGCTATTAAGCTCTTTGAGGGCGCACATGAAATTTTACTACATGAAGAGCGTAATAATTTGGGGGAGTTAACTTAGAGGAGCTCTATCGGTGGTCTATGCTCAAGTTACGTCATCTCATTCATTAACTTGGTAAGTGAGTGCAAGTTAATTCAAAATCACTTTATATTATGTCTATATGATTAGTGTTCATTTTTTCTTAGAATTATTATAACTATTCTATATTTTCTTCAGAATTTTCTTTGCCTTCTAGTGCATTTGAAAATTTTTATGTCTTGTTTGGATAAAGTGGTTTCATATTTCAAACTTTGAGTTGTGCATATTTGACAAGTTTGAAAAGTTTTGTCTTATTTGGATGAAGGGGTTTCATGTCAAGAATTATTTATTATTTCCTACAAATTGCTCCAATATATTTGACATCATGTATGAAAAAAGGAATGGGCTTGTTGGAGATTTTGTTGTACAAGCAACCTGTATGACACAATCAAGTACTACTCAAGGTGATAAATCTATACCTGTTTTTTTTGTCTTTTATTTTTCTCACCTTTTCTGTAACTTTCAAAAACTATTTTCTTTTGAAGTTGATAGCATCTTCTTTGACTGTATATGTTTCTGATAATTGACCCCTGTAAATGTATCTTAAGCAAAATATTGAGATTTGCCGTATGTATGAACTTGACAGTGTTAGTTCAAATGCTATGAAGGTATGTTATCATGAAATCCTTCATATTTTCCTGTTGATGCATATACAGCTATATGATATTATTTATTTCTAGAAGTTTATTTCATACATCTTATTGAATAAATTTTTTCTAAAGCTCAGTATCATCCTAGCTATAACTTTTGTTAAAATCTCATGTACGATTGCTGGAGTGCATCATTGGAAACATGGCCAACTAATATTGATCAATATGAAACTGATGCTTTTATACTGTGGTGCAACGTGTACCAAAAAACTCAGTTTTTGTGGTGGGTGATAAGCGCAACAACGACTATAATTCGCATGTATGGTATGTAGTCTCAATCTTCAGCTCATAAATGCTTTTTCACAAGATATCATTTTCAAGTATTTTTGCATGCTTTTTGAAGATAACCCATCCACTTATTAAATTGAATGCAATGATGGGAAATATTTTTGGCAATGGAAAGTGGAGTTCTTGTTCTAACTTATGCTATAACCAAGATAGAGAGTGATTATGCATTGATGTGCCAACCACAACAATGATACTTATTTCACTTTTTCTAAAAGAAACTTAATTCTAACTTAACTCTTCTTAAATAAAAGTGAATTGTCATAGTTAATTCTCCTTTTTAATTCAATAAGCATATATACGGCCATGTAAGTATTCCATATTCAATGGTCAAATATTAGTAAATCTCCCTGATTTCTACTTTGTTAGTGCAGTTGAACTAAAGAATTATGTATAAATTTTTATGCTGATTGTAGAATTTGTTCCTCTGAGTTGCATGGGTTTGTTGTTCGAGTGATGCATTGAATAGAGGTCTTGTTTTTTCTACTAAAACCCCACAGCTTACAGACGAAGTGGACAACTGTCTTGTCATCTTCTTTTATCCCTTGGGATTTTTGGCATCCTTCTCAATCCTTGAAGTTTAATTGGTTGACATTTTATCATTTATTTATTTGTGTTTTATATAAGATAATATTGGAACTTAATACTATTTTTCTTTCAACATCCGAACCTCATGTTGTTGTGAAAATTGGGAATTTAGACTGGAATAGTTGGAGATTCTTTATTTAAATGGTCATACGAGTTTTTTTGGGCCAATAATTAATCCTCTCTCCGTTGCCTTGGGATGTAGTTGTATTGTTGCATGTTCCCAAAACTACTGTTACTTTTTACTTTCTCCCTCTAAAATTAATTCTTTGAAAAGCAATAGAGTTTCTGATCCAGCATCTTCTCTTATGTGTAGGAAGTAATAGTAATGGAGTGGTAGAGTACAATGGAGACAGTGGTTGGTGGGAAGGTGGACGTGGATATGGGGGTTGGAATGGTAGGCGTGGATATGGTGGGAGAGTTCGAGGCCGAGGAAGAGGCCGTGGTTATCATGGATGTGGAAGAGGCTATGGCAGTGGGGAAATACAACAAGAGTTCGGTGGTTACAATGATTATGACGGTCCAGGGGTAATGCCTGCTCATGGTCGCGGTAAGATAATTTTCTTTTATTTCTATAAATGATATTGTTTTCAATTTGATAATTACCACCTTTAAAATGTTGATAGGGATTCGTTATATGTCTGTGCTATTCCCCCCCAAAACCCCCATTATGATTATGATTAACTGAAATTTCCAACCATAGTTTATTTTTAAACTTCAAAATAATGCATTCTCTTTGCTTTTCTAGGCTTTCAACAAATGATGTCTCTTGTTTTTTAAAATGTTGATTTTGAGAACTTATTTCATTAAGTTGGAATATGCGGTATGTTATATAGATTCAAACCCGGTAAGCTAGTTAGTTCTATACAGTGCTTATAGTTAAGAATTCTCTTATAATTTTGTGCAACAAAACTAAGTTTAAGTTGATTGTTCTATAACTAATTAGTATCAATGTGATGTTTGAGCATCCAATACTAAGTTAGAATATTGATATTTATGAACAAAGAAATGTTTCTGCACTCAATTTAGAATATTGGTATGTTAGAGTACAATGTTTGGGAATGTAAGTACTACTACGTGGTTTCCTAGGTCAGTTATGCTATAAAGTTTCTTAAAACAAATCCTATGCCGTAAGCTTCTTATAAGTTTGGTCTTGGTTACAATATCATTTTAGATGGTGAATTTTAATTGCATGGTGTTGGAGTGCTCAGCTTCTAGCTTTTTTTTTTATTATCTTATTGAGATTTTATCATATTTCACCAGTTTCTTGTTCATACATGAATAATTGGTCACTCAAATTAATAATAAGTTCTTGTTCATACATGAATAATTGTTCATACATGAATAATAAGTTCTTGTTCTAACTTATTATTTAGTCACTCAAATTGAACAAGAAATTGGTGGTATTCTAAAGTATTATGAAATAGGAGCCAAGGCTTGACATTGTACCACATACCAACTCTATTGTCTTTGTGTATTGATTTTGGCACTAAGTGCCTTTGGTGACCTATTTGCTTCGTTTTTCTAACTTGCTATTAATTTTAAATGTGCAGGAAGACTGCTTCTATGACCTGCCTTACAATACTGGGTATCAAATTTCCGTGCTACGTTTACAGAAGACAAGGGATGAAATTATGAAGTGTACTCTCTCTATATATGTAGATATATATTTTTATTGAAGAACTATGGTAGCTTTAGATGGTTAATTGTAAAGATAATGAATGATTACGTAGTGGATGATTTTATTAAGTTAATAATATTTTAGTTTTTTGTTTTTTTGCTATTATTTGCTATGGGAATATTGAGCCAGCCAGGTACACAAAAAGAATGTCAAAATTTGATTTAGCAACAATATAATTCGTTACCAAAGCATTGAACAATTTTTAATATAGCAATAATTTTTTATACATTTAGCAACAAATTTTCGTTGCTAATGGCATTAAAAATATAATATTTGGCAACGAAAAGTTAACTTAATAACAACAGAGAGGATATTGTTGCTAATACTAAAATAAAAGACAATATTTTTTATCGTTGCAAATCATATCAACTTTTGTTGCACATATAAAGAAATGGCAACATATAATGTTGTAGTTAATCGACGACTTTCGTTGGTATTGAAAAATAACTTGCAACAAAGATTTTCGTTGCTGATTTAGCATAATGTCGTTGCCAAATAATATAATCAGCAACGAAAATCGTTGCTAAAAAGTTTACATTCCACAACGAAAGCAAGCTTAGGCAACAATTTTCATAATTTATTGCAACGAAAAATATCGTTGCAAAATGGTGTCAATCGCAACGAAAATGCATGGTTGTTGTAAAAAAAAAGAGTTCATTTCATTGCCAATTAGCAGGCTTTTTCAACGAAATGGAGTTTTTAGCAACGATTTTAATTATTCTGCAACAATACATTTTGTTGCTAAAGGATTGATGTCTCTGTACGAAAGCTAAATTTCGTTGCAAATTGTATTACTTTTGGCAACGAAAAAAATACGTTCGTTGTGGAACAATTAGTAATGCTCATTGCACAACGAAAGACGCAATGACAATAAAATCGTTGCCAAAACCCTTTAGCAATGAAATTTGGCACCTTTAGCAACGAAAATCGGTTGTTGCTGAAGCCCCATTTTTTTGTAGTGTGATGGTTCAATTACAAGAGCTTTTAGACAGAAAGTACATACAACTGAGTGTTTCACCATGGGGAGCATCGGTACTATTTGTAAAGAAGAAGGACGGATCGTTAAGACTTTGTATCGACTATCGAGAGTTGAACAAGTTAACAATAAAGAATAAATACCCATTGCCCAGGATCAATGATTTTTCTAAGATAGATTTGCGGATGGGGTATCATCAGTTGAAGGTTAGGAAGGATGATGTATGAAAGACAACATTTAGGACTCGTTACAGCCATTACGAGTTTCTGGTGATGTCATTTGGGTTGACGAATGCACCAGCTGCATTTATGGATATGATGAACAGAGTGTTCAAACAATATTTGGACAAGTTTGTCATAGTGTTTATTGATGATATTCTAGTCTGTTATAAGATGCCAGAAGATCATACTGAACACCTAAGAATAGTGTTGGAGACACTAAGGAAAGAGAAGTTATATGTGAAATTAACTAAGTGTGAATTTTGGCTAAAAAGGGTATAAGTTTTAGGACATGTTATCGACCGGAATTGGATTTTAGTATATCCAACGAAGGTGGAAGCAGTGATGAATTGGGAAAAACCAAAAACGCAAACAGAGGTGCGGAGTTTCCTCGGGTTAGCAGGATACTATCGAAGATTCATCCAATATTTTTCTAAGATAGTTACTCCGTTGACTAATTTGACAAGGAAGACAGTGAAGTAAGTATGGACTGAGAAGTGTGAGGACAATTTTCAAGAACTGAAGAAATAATTAAGTGAAGCACCTATATTGTCATTACCCGATGATACAAGAAATTTCATAGTTTATAGCGATGCTTCACATAAAGGACTTGGTTGTGTGCTCATGCAGCATGGCAAGGTCATTGCGTATGCATCACGGCAGTTGAAGGATTATGAGAAAGTTTACCCTACTCATGATCTGGAACTGGCAGCGGTAGTGTTTGCCTTAAAGATATGGAGACATTATCTTTACGGAGAGAAATGTGAGATATACACGGACCATAAGAGTCTAAAATATATCTTCACACAAAATGATTTAAATATGAGATAAAGGAGATGGTTGGGGTTGATAAAGGATTACGACTGCAATATCCTGTATCACCTTGGGAAAGCTAATGTAGTTGACGATGCCTTGAGTATGAGGGGTCGAGAAAAGTTGTCTATGTTAATTGCTCAAACTGAGTTAATAGCAGAGATGGCTAGAATGGAGTTGGAGGTGAGGTTACCGAGTGAATCGGGGCAAAGATTATTTACTATGGAGATTCGATCTACTATTGTAGATAGAGTCAAGGAGGTATAACTCAGAACTGATGAGTGTAAACAGATGAAGAAGCGGCCAACAATGGAAAAAGATATGAAGTATAGTCTTGATAATGAGGAGTTATTAAGATTTAAAGAAAGAATTTGGGTTTCGAATGAGACGGAATTAATGGAGGAAGTGTTACAAGAAGCTCATAGTTTGAGGTACTCAATTCATCCTGGTAGTACTAAGATGTATCAAGCCCTTCGAAAGAGTTTTTGGTGGCCGAACATGAAGAGAGAGAGATAGCAGAATATGTGAGTAGGTGCTTAACTTGTCAAAAGGTTAAGGCCGAACATCAATGACCAAGTGGCTTGTTACGGTCATTAGATAATCCGGAGTGGAAGTGGGAGCATATCACGATAGATTTTGTGGTGGGACTTCCGATAACACCGAAAGGGTATGACGTTATTTGGGTAATAGTGGACCGATTGACGAAGTCGGCTCACTTTTTGTTGATTAGGGTCAAGTATAACTTGGATCAGTTAGTTAAACTTTATGTTAAGGAAATTATTTCCAGACATGGAGTACCAGTCTCGATAGTGTCAAATCGTGGTCCATGATTCACATCGAACTTCTGGAGAAGTCTACAAGAACAGTTGGGAACGCAACTGAAGTTAAGTACAACGTATCATCCATAAATCGATGGATAGAGCGAAAGGACAATTCAGATGCTAGAAGATATGTTAAGATCTTGCGTCATGGATTTCAAGGGTAGTTGGGATGATCACCTACCATTAGTATAGTTTATGAATAACAACAGTTATCATACGAGCATAGGCATGCCACCTTATGAAGCTTTGTATGGAAGGAAGTGCAGAACACCATTGTGTTGGGACGAAGTAGAAGGACGGCGAATGCTAGGACCTGAATTGGTGTAGCAAACAACGGATATAGTCAAGCTGATACAAATGCGTCTAGTAGCAGCTCAAGACAAACAGAAGAAGTTTGCAGATTTGCATTGAGGAAATTGAGAGTTTGAAGTAGGCTCGTATGTATCTCTAAAGGTATGTCCCTGGAAAGGAATGATATGCTTTGAAAAGAAGGGAAAGTTAAGTTCAAGGTTTATATGACCTTTTGAGGTATTAAAAAGGGTAGGAGAGGTAACTTATACGATAGCATTACCTCTATACTTATAATGAATACATAATGTATTTCATGTATCTGTGTTACGTCCTTATAAGCCGGATTATAAGCACATAATAGAGTATGAGCCTATTCATATCGAGAAGGACATAATGTATAAAGAGATGCCA
Organism: Panax quinquefolius; assembly: GCA_020205615.1. Taxonomy (NCBI): domain Eukaryota; kingdom Viridiplantae; phylum Streptophyta; class Magnoliopsida; order Apiales; family Araliaceae; genus Panax; species Panax quinquefolius. Next base: position 46,513 of record JAINUW010000639.1, read on the forward strand.
ATTCAAATCATTGATAGAAAAGAGCAACTTCTGCGGATCAAAGTTATACCTTCAGACAAGGTGTTATGGAACAACCATGATGCTGAAGAAGCAACGTGGGAACTTGAAGAAAAGATGAGGAAGGATTATCCTCAGTTGTTTGTTTAATATTTTAAGCAGGATTCTGGGGACAGAATCCTTATAAGGAATACTTATAAGCGTGAATATAACGACTAAGAAAATTAGATTATTTATAAAATACTTTTATTTGATTAAATAATAAATAAAATTATTTTATAATGAGTAAGCAAGAAGAATGTCATTCTATAACCTAATAGTGTTGGAATGTCATAGTATTTTGGCTACGTGGTAGAATTAAAGTGTTTGAATTTCCAAGACAAAAATAAAAGTTTGCCGAGAAATTTTATGAAAAACATTATTCATTGATATCTGCTCGGGAATTATTTTTAAACTTCTGAGAAATACGTAACGATAGAATAATAATGGAAGATAGATCATGTAATAATAATTCAAGTATGACAAACACAGTTTTTCGCCTGCGTACTAAATTCGAGAACGTTAGGGAAAGTAAAGTGTGAATGAATAAACGATGATCGTATGATGCGTAAATATTATACGAGATAATGAATACGAGTATGATACGAGGTATTATACAAGTATGTATGAATGATGGTATGTCGTATATAATGAATGAGTATACGAGTTAGCATACGAGAGGAATATGTAGACAATATGTTATAAGCTTTAAGTTAAGTGTATTGGACTTGTAGGATTTGTGTAAAAGTTGTACAAGCCCAAGTGAATGAATGTTGAAGCCCAATGTTTGTTAATGCAAGCCCAAATGTTAAGTTAAAGTTATTTAAACTTAAGTCCAAATTAAGAATCGGATCCGTGGATCGAACTGATGGGTAAACGGGTAAGAAAAACCCATGGGGCAACCCATGCAGGCCCCATGGATCACATGGGACCATCTTGGTGACCAAGTAAAGTTTTTTTACTTGGTGACCAAGGATGAATTGTATGGAGGTGATTAAGGAGTTGGATTAAGGAGGTGGAAGGGCCTACAAGTTTATTATACCCTCACTTTGGATTTTCTATATATAGATGAGACTTGCTAGATTATTTTCTTGTTCAAAATTCACCAACATCCTAGAGCTTCTATATTATTGAGAGAAAAGTGAGCCAAACTAGTTTACTAGTTCAAGAAGGAAGAAGAAGACTTAAGCAAGAGAACTTCAAGGGTAAGAATACTAAACCATAACTCTTCATCTCTTCATTTGTTAGAGAAGTTGTGACAGCCCCAAATCCGGGTCCCAAATTACCACGGATCTGGTACAATCATTCTATAACTATTTGCGAAAGATATAAACATAAGTTGTTTATACATTAAACATTACACACTATTCCCCAAGGTCGAGTAACCTTAACTTATACATGATTCAATATTCTATCTGACATACAAAGATATTATCATACTATACTGTTACAAATTAAGTTGCACACAAAAACTAACGTTGTAATTGTCTTTAACCTTTCCTTGTATCCGCCGTATTCGCCTTAATCTGCAATATTTATCATGATATAGCAAGGGTGAGCATGAAGGTTTCCCATCAAGTTTAAATTTATTTAAGGATATATCATGATTGAAAGAGTCTGAATAATAAGCTGGCTATAATTCATCAATATAGTTGTGAATTAGCGCGAATAAACTTTTGACTGAACAAGTATTAAACATGAACAAATATATCTGGACTGAACGGTAATGAAGGTGATCAGCCTTTTCATACCTGACTTATATATGCAATATGTACAGAGTACAATTCTACAATGGCAATCAACAATGATTAACCATAAGCATATCTGAATGAAACAACTCTTAGTATAGTTAAGAAAAACTCACTGTTTTGATTTGATTACGATTTACACATTTAAATAAGCTAATTTGTAATATCGAAGATCTAATATATAAATAATATCGATATACAAATTAGAATAATAATATCATCATATATATATACACATAACCCCTAATAAACCTACAAACATAACACATAACCCTATATCTACGGGTCTACAACATAAAAGACTTAAGATCAAGTCAAACAATTGCAGTCTGAGTTGAACCCGACACAATTCTAACATCCCGATGGTCTAGTCGGACAATACACGAGTTTAAGTTCAATTAAACTCTGCCTTAACACTTAATAATTATCCTAGATAATCATATTATCAATCAAAACATTTTTCAAAGGCTCGTAATAATTTTGAAGTATTTATTATCATTCTAATGATTATTCAATCATTAATATCGTATTTATCTAATTTAAATACCACAATATTCTAATATCATTAATATTTATTTAATATTAGATATTAATGAAATACATGTCATAATATCAAAACATATTTATAATATCTCAAAGTATTTTTAATACTTTATTATTTCCTTTAAATGTTTTAAAAGTAATTAAAACATCATTCAACAATCTATTATTAATATAAATACCACATTATTCTCTTTATTATTAATATTTATTTAATATTAAATATTAATGAAAATCCTAACATAATATTATAATATAATTATAATATATAAAAAGTATTTTAATACCTTAAAATCATATTTATATGATTTTTAAACACTTAAATTCATTATCCGATAATTGATATTAATATTAAAATATTAATATTCTCATGAAAAAAATTAAAAGTTATATTTTATAACTTAAAATATTTTTCTAACCCTTAAATCATTTTTATATGATTTTTAAAGCATTATTTCTAATTTTCCATAATTTATTAAATATATTTATTAAATAAATTAATTACCATTAATATTAATTTATTAATAAAATTTATCATAAAATATCAAAAGTTATTAAAATAACTTCAAATATTTTCTTATATAATAATATAATTTTTCATGATTTTTTATGTATTAAAATCATTTTTAAATAATTTATTTAATATTATAATTAAATAAATTAAATATCATTTATATTCTAAAATATTAAATATTTATGAAATATACTCAAATAATTAAAAACAAATTTTTAGGCTATAAATTAATTTTTTATAATTTATTATGTATTTTTAATAATTTAAAACTATTTTTCTCTAATTATGAAATAAAAATAATTAATTTTCGTAATTAATTGTCGCTAAAGGTGTTTTAGGCGACACAACCATCGCTAAATGTGTTTTTGGTGTTCTTGAGTCCCAACCCAGAAATCATGTCAGTGTTAAAGGTACAAAGTTTGACCGATTGTAATTCTTTGATCCATAGTACTACAACCTTAAATAAAGTTCATGTCCAAAACATATAATCATAGAGAGATCTAAGCCATCCAACTTGATGTCGATGGAGATTTTGTTCTTCATTTACGGTTTTTGAAGAAACGATCGAGGTGTCTATTTTGAAGCTTTAAATCTTCACTTTCTGGGCTTGGTTTATGTGATTTAAAAGTTCAGCCTTGTATTTCGGATGTCAGGGAAGAAATCTATGACAATATATCATCATATCATCCGGAAGCGGTTCTTGAAGATCTAGGTTTCCCATAAATCTTCATCCGGCATGATGGTCAACCATACTTTAACCACCACTAATTTCCATTCTGTGTATGATCTGAGGTTTCTAGAGGCATTTATAGACAGTTCATATACCAGTCTACATGATCTAACTAACAACAGGATCTAAACATTAACATACATCAGGATCTGAAGCTCAGAATATGTTGTCAGACAAGATCTGGGTTTCTAGGTTGCCCAGAAACTCAGTCTTCGTGAATGGTCAACGCAATTTGACTGCTCATATCTCTCAATCTACTCATGATCTGGCCATGTTTCTAGTTTCAGATCAAAGTCCTCATGACATAGAACAACAAATATCAAAAACAGAGACAGATCTAGGGCCTCTGACATATGACTGTCAGGCCACTTTTTGAATTTTTTTCCAGATTTCAAAAAATGCTAGTTTCGAGCACTTTGATGTTATGGATCTGGGATTTAACAACCCAGATCACTAAATAACATCTTATTACATAACTTTAACCAATAAATAACAACATATTACATCAGATCATAAGATTTTGAATATTAGGGTTTATACCACTTTCTAGATTTGATCTTTGAATCTGATCTTTGATTCCTATTATTGAAAGGCTATGAACTGATCATAGCTTGGTTTCTCTCTCTCTAGATTTCAAAAATTATGGAGAGAGAAAGTCTTGGAGAAAATGAGAAATAATGTATGTATTTCGTCTCTCTTAATCTATATAATTGATATGATACAATGTATGTGACTGATCCAAGGGTCAAGATGGCTGGTATTTGTCACATGACTAGGGCTAGGGTGGTTCACCAAACAATTATATGGTAAGATATACAAGTAATCTAAGAAATAATGCAAGAAGGCTAGTTTGGTCATTTAGCATTTAATTTTAATGGCATAAAGGTCAATTGATACAACCCTTAGGGTTTAGGTTTTAACCCTTAGGGTTTAGAGTTTAACCCTTAGGTTTTACATTTTAATTTCTAAAATTTCCAAATTAGGTTTAAAAATAGAAATTTAATATTTTTAAATTATAATTAGGATTATATAATTATACTAAGATTTCCTAATCATAAATTCAAGCTTGATTATTAGAATTAAGATTTCCTAATTTTAATTGCTAATTTAGCAATTAAATCCACAATTGTAAATTAGGGTTTCTGACAGAACAATTAGGGTTTAAAAAAATTTAAAGTTAGGGTTTGCTAATTAATTAAACTTTACCATAATTAATATTATAATTAATAGCACTTGAGCATTATAATTATCCTTTAAGTTCCTAGATTAGGGTTTCAAATTCCCGGTATCTAAAATTAGAGTTTCCAGATCTGGTATTAGGGTTTTCTAATAATCAATTAGGGTTTCAAGTAATTCATTAGGGTTTTCCTTAATAAATTGTAATTAATGACGTTTAAACCTTATACATATCATTTTAATTCCCAAACTAGGGTTTTCAATTTCTGAATTAGGGTTTCAAATTCCCGAAACAGAAATTAGGGTTTCAAAACCATATTAGTTTCTAGGGTTTCTTATCCATTGCTAGGGTTTTCTAACTGAACGTTGATGTTCTTAATATATACTTAAGGTTTGTCACAGATATAGACTATCTGGTCAACCCTTGACCCTTAACCACATTCTGAACACATAAATGACCATATACACAAAACATATTCACATATACTTAATCCTGAATAATTCACCACACAAATTTTTAATTTACAAAATTCCTTCACAGAATTTTGAAATCCTCAAAATTCCTTCCCAAAAATATCCAACGCATACACTTATTTTATGTCTAGGTCTATTATTTGACCTTAAATCCATCATTTAAGATTTTAATAAATTGTCTAATTTCTCGGGTTGTCACATTCACCCCTTCTTCTAAGAATTTCGTCCCCGAAATTCACTTTACACCTTACACCATACTACTTACACCATTCATACACATCATTACATGCTACCCAATACATCACTCACAAGAGTAAAAATTTTCAAATATTGCTGAGGAGTTATGTAGACTATTTGTCAGTCATTTTCACAAAGGTTTTATGGAAATTCTTCCGCAAACCGTCATTACTTACGAACACAAAGGGTGATTATCCTGATATGCCCTGTACTAGCCAAGTACTGATTTTATCTGTTTCTCGTAACTGCCATAGGCACAAAATTTTATCTCAGTCTTATTAGATTCCGCACCAAAATAATTTAGTTCGGGAAATTTTTTTCAATGAACACTTAGAGTTTTCATAAACATTAGTCTAGCTGAATCGAATAGCATAGACTTATATCAATAATTTAATTCAATCAAAGTATTTAGGTGTAGCCAAACTCCGTTGGCAAATTAAAATATTTTTGAAAATATTTTTGAGAATGACGCCATGATGTCGCATCAGATTACAAATTCGTTTGAGGATCTTCATCATCGTATGACTTTGTCATAACACACCATACAATAGTGGAACAACAACTTTAGATCAAATTCACACTAAGTATTTCTGTATTTACAACTCCATCAACTTTTTATCATCTACGCTTTTGAGTTACATGGTACATGAGTGATAAATAAAATATATTTTGATATTTCAAATCATTTGCGTCTAGCCAAAATAAGTAGCATATACTATACTTTAAACCGTTTCAAAAATGATTACGAGTCTATATTTTTTTTAAAAGCACATAGTGCGTATTTAGCTTGATGTCAAAATTTCAAAATCTAGCATAGCTAGGAGTTTTGGAAAACTTATGTCTCCACTAATAATCATTTTCTTAACAATCTATCTGTTCCTATAATCCTCAATTCTCCATTCACACACAACTATACCTAGTTCGTCAAACCACACTTATGAGTTCATAAACTTGCCACAATCATATGAATTTAAGAACTTACCCTAGTCAGACCTTTGGCGTCCATTCGCTGAGGGGTTCATAAACATTTCATATAACTATGAGTCAAGAATGTCACACAAGTATGTTTTTTAAGAACTCGTACTTAACCTTATATTCTCTACCTATAACCTATCTATCTGTTATACACATGAGAAATGAATCACCCTCTTAACATATATATAGCAAATAGCGCGACACAAACATTTTAATGATTGTTAGTGCCAGAAAATAAGTTGTTTTTATATCGAGTACAATTCCCCGCCCATACAAGGAATCATACAACTCAGCTGCTGACATAAGTCCTCAATTGCAATTCTCAACCTAATCTTAACTCCCTTCTCAATACGAATTTCATTCAATTAGTATTCATAATCCTTTCCTGAATCTGTACCAATTCGTAGTATAACTGACCCACAGCAATCTTGCTATAAATTTTTCAATCATTAGATTGATTCTTCTCCCTGTTATCACCTTATCAGATCACGGGGTGATCTCATCATATATATTACGATTCATTTTTATGTCTTGATCATTTTATTTTACGATCTCCTATTCCTGCACCTTTAGTCTTTTAGACTCGATCTATTCATCACTATTGTTCAACTTTATTATCAGAGTCAGGGAACTCTGTATCTTTACAACTCACCAAGATTCGTCTTTGAATCTTACCGACACACTAACTCTATTTGAGTTAGTACTTATCCTAATCACTACAGTTATTGGTCTCAGGTATTCCTACCTAAGGTTCATAACCAACAACTTTGATACCAACTGTGACAGCTCCAAATCTGGGTCCCAAATCACCACAGATCTGGTACAATCATTCTATAACTATTTGCGGAAGATATAAACATAAGTTGTTTATACATTAAACATTACACACTATTCCCCAAGGTAGAGTAACCTTAACTTATACACGATTCAATATTTTATCTGACATACAAAGATATTATCATACTATGTTGTTACAAATTAAGCTGCACACAAAAACTAACACTATAATTGTCTTTAACCTTTCATTGTATTTGCCGTATTCGCCTTAATCTGCAATATTTATCATGATATAGCAAGGGTAAGCATGAAGGTTGCCCGACAAATTTAAATTTATTTAAGGATATATCATGATTGAAAGAGTCTGAATAATAAGCTAACTATAATTCATCAATATAGTTGTGAATTAGCACGAACAAACTTTTGATTGAACAAGTATTAAACATGAACAAATATATCTGGACCGAACGGTAATGAAGGTGATTAGTCTTTCATGCCTGACTTATACATGCAATATATATAGAGTACAATTCTACAATGGTAATCAGCAATGATTAACCATAAGCATATCTGAATGAAACAACTCTTAGTAGAGTTAAGAAAAACTTGCATGTTTTGTTGATTATCGTTACGCATTTTAATAAGCTTTGTCTGAAGACCTAATATATAAATAATATCGATATACAAATTAGAATAATATCATCGCAATATAATACTATTATATATATATATATATATATATATGCATAGAATAACCTAAACACATAACACATAACCCTATCAGTCTACAACACATATAAAACTCGGTATCAAGTCAAACTATTGCAGTCTGAGTTGAACCCGACACAATTCTAACATCTCGATGGTCTAGTTGGACAATACACGAGTTAAGTTCAATTAAACTCTGCCTTAACACTTAACAATTATCTTAGATAATCATATTATCAATCAAAACATTTTTCAAAGGCTTGTAATAATTTTTAAGTATTTATTATCATTCCTTATGATTATTCAATCATTAATATCATATTTATCTAATTTAAATACCACAATATTCTAATATCATTAATCTTTATTTAATATTAGATATTAATGAAATATATGTTATAATATCAAAACATATTTATAATATCTCAAACTATTTTTAATACTTTATTATTTCCTTTAAATGTTTTAAAAGTAATTAAAAATATTATTCAATAAATCATTATTAATATAGATACTAGCATTATTCTCTTTATCATTAATATTTATTTAATATTAAATATTAATGAAAATCATAACATAATATTATAATATAATTATAATATATCAAAGTATTTTAATACCTTAAAATCATATTTATATAATTTTTAAACACTTAAATTCATTATTCAATAATTGCTATTAATATTAAAATATTAATATTCTCATGGAAAAAATCAAAAGTTATATTTTATAACAAAAAATATTTTTAACCCTTAAATCATTTTTATATGATTTTTAAAGCATTATTTCTAATTTTCCATAATTTATTTAATATATTTATTAAATAAATTAATTACCATTAATATTAATTTATTAATAAAATTCATCACAAAATATCAAAAGTTATTAAAAATAACTTCAAATATTTTCTTATATCATAAATATAATTTTTCATGTATTAAATTTATTTTTAAATAATTTATTTAATATTATAATTAAATAATTTAAATACCATTTATATTCCTAAAATATTAAATATTTATGAAATATACTCAAAATAATTAAAAACTAATTTTCAGGCTTTAAATAATTTTTCATAATTTATTATGTATTTTTAATAATTTAAAACTATTTTTCTCTAATTATTTAATAAAAATAATTAATTTTCGTAATTAAGTGTCGCTAAAGGTGTTTTATGCGACACAACCGTCGCTAAATGTGTTCTTGGTGTTCTTGAGTCCCAACCTAGAAATCATGTAAGTGTTAAAGGTACTAAGTTTCACCGATTATAATTCTTTGATCCATAAGTTTCTAGGTTGTGAAATATTCTAATGTTATAGTACTGATGTAGTACTACAACCTTAAACAATGTTAATGTCCAAAACATATAATCACAGAGAGATCTAAGCCATCCAACATGATGTCAGACCTGTTTTTCAATTTCTGGGTTTTGAAGAATAGTCGAGGTGTCTATTTTGAAGCGTGAAATCTTAGCTTTCTGGGATCGGTTTATGTGATTTAAAAGTTCAGCCTTGTAGTAGGGATATCAGGGAAGAATTCTATAACAATATATCATTGTATCATCAACACACCAAGAAAATCAAGGCTGGTCAAAGTAGTGGTCAGGAAGCGGTTCTTGAAGATCTGGGTTTCCCAGAAATCTTCATCCGGCATGATGGTCAACCATACTTTGACAACCACTAATTTCCATTCTGTGTATGATCTGGGGTTTCTAGCGGCATTTATAGATAGTTCATATACTAGTCTACAAGATCTAACTAATAACATGATCTAAACATTAACATACATCAAGAACTGAAGCTCAGAATATTTTGTCAGACAAGATATGGGTTTCTGGGTTGCCCAGAAATTCAGTCTTCGTGAACGGTCAACGCAGTTTGACTGCTCATATCTCTCAATCTACTCATGATCTGGCCATGTTTCTAGTTTCAGATCAAAGTCCTCATGACATAGAACACATTTATAACACAAAACAACAAATATCAAAAACAGAGAAAGATCTAGGGCCTCTGACATATGACTGTCAGGCCACCTTTTGAATTTTTTTTCCATATTTCAAAAAATGTTAGTTTCGAGCACTTTGATGTTATGGATCTAGAATTTAACAACCCAGATCACTAAATAACATCTTATTACATAACTTTAACCAATAAATAACAACATATTACATCAGATCATAAGATTTTGAAGATTAGGGTTTATACCACTTTCCAGCTTTGATCTTTGATTCCTATTATTGAAAGGCTATGAACTGATCATAGCTTGGTTTCTCTCTCTCTCTAGATTTCAAAAATTGTTGAGAGAGAAAGTCTTGGAGAAAAATGAGAAATAATGTATGCATTTCCTCTCTCTTAATCTATATAATTGATATGATACAATGTATGTGTCTGATCCAAGAGGCAAGATGGTTGGTATTTTTCACATGGCTAGGGCTAGGATGGTTTCTAAGACCCCAACTATTATAAATAAAGAATAATTTTCTCGAAATATATTTTTGAATATTATGGTGTGGATTTGATATAATATTATAGTTGTGGGTAATATTTACAAATTTTGCAAAGTAAGCAAGTGGTTATATAATATTCGATTGTTTGGGGAATATTCGTTTTAACAGGGAATATTTGATGCGACAAAGACAATCATTAGTGGACCCCCTAGCGGAAGTATTGTCGTAGTTAGAAAGCGACATAATTATCTTTTATAAAAATAACGTAGGAAGTTTTACCGTTATCTTTGTTGAACTACCCGGTAGTAAAAAATGCGATGTCTGGCGTGGTTGCGTAGTAGCATATGGTATTGATTATTGATGCTTACGTGAGAAGTCACTCAGTTATACTCAATTATTGCTACAGTAATTGCTGCATCATATCTCTCATATTATTGATTCGATTATTGTCACAATATCATCTGCATATTATGATATATTATTAAATCAATAATTGAGACGACAAAGTTATTCATATTATTAAATTGCAATATTTACAATGTCTAGAAGTTCTGTCAAGGAGAGGTTTGGTCATCTAATTGCGCGCTAATAAGGAGAAATCCTTATCGGAAAGCCCCCTCTTTCCTAGGAATGACCTGATTGTTAAATATTGTGAGTTATAATATTAATGATGAATAAGTTCGTGAATGATTAAAGATGAAATTGATAGTTCCATTGTGTTGGAATTATTAGTGTTAGTGGAAATCGACATTTATTTCGATATTAATTGATGTCTGGAAGTTATACGGACCAGTCGGGTAATTAACTAGATAAATGAGCAATTAATTGCTGTTAATTCACATGATTATAACTATTTGTTCACATGTGTGTACTATTGATTCACATCCTTGTACTATTAGGGGAGTTGGTGCAAGATTGATAATACTTGCATGGCTAAGTTAAAAATGGAGGTATAGATGGAGGTACTATACTGTAATTCGTATTTTCACATGATTATAACTATTGATTCACATGATTAAACTATTGATTAACATTATTTACTATTAGGGGAGGTGGTGTAAGTTTGATAATACTTGCAGGACTAAATTAAAAATGAAAGAAAAGTTGAAGGTATTGTATTATAATATTTCGAGCCCCAAAACTTGTAATTATCGAAACTATATTTTCCTATAAATAGAAGCTCATTCTTCCTTCATTTCTCACCAATTCACAAAAGCTATAGAGCAATTATTATAGAGAGAAATTATAGAGAAAGAAGAAGAGAAGTCCGCTACTCTCTACTCCAAAGTATCCAGTTCTTTTTCTAAGGTAAGGGTATTATTTTTTCGTATTCATGAAGAGAGCTTACATTATTCCATTCTTTATTATTATATTGGAATAACTGTCAATGCAATCTTTCGCAAACATGGTGAAATTCTTCTGTTATTCCATTCTTTATTATTCTGTTGAAATATAATGATTATACCGAATAATCCCTGGTCATAATCATACCAAGTCCATCTATGCACGTAAGCCAAAGATGACTTTCATCACAATATAAACATGAGGATGATGACAATGACATAATAATTTAATAAAACAAGTTCAAGGATAAATTTTAAAGATTTATAATTTAATTTATCCCGAAATCAATAACGTCCAAAAATAATTTGGACCGAAAAGAAATATATTTTTTGGGTGAATAGTACCCCGTGAATAGTACTTCAGGAATAGTACCTCGTGAATAGTACCCCGACACGAAAAGTGCCTCAAATACCTGAGTGAATAATACTAGAGTGAATAGTAATCGGGTGAATAGTAACCCGTGAATAGTAACTCGTGAATAGTACTCTGGCACGAAAAGTGCACCGAATACCCGAGTGAATAATACTAGAGTGAATAGTAACTAGGTGAATTGTAACCTGTGAATAGTAACTCATAAAAGAAAAATACCAAAAAAAATGATATTCCATGACTAGTACAAAAGAAATGATATCTCATACGAGTATAATAGAATATACGAAAATGCAAATAGATTTTCATCCGCCATGCGGTAATCCACATAGACAGATCATTTCCACAATTTAATAAAGAATGAATACGAAGGATCATTCACCATGCATGTAGTAATCCACAAAGACAGGTTATTCCAACAGAATAATAAAGAAAGGAATAACAGAAGAATTCACCATGCATGCGGTAGTCCGCGTAGACAGGTTATTCCAATAGAATAATAAAGAATGGAAGAACGGTAGAATTCACGGTATGCGATAACCGCATGCAGAGGAGTTATTCAATAGAATAATAAAGAATGGAACCAGTAAATGCGTAATCCGCATAGACGGATATTCAACGAGAATAATAAAGAAACGAGAACGGTCATGCGTAATCCACACGAGACAAGATATTCCAATGAATAATAAAGAATGGAATAACAATGAAATTCACGGCATGCGATAGACCGCATGCAGAACGTTATTCCAACAGAATAATAAAGAATGGAATAACAGAAGAATTTCACCATGTATGCAGTACTTCGCATACACAGGTTATTCCAACATAATAATAAAGAATGGAATAACAACCCTTATGAGTATTGAAAGAAAATAACTGTCTTCATGAATGTGAAATAATAATACCCCTTACGACTATTGAAAGAAAATAATTCTCTTCATGAATATGAAAGAAATAATACCCCTTACACTATAATGATATCCCTTACCTCAGAAGAAGACTGGATACTAGAATAGTGAGGTAGCGGACTTCTCTTCTTCTTTCTCTCTATAATTTCTCTCTATAATAATTGCTCTATAGCTTTAGTGAATTGGTAAAAAATAATGAAGGAATGAGCTTCTATTTATAGGAAAATATAATTTCGATAATTGCACCTTTTGGGGCTCAGAATATTACAGTATAATACCTTTCTCTTTTCTTTTATTTTTACTTTAGTCCTGCAAGTATTATCAAACTTGCACCACCTCCCCTAATATTAAATTATGTGAATCAATAGTAAATCATGTGACTCAATAGTTCTAGACATGTGAAAATATAAATTATAGTATAATACCTCCATTTTTAACTTAGTCATTCAAGTAGTATCAATCTTGCACCAACTCCCCTAATAGTAAATGAATGTGAATCAATAGTACACACATGTGAACAAATAGTTATAATCATGTGAATTAATAGCAATTAATTGCTCATCTATCAGGTTAATTACCCGATTGGTCAATATAACCTCCAGACATCAATTATTATCGAAATAAATGTCGATTTTCACTAACACTAATAATTCCCGCACAATGGAACTATCAATTTCATCTTTAATCAACACAAACTTATTCATCATTAATATTATAATTCACAATATTTAACAACCGGATCGTTTCGAGAAAGAGGGGCTTTCAGATAAGGATTTCTCCTTATTAGGCCTTGCAATTAGGTGACCAAACCTCTCCTTATGAACTTCTACAGACATTGTCGATAATTCAAATAATAATATGAATAAATTTGTCGTCTTAATTATTGATTTAATAATATAACATATTATATAGATTATACTGTGACAATAATTGAATCAATAATATGTGAGATATGATGCAGCAATAATTGAATATAATTGAGTTACTTCTTATGTAAGCATCAATAATCAATACCGTTTGCTACTATGCAACCACGCGTATTACTGTACTTTTACTACCGGGTAGTTCAATAGTTTTAACATTAACACTTTCGCCGTTATTTTTATTAAATGATAATTCTGTCATTTTCTAACTACGACAATACTTTCGTTATGAGGTCCACCAATGATTGTGTCGTCGTATGGATATTCCTCGACAAAACGAATACTTTATAACAACTTGCATACTTTGAAAAATTTTCACATATCACCCTTAACTTTAATCTTTTATCAATTTAACCATTTACTAAATAGAATAATTATAAGAAAATTGAATACTTTCAATTCATAAAATTCGGGATCTCACATTAGGTGTAGCCAAACCCCGTTGGCAAATTAAAATTTTTGAAAATATTTTCGATAATGACGTCGTGATGTCGTACTGTATTAACAGTCCGTTTGAGGATGTCGTCATTGTATGACTTTGTTATAACACATCATACAATAGTGGGATAACAATTTTTTGATCAAATTCACACTAAGTATTCCTGTATTTATAACTCTATCAACTTTTATCATCTCTGCACCAGGTTACATGGTACATGAGTGATAAATAAAAATATATTTTGATATTTCAAATCATTTTTGTCTAGCCGAAATAAGTAGCATAAACTATACTTTAAACCATTCAAAAATCATTACGAATATATATATATATATATATATATATAAATATTTATATTTTCCAAAAGCACAAAGTGCGTATTTAGCTTGATGTCAAAATTTTGAAGTCTAGCATAGCTAGGAGTTTTAGAAAACTTATGTCTTCACTACTGATCAGTTGCTTAAACAGTCCATCTATTCCTATTATCCTTAATTCTTCATTCACACATGACTATTCCTAGTTCGTCAAACCACACTCATGAGTTCAGGAACTTTTCACAATCATATGAGTTTAAGAACTTATCCTAGTCAAACCTTTTACGTCCATTCACTGAGGGGTTCATAAACATTTCATATAACTATGAGTCACGAACGTAACATAAGTATGAGTTTTAAGAACTCATACTTAACCTTATATTCTCTACCTATAACCTATCTATCTGTTACACACATGAGAAAGGAATCTCCCTCTTAACATGCATATAGCAAATGGCGCGACACAGACATTTCAATGATTATCAGTACCAGAAACTAAGTGGTTGTTACACCAAGTACAATTCAACTCCCATACGAAGAATCATACAACTCAGCTGCTGACATGAGTCCTCAATTGAAATCCCCACCTAATCTTAACTCCCTTCTCAATACAAATTTCATTCAACTCGTATTCATAATCCTTTCTTGAATCTGTACCAATTCATAGTACAACTGACACACAGCAATCTTTGTTATAACTTTTCAATCATTAGACTGATTCTTCTCCCTGTTATCACCTTATCAGATCACAGGGTGATCTCATCGTATATATTACGATTCATTTCTATACTATGATCGTTTTGTTTTACGATCTCCTATCCCTGTATGTTTAGTCTTTTAGACTCGATCTATTCATCACTATTGTTCACCTTTATTATCAGAGTTAGAGAACTCTATATCTTAACAACTCACTGAGATTCGTCTTTAAATCTTACCAACCAACTAACTCTATGTGAGTTAGATCTTATTCTAATAACTACGGTTATTGATCTCAGGTATTCGTACCTAAGATTCGTAACCAACAGCTTTGATAACAATTGTGAGAGCCCCAAATTCGGTTCCTAAATCACCATGGATCTGGTACAATCATTTTATAACTATTGCGGAAGATATAAACATAAATTATTTATACACTATCCCCCAAGGTCGAGTAACCTTAACTTATACACAATTCATAAACTATCTAACATCTAATGTTATTATCATACTACACTATTACAATTTAACTGCACACATAATCCCAAGCTGGACTTGGCTTTTTCATTTCCTTGTATCCGAAGTATTCGCCTTAATCTAAAATATTTATCATGATATAGCAAGGGTGAACATATGTTTGCCCAGCAAGTATAAGTTTATTCAAGGGTATATCATGATTGAAAGAATTTGAATAATAAGCCGGCTATAAGTCAACAATATAGTTGTGAATTAGCACGAACAAACTTGCATAGCTGAAGAACATTTAATATGAACATATCGATTATATCTAGACCGAATGGTAATGAAGGTTATCAACCTTTCATACCTGATTAATACATGCAATAAGTACAGAGTACAACTTAACAGTTCTTAGACATGGCAATCAGCAATGATTAACCATAAGTATATTTGAATGAAACAACTCGATATCGAGTTAAGAAAAACTTGCATGTTTGGTCGATTACTGTTACACAATTTATTAAGCTTTGTTTGAAGACCTAATATATAAATAATATCGATACACAAATTAGAATAATATCATCACAATATAATACTATTATATATATATATATATATAGAATAACCTAAACACATAACACATAACCCTATCAGTCTACAACACACATAAGACTCGGTATCAAGTTAAACTATTGTAGTATGAGTTGAACCTAACATAAATTTGACATCCCGACGGTCTAGTCGGACTTTTATCGAGTCTAAGTTCAATTAAACTCTGCCTAAACACTTAACAATTAACTTAGATAATTTTATTATCATTCGAAATAATTTTCATAAGCTCGTAATAATTTTTAGATAATTATTACAATTTATCATGATTTTTCGATCATTAATATTATATTTATATGATTTAAATACTTTAATCTCGTATATTATCAGTTTTTCTTGAACATATAAGTCAAATACCAATCCAGCAACCCAGATTTGGAATCCAGCAAGTTGGATTCAAAATCCAATATCTAGAAGGCTAATTCAGCAAACTATACTGCAATCCAGCAAACTGGATTCAACATATTTTCAATTTAGTAAACTGCTTTTTAATCTAGGAAGTTGGATTCCATATCCTTTTCACAAAAACACCAAATCAACTTATTATTTTTCTATCCTTTGTCCAAACACATATACATATATTTCATACACAAAAAGTATTTTTCCATAATTTTCCAACTTCCTTTAATATTTTTCAAAAATCAATTTCTAGTTAATTCCTTAAGAAATTAGCTACCTCACGTTTAACTCCAGAAATTCCCAACTCTTGGCGGGATCTTACACATGTTAACGTGAGCCTCTAGTTTAAATTTTGTGGCCATCAGAGTTATAGAACTGCGGTTATAGCCATTTTCATTAAAAAATCACAAAAATTAAAATGGTCATAACTCAGTCATTGTAAGTCGGAATGAGCTCATTTTTGGACAGGAGGTACTTTATACCATATAGTTTCATGTCCCAAAAGGCCGAAATTTATTTCACAAATTAAGTCAAAAATTCCCTTTTAAATTTCTGGGCAGTAGCTTTTTGTCATTTTGCAGTTTTTCGTGCTTTCTTAAAAATAGTCCATACGGACATATACAACTCGTTTTTCAGTGATTCCACTTGGAGATGTTAGAAAACTTATCATAGTATCCTCCCAAAACTTTCTAGAATTTTTGAATGTCAGAAAATTGACAAAACTGCCCCTACCCTTGACTGTCCAAAACAGTCTATTTTTACTTAAAAGACACAAAACTATTTTTGCTAAATCAGTCACTACGGACTATATACTCAACATTTATGAGTGCTACCACTTGGGTTTAGTAGATAAATTACATATCTAGCACCTCTCTTTGACGGATCACCAAAAGAAGGTGTAGATCAAAAACGGTAAAAATCCAAAGTACATAGAATTTTTAAGGTTTATAAACTAGAAAATCACTTTTCTTTACTTTTGATTTCCAACTAAAACAACACTCAATATGGGTATATCTAAACATGAAACACTCATTAACATGTATATACATAGTTTTTGAGTTTAGAAATATAGATTCAAGATTTGATTAAGAATAATCAAAAAATTAAATTACATAAACAAAAGGGGTTTATACCTTTGATTTTTTTTTCATGCTCCCTTTCTTCTCTTTTCTTCCCAAGATGGCTATGGAGTTAGGAGAATTTGAAGAAAACTCTCCCTCCTCCCCCTCTATGGCTGCCGAAGCCTCTCTTCACTCTCGCTCTATTTGGTTTATTTTTCTTCTTTCTCTTTCTCTTTCTCTAGCTTAGCTAGTTGGAAGAGAAAATGAAAGTAACTAAAGTGTTGGTATGATTGGCATGAATATTTGCTATAATGTGTAAGTATACTTCTCCCCTTGCTTTTCTCACTTATCATATCAATTACCAACTCATGTTGCTTGCAAGTATCTACATAAGTTTTGGCTATACTAAAGAGTTGACACATAAGCTTAGTTGGTAGGAGTTAGTAGTATTTTTGGACCAAATAAAATTTCTTATGTGCTTTATTTCTCCACACATGGCCGGACACTATCCCCTAAGCTTTGTTTGAAGACCTAATTTATAAATAATATCGATATACAAATTAGAATAATATCATCATAATATATTACTATTATATATATATATATATATATATATATATATAGAATAACCTAAACACATAACACATAACCCTATCAGTCTACAACAAACATAAGACTCGGTATTAAGTCAAACTATTGCAGTCTGAGTTGAACCCGACACAAATCTGACATTCTGACGGTCTAGTCGGACTTTTATCAAGTCTAAGTTAAATTAAACTCTACCTAAACACTTAACAATTAACTTAGATAATTTATTATCATTCAAAATAATTTTCATAAGCTCGTAATAATTTTCAGATAATTATTACCATTTATCATGATTTTTCAATCATTAATATTATATTTATATGATTTAAATACTTTAATCTCATATATTATCAGTTTTTCTTGAACATATAAGTCAAATACCAATCCAGCAACCTAGATTTGGAATCCAGCAAGCTGGATTCAAAATCCAATATCTGGATGGCCAATCTAGCAAACTATACTGCAATCCAACAAACTGGATTCAACATATTTTCAATTCAGTAAACTGTTTTTTAATCCAGCAAGCTGGATTCCATATCCTTTTCACGAAAACACCAAATCAACTTATTATTTTTCTATCCTTTGTCCAAAAACATATACATATATTTCATACACAAAAATGTATTTTTCCATAATTTTCCAACTTCCTTTAGTATTTTTCAAAAATCAATTTCTAGTTAATTCCTTAAGAAATTAGCTACCTCACGCTTAACTCCAGAAATTCCCAACTCTTGGCAGGATCTTACACATGTTAATGTGAGCCTCCAGTTTAAATTTCGTGGCCATCGGAGTTATAGAACTCCGATTAGAGCCGTTTTCGTCAAAAAATCACAAAAATTGAAATGGTCATAACTCGGTCATTGTAAGTCGGAATAAGATCATTTTTGGACAGGAGGTAATTTATACCATATAGTTTCATGTCCCAAAAGGCAAGAATTTATTTCACAAACTATGTGGCCAAAAATGCCCTTTTAAATTTCTGAGCAATAGCTTTTTATCATTTTGCAGTTTTTCATGCTTTGTTAAAAATAGTCCATACGAAAATATACAACTCCTTTTTTCAGTGATTACACTTGGAGATGTTTGAAAACCTATCATAGTATCCTCCCAAATATTTCCATAATTTTTGAATGTCAGAAAAATGACAAAACTGCCCCTACCCTTGACTTTCCAAAATAGTCTATTTTTCTTTAAAAGAACAAAACTATTTTTGCTCAATCAGTCACTACGGACTGTGTACTCAACATTTATGAGTGCTACCACTTGGGTTTAGTAGATAAATTACATATCTAGCACCTCTCTTTAACGGATCGATATGGGTATATCTAAACATGAAACACTCATTAACATTTATATACATGGTTTTTGAGTTTAGAAATATAGATTCAAGATTTGATTAAGAATAATCAAAAAATAAAATTACATAAATAAAAGGGGTTTATACCTTTGATTTTTTTTTTCATGCTCCCTTTCTTCTTCTTCCCAAGATGGCTATGGAGTTAGGAGAATTTGAATAAAACTCTCCCTCCTCCCCCTCTATGGCTGTCGAAGCCTCTCTTCACACTCTCTCTATTTGGTTTATTTTTCTTCTTTCTCTTTCTCTTTCTCTAGCTTAGCTAATTGGAAGAGAAAATGAAAGTAACTAAAGTGTTGGTATGATTTGCATGAATATTTGCTATAATGTGTAAGTATACTTCTCCCCTTGCTTTTCTCACTTATCATATCAATTACCAACTCATGTTGCTTGCAAGTATCTACATAAGTGTTGGCTATACTAAAGAGTTGACACATAAGCTTAGTTGGTAGGAGTTAGTAGTATTTTTGGACAAAATAAAATTTCTCATGTGCTTTATTTCTCCACACATGGCCAGACACTACCCCCTCATAATTTCCTCATTTTTACTTTATTTTTAAATGTAAAATTTTGCTAAATTAAATTACTATAATGCCCCTCTTTAATTGGGCTAGGATTGGGCCATTCCTTTTATTCTTTTGGGCTTCCAATTTAATTGTTTGGGCTAGGTCAACTAATATGACCCAAAACCTTAATTTTATTTTACCCTAATTAATTACTTAGGTTTTTCATTCCATCCAAGTTGAAATATAAAATGTTTGTTTTTATGCGTTCAATCTCATAACCCAATGAGACATATCTCAAATAGGTTTAAAAATAATTAATAACTTGAGATAATAAAATTTATCTCTTAGGTTAGTATATATTTTAAATACTAAAATTCTCCGATACCATAACATTTAAGTTATTTAATTTTTCATTCCTAATATATAATTATGATTACCGTTTTAGGTTTTCAAAATCAAAAATTAATATTTCTCAATTATAATTAGGATTCTATAATTTTACTAAGATTTCCTAATCATAAATTCAAGCTTTCGAATAAGGATTAATATTTCCTAATTAAAATTGTTAATGTAGCAATTTAGTCCATAATTGTACATTAGGGTTTCAAACGAAACAATTAGGGTTTCAAATTTTAAAATTAGGGTTTTCTAACTAATCATTAGGGTTTTCCTTAATTAAGTATAATTAATAACGTTTAAATCTTATACTAGCAATTGAATTCCCAAATTAGGGTTTTTAATTTCCAAATTAGGGTTTCGGAAACCCCAGAACTGAAATTAGGGTTTCTAGAACGGGTTTTATGGTTTCTTATAAATCGTAAAAATTTTCTAACTGAACGTTGACGTTCTAAATATATACTTAGGGTTTGTCATGAGATATAGTTTATCCGTCAACCTTTGACCTTAACCACATCTTTGTATACATATAATACCATATTCACAGAACATATACATATATACACTTAATCCTGAATAATTCACCAAAATCCTTCACAGAATTTTGAAATCCTCAAAATTCCTTCCCAAAAATATCAAACGCATACACTTATTTTCTGTCTAGGTCTATTATTTGACCTTAAATCCATCATTTATGATTTTAATAAATTGTCTAGTTTCTCGGGTTGTCACAGATTAAGTGGATTAAATGAATTTAATTGATTATTTATGTGAGTAAGCTAAGTGAAGGTTGTTCTATGACCTAGAATGTGCGGATGTGGTTCGGATTTTGGCTACGTGATAGAATTAAAGTGTTTGAATTTCCAAGACGAAAATAAAAGTTTTTCGAGAAATTTCTGTAAAAACACTATTCACGGATGTGGCTCGGGAATTATTTTTGAATTTCCGAGAAACGCGTAATGATAGAATTCTAAGATGAGATGGAATATCCAATGATATTTCAGTTATTGCAAACGAAGTTTTCGCTTGCGAACTTAAAATCTACTATTTAGGGAAAATGTTTTCCGAGAAGGAATTGAAATGCGTATAATGAGTTAAAGCGATGATCGTATAATACGTAGGTAGTATACGTGGTAATGAATATGAGTATAATACGAGGTATTATACGAGTATGTATGAATGAGGGTATGTCGTATATATTCAATTAGTATACAACGTATAATATGAACATCGTACGAATACTAGACGAAGAGAATACGAGAATTGTACGAGTAAAATACGAATAGTTCTTAATGGACTTTAGTAAGTGAACTTTGTCATGATCCAATTGGACTTGGATTATGCCAAGCCCAATGTTAAGTAGAGTCAAGCCCAATGGTAGGAATGGTTAAGTCCAATGTGAATTAATGAACAAGCCCAATGTTTGTTTAATGCAAGCCCAAAGTATAAGTTAAATTAATTAAGCTAAAAGCCTAAAGTAAGAATTGGATCCGTGGATCGATCCAATGGGTAAAGATAAACCATGGGTAATCCAAAGTGGTGGCCAAGTAAAGTGCTTATACTTGGTGGCTAAGTAAAGTGCTTATACTTTGTGGCTAAGTAAAGAATAAGTTATTTGATGAGCAAGTAAACTTGATGGCCAAGTAAAGTGCTTATACTTTATGGCTACATAAAGTGCTTATACTTGATGGCTAAGTAAAGAATAAGTTATTTGATGAGCAAGTAAACTTGATAGCTAAGTAAAGGATAAGTTATGTGGTGAGCAAGCAAAATATATAAGTTGTGGAGGCCAAGTAAACTTGGTGATCAAATAATGAATAGTAAGGAGGTCTAATTAAGGAGGTGGATGGCTTATTGACCATTAAGCCCTCATCTAGGATTTTCTATAAATAAGAGATGTCCCAGTTCATTTTTCATTTGTTAAATTTTCCACCAAGAACTTAATCAAGTAATCTTCAAGGGTAAGATCCTAAACCATGATTCTCTTTCTCTTCAATTTTCATAGAAATGAGTAGTGATAGAACTTATATTCTTAGAAGAAGTAGGAATGGCTAATTAATGGACTTAAGCTTTAATAAGTCATGAATAAGTGGTTTATACTTTTATAAGTTATAAACTCACAAAGAACAAGTAAGAACTTATCATGTATATAACTTAATGAAATATATATGTTAAGATGTTAGTATGATGGATTGAATTCATTTGAAACGATTTAAAAATCTCAAGTAACGAAGTTATGGCAAAATCCACGAGATTAGATGTTAATCGTCGAAATTGTGAAATTCTCAAAATGGAAGTCAAATTTTGATATTGAGCTCGGAAACATTCGTTTTCGATGGAGTATATTCTCATTTGGAATTCTAGAGTTGCGGACTCTAAAATGACCGAATTTCGACTTAGAACGAATAAAAGAGCGTTGAACGTTCACGAACATTTATCGTTTTCATTAAAATGAACTAATAGGTGAATTTTGAGTTAATGGATTTGAAAATGGAAAATTCTTGCATGAACATGTAGAGTATGTGATTTGTGAGCTAATGGCTTTTGAACGAGCCAATTCAGACTGAAAATGGTCAATTTAGGAGTCTGGGAAATTCGTTTATGTAAGAAATCATCAAAATTGTTCTGCATCGAGGTGCAGTGCTTGTGACGCAATACAGACAAAGAACATTGAGTAAATACCTGGCGCTAAGAATGCCCATCAGCCACTGAAGAGTGGCGCCACAACACAGCCTTTTAAACTAGAGTTGGCGCCGCGGCGTGGAATAAGGAAGGAAAGCTGGCACCGCAACGCCAACATTAGGTGAAGCCCAAAGAGGTAAGGTTATGAATATAAAGGGAAAATAAATTGATGATAATGAATCATATCAATGCTAAACCTAAAGTAACATCAATTAAGATGTTGTGAACCTTAAGTTAACAACTAAAGGTTGAAAGAAAGATTAATTAAACGTAAGAACGATGTAAATTATGAAAGTAATATGCACACAAGCCAATCATGTTTGATGATAAAGCATATACTTTGTAACAATCTTATTCATTTATTAATATAAAGTATTAATTTATTAAAGGCTTTTAATTATCTACATGATGCTGTTTTATAATATGTGTTAAACCCATAGTTTTAAGCAATGCTTTTAGAATAATGATAATGATCATTCTAATGAGATCTAAATTCTTAGAAAGCTTAAAACTAAAATAGTTCCCAATCATTGGATTACTAAATTGGGGATTAGTGAATCCGGATAGATTGGTACATACGTTGCTTGCTCATTGGATGAGGATGATTGATCTCATGGTCATTTGCGTGGAGACACTAAAGCAAGTATGTAGGTGCTTATTAGAGAATAAGTTCATTTGCGCGTGGCTCGCTAAGGAATACCTAATGGAGTTTTATTTGCTGTCAATAGGAATTCTGTAGTGATAGTAGTACAAGTGATCCTTGGACTTGAGATCATCATAGTATCTTGTGTATGATGAGTTATACTTTGACTTATTCCTTAAGACCCTTAGGGTATATCAAAGGGTATGCTTGGGTATAATAAGTTATACATGGAGATAATGTATGATCAATAAAGAATCTACCACTTCTAATAAAAGAAGAGAAATGTCCTATGTGATTCGATAAATGACAACCCAAAGTAGTCCTTGGCAAAGGCGAATGAAATTAGAAAGGAGTTTCTAATTTGCGTTATTTGAGTCATGCATTTAAGAGTCGAAATACATATAATTAAATAAAATAAGACTTGTAAAGTAATTCCATGTCTTATATTTAATTGGGACATTGTATGGTGGAAGGATTGAATTGTACAGTAACTATTTACTCAAAGGTTCTTTAATGATTAATGTTGAAATCTATATTATCCGGAAAGTCGTTGATCGCTAGGAGGCTTATCCTATTGTAGAATAAATATTATTTATTTAAATAAATTAATTGTTTAATTTATTTATTTAAATAAGATTAGAATTGTTCTAATTGATTTATTCACAATAGGTTTAATATGGAGAACCTAAAGGGTCACACCATAAAAGGAAGAATAATTATTTAAGAAGTTAATGGCATAATCGTAATAATATGTTATGTATATTTAATTTAATCTATGGTGATAGAATAAATTAAATAGCTTAATATTTATTATTTAATATTTTAGAAATATTAAATATAAATTAATAAGAGGAGTCTTATTAATATTATTACAATTATTATTATTATTTTAATTTCTAAAAGAGTTTAGGAATTAATTTAATATAAGTACTCTCATTTATTCCTAATTGGATTAGGAAGGAAAATTAGTAAAAGGAGTTTAATTAATTATCCCTAATAAGATTAGGGAGCTTAATTAATTAAAAGAATTTAATTAATTAAATAAAACCCAATTCCTTAATTGTTAAGGTGGGTTGCCCACATCTATAAATAAGAGGAGTCTTATTATGGGTGAGGTGGTTGTTGACTTTTACAACTACGTAATAATTCCAATTTGTTGGAGAGTACGCCCTTTTTCTATACAGATAGGAAAAACTAGGGTTTGAGCCAATACCCCTTCTTCTTGAATCTTTATTTTTTTTTCCTTGGTGGATCACCTCTAGAGGCTAAACATATGGGTGGCTAACGTTGATCAAAGGAAGGAACAAAACCCCGGTGGATTCAAGTTGAACGCGAAAGGATTTGGAGGTGAACTTGTACCTGAGGAAGCTCGATCTTCAAGGGTATGATTTTATTCTTTATCTTTTCGTTTAATTAATAATTGTGCATAAAGGGTGATCCGGGTATATGGTTTGTAAAATTTTAAACTCTGATTTTACACGTTTTCGCACTTTTTATGCAATTTGATTGCGTTCATGAATAATACAAACCTAACAAATTATAACGGCAAGCCTAAACCAATAATAACAAATCTAATACGTGATTAGACTGAGAAGAAGGGTAAAATTCATTAGGAACCATGTATTTTTATTCATGACCTAATGTGGTATGTTATGTGGTTATGTGTTGTAGAGACCTTAAAGACTCAAAGGAAAAGTAATTTTACTGTATCAGACGCTGAAGGCAAGTTTTCCTAACGCTTGTTTAACCTTCGTGTTAGCCAGGTTTTCAGTAATTCATGTTATGAGATGCATGAATTATTTTAAAGAAAGGGTCGATGTTAGTTTTAACTCAGCTAGACTAATCTTAAAAGATTGATTGATTTCTTTACAAGTCTTTCAATATAGAATTGATAATGCTATCTTACACCAATTGTTTGGTATGGATTCAAGGTAAGCCTGAGTATGAATAAACAAATGTATTTTACATCGATTATTTGATGGGCACGTGAGGTTGCCAAAACTTAAACGTAAATACATTTAATGGATGAGTCTTGATCAATATAGAGTACTATAGGTTGATCACCTAGAAGTGCTCGTAAGAAATATTGGACTTACGGTCTTAGTGCCGGGTTGTCCTTTTCATGAATAAAAGCTAAAGAGAATGTTCAGGGTCTATGGACCTACTCAGAATTTCCAAGCTACTATATGTACTTTGTAATTGTTTATGAGATGAGAAGTGATATTCAATGTTTCATAGTACTTCATAACTATTGTTCAGTTATTGAAGAATAATCATATAATTCTCAAAGTGGTATCTATACAATATATTGTTAGACTTGTTAAGCTAGTTATGCTCACTTCTTGCTTGAATCATATGATTGCAGCTAAGGTCGAGCGAACCGAGGGTTCTAGTAGAGATAAAGGCAAGGTAAAGATGAATGATTTATTTTATTCTGTAATATACTAGTATGTTTGTATGAATTATATTATGATGAACAAAGAATGTAACGGTTTTAGAACCTAGGAAGGGATGTATTGTGAGACCCCAAATTTTTTTAAATGAAAGTATTTAATTTTCTTATAATTATTCTATTTAGTAACTGGTTAAATTGATAAAAGGTTAAAGTTAAGGGTGATATGTGAAAATTTTTCGAAGTAAACAAGTTGTTATAAAATAATTGGTGATAAAAGTATAGTAATACGCGTGGTTGCATAGTAGCACACGATATTGTATAGTATCTTTGATTATTGATGCTTATGTGAGAAGTCACTTAGTTTTATTCAATTATTGTCAGAATATGTTATATTATTAAATCAATAATTGAGATGACAAAGTTATTCATATTATTATTTGCAATATTGACAATGTCTAGAAGTTCTGTCAAGGAGAGGTTTGGTCACCTAATTGCGCGCCAATAAGGAGAAATCCTTATCGGAAAGCCCCTCTTTCCTGGGAACGACCTAGTTTTTAAATATTACGAATTATAATAATAATTAATAAATGTTATTAAAAAATTGAATTTGAGTTCGGAGTTGAATTTGGAGACGCGGACATGATTTTTGAGTCTGGAACGATGAAATTAGTAAAAATAGACTATAAACATAAAAATTTTCGAGGTCGACTTTTTGGTCAAAAAGTCAACAGTTGACTTTTTCAGAAAAAGTCAATCTTTGAAATTTCAAAAATAAATTTTTTGATAAAAATAGTTCCATTGTGTTGAGATTATTAGTGTTAGGGGAAATCGACATTTATTTCGATATTAATTGACGTCTGGAAGTTATATTGACCAATCGGGTAATTAACCGGATAAATGAGCATTTGCTATTAATTCATATGATTATAACTATTTGTTCACATGTGTGTACTATTGATTCACATTCTTGTACTATTAGGGGAGGTGGTGCAAGATTGATAATACTTGCATGACTAAGTTAAAAATGGAGGTATAGATGGAGGTACTATACTATAATTTGTATTTTCACATGATTATAACTATTGATTCACATGATTGAACTATTGATTCACATTATTTACTATTAGGAGAGGTGGTGCAAGTTTGATAATACTTGCAGGACTAAATTAAAAATGAAGAAAAAGAAGGAGGTATTATACTGTAATATTTCGAGCCCCAAAACGTGCAATTATTGAAACTATATTTTCCTATAAATAGAAGCTCATTCTTCCTTCATTTTTCACCAATTCACTAAAGCTATAGAGCAATTATTATAGAGAGAAATTATAGAGAGAAACAAGAAGAGAAGTCTGCTACCTCAATATTATAGTATCCAATCTTCTTTTGAAGTAAGGGATATTATTATTATAGTAAGGGTTATTATTTCTTTTGTATTCATGAAGAGAGCTATTGTTATTCCATTCCTTATTATTATGTTGGAATAACCTGTATACGCAGACTACCGTATACATGGTGAAATTCTTCTGTTATTACATTCTTTATTATTATGTTGGAATAACTTTTATACATGCTGTAATCTTTGCATACACGATGAAATTCTTACATTATTCCATTCTTTATTATTACATTGGAATATCTTATGCGTGCGGATTACGCATGACACAGTTCCATTCTTTATTATTCATTTGAATATCCATGTCGTGCGGATTACGCATGACCCATTCAATTCTTTATTATTACATTGGAATATCTTATGCATGCGGATTACGCGTGACACGGTTCCATTCTTTATTATTCTATTGGAATAACACATGCATGCGGCCTATCGCAGGGCTGGTGAATTCGTTGTTATTCCATTTTTTATTATTACATTGGAATAACTTATGCATCATGGTCTATCGCATGCACGGTGAATTCTTTTCGTTATTCCATTCTTTATTATTTTGTTGGAATAACCTGTCTATGTGGACTACCGCATGCATGGTGAATTCTTCTGTTATTCCATTCTTTATTATTTTGTTGGAATAACCTGTCTATGTGGATTACCACATGCATGGTGAATGATCCTTCGTATTCATTCCTTGTTAAATTGTGGAAATGATCTGTCTATGTGGATTACCGCATGGCGGACAAAAATCCATTTGCAGTTTCGTAATTTTTCTGACCCTCAAAAATTCTGGAAAAATTTGAAATGATAATTTGATGAGTTTTCTAGATTGTGTCCACAAATGACGATTTTTGGATGTATAGATTAGGAGTTATGAATTTTACGGGAAAAGAGTATTTTAAAAGTAAACCCTTATAACTCTTTGTGGTTAACTCCAAAATTGGTGAAATTTTTATTAGAGTATATATATATAATGAGAGTATACCACATAAATTTGAACTTTTGGATGAAATACAATTTATGATAAATGTCTAAATATTCGGCAATTTTGGCCATATGAAAAATAGTAAATGAATTTTAAAAATTTTGAGAAAAATATATGTTCAATATGGGACTATATTCTGCTAAATCCCAGAAAAGAAATTTTTTTTGGAATGATTTGTTATTTTTCATGAAAATGGTTTAATTACGAACATATGAATTAAATATGTTATGTGAAGTTGAAAAATTGGTAAATAGGATTTTATGGCTTAGAAATCCTATATATAAGGTATATGCAGATTTTTGATGAGGGATTTGATCATTGGTGATGAAATCTTATGAATATGGCATTTTTGAATGATTAAATACATTATTTGGTATAGTGTAAACAATTAAAATAAATTGTTTATAAGTTTAAGAAATGATTAAAATATTGTTATAATATTAATGATATTAATTTATGAGATTATTAAGTGATTGATAACATTTGGATATTTTAAACTTTGGATAAATCTAAAGTCTTTAATATTTATCCTTGATTTCGTGTTATTAATGCTTATATCATTGTCATTATCCTCATGCTTATATTGTGATGAAAGTCATCTTTGGCTTACGTGCAAAGATGGACTGTTGATTATTGGTTTTACAGTTGTATATCTATGGCTTAAATGCAAAGATGGACTGTTGATTATTGGTTTTATAGTTGTATATCTTTGGCTTACGTGCAAAGATGGACTGTAGATTATTGGTTTTACAGTTGTATATCTTTGGCTTACGTGCAAAGATGAACTATTGATTGATGATTATCTTTGGCTTATGTGCATAGATGAACTGTTTATTCGTATGATTATGACCAGGGATCATTCGGTATAATCATGACCCGTAATGTTATAGATGATGTGGTAAAAGTCCTCATTGGCCTGTAGTGCATTGATGGACAGTTGTTGGTATGATTATAACCAGGGATTATTCGGTATAATCATGACCATTCATAATGACATGAATATCCTTAGCCGTAGTGCAGGGATGATTCGATGATGTGGATTATTTATTAAGCTGAGTCTCAGCGATAAAATATTGATTATACACTTTTAATTCGTAAAAGATAGTAGATATCATGCTCTACTTGACTCTTCTAAAATACGGTTGTATGTCTTTGACTTTTGTAGTGCGAAGATGAATTGTTAATGAATATCTTTGGTAGTAGTGCAAAGATGAATTTATTAGTATGATGATTAAAGCGGGAATTGTGATTTGGTATAACCTTGATTTTTGATGTTTTGGTGAAGATAGGTGATGAAAATTATCTTCGTCCTGGGTGCGAAGAGAAATTTAGAACCACAATTATGATTATAAGTTATTCATATGATTGTGGACAAGAACTGTTGATTAATGTTACAGGGATAAAACATTGTTGGTGGACTTTTAACATGGAGAAGATAATAGACCTTATGGTCTATTTGACTCTTCTAATGGATTGCTTATTCCGCTGCAACTATGGTTGAAAAGTATTATCATCTACCATATGTTCTAAATCTCTGATTTATTATTGATGAAGGCTATTGATAATGTAAATTATCTTTAGTCATGATATTCTTTACTGGGCTAGTTGTGCTCACCCGTTTTGCTTCACAATTCCTTTCAGGTAATAAGAGTGTAGCTGGGTCGAGCGAGGATAACAAGGGAATAAAACAGTGGTCTATAGCTATTGAGGTTCCCCCTAAATAGTATGGAAATAATTTTGTTGAGAACTTTAGATAAGTGTGTTGTATTGTATACGTCATTTGATATTTAATTTTGGTGAACCGAATAGGGTGAGGTGAACCCAACTTTGGAAGGGTGTTTTGCCACTTCATACAAGATGTCTAATGACATAAAACCTCGTGTTATCATAAGACAGGGTTGTGCACATCCACTTGCTAAGTATATCTATGAGCACTACCTATATGATCTTGGAGTTTATTTGAAATATAATTTTCAATTGGAGAAAATGGAGATAATTATATGTCAAGAGAAGACTCACCATTGGAAAGAAGATAATAGCAATCTTCTTGTTTTTCTTTGGGGACTATTGGGTCAACCAAGGATAATTTTGTGGACATATGATATCTATCATAACCTAGACGTATGGCCTCCCATGTACGAAGGTTTCTTTGAGCACTTCCCAAAGATTTTAATTTCTAAAACAGTTTTTGACTATACTTTTATATAAAGTACCATTGTAAGGTTGTGGTCGAGGCACCATGAGAGTTCCATACATTTGTATTAAAACTCACAGTTTAACTGTGGTCGTATTATGCACGACAGTTCAACAGTTGTATAGATGAAGTTTATATTTGATTTTTAAAGTATAATATATGGCAACTCGGAATGGGTCGTGTGGACCTATTTTGGTGGTGTCACATTTATTATTATATATTTTGATGTTGTTTCAATATAATGAATGTACAGTTATGAGTACTGTGTAGCACCATCTTTCAGGTTGGAAGATACCCGAATTTGGGGGCATCACAGGTTGATATCAAACCAGTAGGTTATAAAACTTAAGGGGGGAAGAACCTTAGGTTAATAACCTCATTAGGGAAGGAAAAGTCTGGAGGAAGTAAACTCGAGTTTTACTTAATTCGAATGAGTTAATAAGGTATTGAGGAAACTTAGTATCAAAAGATTTAAAAGATGGAAATTAAGCCTAAATAAATTAAATGTGATTTTTGCTTATACTATTGTCTATTATGTACTAATCAACATGTTATGTGTTATTGTAGATGTCGATTGATAGCTTGATCTATTGAGATATACACGTGGTGAACAAAGAAATGGTGAACTGAATAAAGCCTGTACCTATGCCAGTTGCGAAGGTACCATTAATGATTCTAGAAGAGTCGGAGCCAGAGGAGTACTTTTCTGAGCAGAACTACTCTGAGGGAGATATAGATGTAGCATCATACCTTAATATGATAATCGATGTGGAGGAAGAAATGGAGGTAACATCGGTTAATACGATGGTACCTGCACAAGAGTCAACACTTCCAGATGTAATGAGAGCATTGTATCTGGCAGTGCTTGACAGGAATGTGCAACTGCGTACAATTGTGCAGAATCAGATTGAAGAGATTAATTATCTCCATGAAGCTAAGGTGTCTATAGAAGCAAATTTTGAGATTGAGCATGACGAGAAGGTGCTTATGAAGGATAAGGCGATGGAGTGTAAGAATGAGGCCGATGAGCTTCATAAGAAACTGGTTGAAAGAGACCAGAAGATAGCACGGATGTCTTACATCAATGAGAGTGCTCATAGGATTTCAAGCTAAAAATTGCTTGTTATTCCATTGAGTCGAGACAAACTCGACATACTATTAGTCCGGATATTGTGTCGATTCTTGCGAATGAGAAATACGAGGACGCTGTTATGCATTATTAGAAGTCTAGAGTTATAAATATGTTTGTATCAAAAGGTAGTCTTTTTGTAAATCCCAACTTTTGTGAAGTTTAATTGTGGGATAGAAATGTAATAGCTTTGGCTATGGAAGAAAATTGTAAATAGTTTAAAACTATGAAGAATCATATGAATGTAATGAAGTTTTCATTTAATATGCTTTGTTATGGTATGAGTTGTTGTTTGGCGAATAATAACTAAATAAGTAAATAGATAATAATAATAAAAAAATTATTTAATCAGAAAATGCCGCCACGAAGAAGACAAATCAGGAAGCAGAATCACATAATGATAACTAAGGGGGTCAAAACAACCCTATGCAAGAGTTTGTTAATTTATTAACGGCGGCATTTAACCAAACTGGGGGTAGAGTACCCGCGGGACCTAGGGTAGCCAGAACGACTACCTTTAAAGAGTTTAAAAGCATAGGTCCGCCGAAGTTCAAAGGAACGACGGACCCAATAGAGGCCCAGACATGGGTAAAAGAGATAGAGAAGGCGTTTGTTATTACAAACGTATCTGAGGCGCAAAAGACTTCTTTTGCGACTTACATGATGAAAGGGGAAGCCAACTTTTGGTGGGAGGCTCACCAGGGTGGGGTTAGAACAAATGCGGAAATGTGGGAATAATTCTAGAAGGTTTTCTTCGAGAATTATTTCCCTATAAGTATGCAAGGGCGGATGGAGATTAAGTTCTTAGAACTTAAGCAATGGGACATGACAGTTCCCTAGTACGCGGCCAAATTCAATGAATTGGCAAGGTTTGCTCCACACCAAGTGGACATTGAGGAGAGGAAGGCTCGTAGGTTTGTCCAGGGCATGAAACCCTGGATCTATAGTAGGATTTCTGTTTTCCAGAGTGCTTCCTATGGGACCATTTTGGAGAAGGCGATTATAGCAGAAGGTGGTAGTGAGGCGTTGACCCAGTACCACAAAGAGAGAAAGAATAAGAGCAAGGGAGAGGGAGGAACCAAGGCAGAGAGTGCCAGTGGTAGTGGCAGTATGCCAAAAAGAAAGAATTTTAACTCTGGGAATACTAGAGTGGGATAAGGGGATCCTAAGCGTAGGATCGAAGCATGTAAGACATGTGGAAAGACTCATCTAGGAGTCTGTCTGAAGGGGAAATCAGATTGTTATAACTGTCGACAGGATGGTCATATATCACCCAATTATCCTATTCCTAAGAAAAAGCATTGTTGTTTTGTATGTGGGTCATTGGACCACATGGAAAGAAATTACCCAAAGAAGGGGTCGGAGGAAAATAAAGGTGTTAGTAGTGGTAAGTTAGCCATTGCTGGACAACCATCGTCGGGTAGACCTATGGCCCGTACTTTTAATATGACGGTCCAAGATGTGATTGCATTAACTGATGTAGTAACATGTATCATTCCAGTCAATACAACGAATGCTTATGTGTTGTTTGATTGGAGTGCTACTTATCTTTTATAGCATGTGAATTCGCTAAGTGATTAAGTTCATTCCCGAAAGGATTATAAATACCTTTAAACGTTAAGGTAGAGAATACAAAAATAACTCTCGTTGAATATATTCATGGGAATTATTTCATGGATAATAGAGGTAATATTGTATCGGTAGATAAGTACCGATAAGGTTGAGAGAATTTGAAGTAATTCTCTATATGAATGGGTTAATTAACCATAGAACTTTAATAAATTGTTAGAATAAAAGTATGAATCTTCAGTTTTCTAAGAAAACCCAAGGTAGTATTTACGGTAATTAATCATCGGGACGCTCTTATTGTCTATCCATGACGCAAGCTAGTAGGATGTTAAGAAAGAGGTGTATAGAATACAAGTGCAAGGATATGGACACCTAGAGAGTAGGAGCACTGATGATATTAGTAAATAAGAAAAGGATGAGTCCTTATGTTTGTGTTGTTAGGTTTGTAATATTCTTGGACGCAATCAAATTGAACAAATAAAGCAGAAACGTGGAAAAACAAAGTTTTAAAATTTTACAAATTATATACCCGGATCATCCTTTATGCACAATTATTAATTAAATGAAAAGATTAAGAACAAGAATCATACCCTTGAAGATTCGAGTTTCCTCAGGTACAAGTTCATCTCCAAATCCTTTCGCGTTCAACTTGACTCCACCGAGTTTGGTTCCTTCCTTTGATCAACGTTAACCACCCAAGTATTTGGCCTCTAGAGGTGATCCACCAAGGAAAAAGAAAGATTCAAGAAGATGGGTGTTTGGCAAAACCCTAGTTTTTCTATCTCTCATAAAAAAGAGCCTACTCTCCAACAATTGGAATCATGTATTGTTGTGAAAAAGTCAACAACCACTCCCCCTCATAATAAGACTCCTCTTATTTATAGATGTGGGCAACTCTCCTTAACAATTAAGGAATTGGGATTTTTTATTTTAATTAATTAAATTCCTTTAATTAATTATGCTCCCAATCTTATTAGGAATAATTAATTAAAATCTTTTAATTAATTTAACCTCCGAATCTTATTATGATTATATGAGAGTAATTTTATTAATTAATTCCCAAACTCCTTTAGGAATTAAATAATAATAATAGTAGTAATAATAATAAGACTCTTCTTATTAATTTATATTTAATATTTCCAAAATATTAAATAATAAATATTAAGTTATTTAATTTATTCTATGACCATAAATTAAATTAAATATACTTAATTTATTATTACGATTATGTCATTAACTTCTTAAATAATTAATCTTCCTTTTTATCTTTGTGACTCTTTAGGTTCTCCATATTAAATCGGCTATGAATAAATCAATTAGAACAATTCTAATCCTATTTAAATAAATAAATTAAATAATTTATTTATTTAAATAAATAATATTTATTCTTCAATAGGAATAAGCCTCCCAAGTGATTAACTACTTTCCAGATAATATAAATTTTAATATTAATCATAAAAGAACCTTTGAGTAAATAGTTATCGTACAATTCAATCCTTCCACCATACAATGTCTCAATTAAATATAAGACATGGAATTACTGTCAAGTCTTATTTTATTTAATTATATGTATTTCGACTCTTAATGTAAATTAGAAACTCCTTTCTAATTTCATTCTGCCTTGGCCAAGGACTACTGGGTTGTAATTTATTGAATCACACATGACATTTCTCTTCTTTTACTAGAAGCGGTAGATTCTTTATTGATCATACATTATCTCTATGTACAACTTATTATACCCAAGCATACCCTTTGATATACCCTAAGGGTCTTAAGTAATAAGTCAAAGTATAACTCATTATACACAAGATACTATGATGATCTCAAGTCCAAGGATCACTTGTACTACTATCACTACAGAAATTCCTATTGACAGGAAAGTAAAACTCCATTAGGTATTCCTTAGCGAGCCACGTTCAATGAACTTATTCTCTAATAAGCACCCACATACTTGTTTTAGTTTCTCCACACAAATGATCACGAGATCAATCATCCTCATCCAATGAGCAAGCAATGTATGTACGAATCTATATGGATTCACTAATCCCCAATTCAGTAATCCAACAATTGGGAACTATTTTAGTTTTAAGCTTTCTAGGAATTTAGATCTCATTTGAATGATCATCATCATTATTCTAAAAGCATTGCTTAAAACTATGGGTTTATCACATATTATAAAACAGCATCATGTAGATAATTAAAAGCCTTTAATAAATTAATTATTTTTATTAATAAATGAATAAGATTGTTACAAAGTATATGTTTTATCATCAAGCATGATTGGCTTGTGTGCATACTACTTTCAATTTCCCACTTGTACTAAAGCCAATCGACATGGTATCTCATACCCTTCTTCTCTAAGTGACGATTATCCTGCGGTTGGATAAGCTTTAGTTAATGGATATGTAATGTTGTTCTTGAGAATCCACTATCTCTATAGTGATTTCCCATCTTTCAATGATTCCTTTAATCAAATGAAAGTGCTACAACACATATTTAGATCCAAGACGAGACTTAGGAACTATTCGTAGTTCTGTAATGAACTTTTCATCTAAACAATCAACTTGCAGCTTCATTTATAGCTATATACTTTGTCTTTATCACTAAACCAGCAACTCTTTACTGTTTGAAACCTTTCCAATTCACTGCACCACTATTTAAGGTAACGCTTTACCTTAAAGTGGATTTTCTGTTGTCTTGGTCTGTCTGAAAAACTTGAGTCTGTTAAGCCCTCTAGTTTTAATTTAGACCCGCCATAAATTTTAATCACATCCTTAGTGCCGGTTAAGTACTTTAAGATGTTTTTTACTGTCTTACAGTGATCTTTTCCATAATATGACTAATCATCATCAGGTCTCACATATTTCATTATATACATGATTGTCACTCATGTGATCCCTCTTTTCAGGAGTCTATGGGGATTATTAAGAGAGATACACTCCATGGCTCATCAACATGAAACATCTCTTGGAGTTTGCCATGCTAAACAACTTTAGCATCAAATGAATATACATTCCTTGGGTTAAGTCGAGTATCCTATTAAATCTATCTATATAGATTTGTATCCCCAATAACGATACTCTTCCCAAATCATTCATGGAGGAATGTTTAGACAACTTTATCTTTACTAATTGTAGCATTGATATGTCATTCCTTATCCGTAGTATATCAACATATAATACTATGAATGTCACGACGCTCCCGCTGACCCTTTTGTACACACTAGGATCATTCTTATTTTTTATAAAATCAAACTCTTTTGATTGTCTCATCAAATCGAATGTTCCATATTTGAGAAGCTTGCTTCAATCCATAACTTTTATAGAATCTTGGGGCCAGATTTAGGTTACCTTTTTCGTAGATATGCAAACATTTTTAGGCCATTATCTCAGAAGGACACTGGAATGTAGGTAAAATCATTATGGACCGCACCATGTCCAACAAGGTATAATTTTTTCTTTCAGATACATCAATCAATTATTACGTATCAGAAGGTGTCCTTTGTGAGAAAACCATTTGAGATGATCTAGAAACTTATTGCACAATTATTTATTCCTTGATCCTATCAAAGAATCCTAATACTTTACCAATTTTTTTCACTTCTGAATTCTTTGAACCTTTCAAATAATTCATACTTGTATTTCTGCAAAATACACACATTCAACTCTTTGAATGATCATCTTCTTTTTTTATACTAGTTTGTTTAATTTGCAAAATAATTTTTCACGTAAGTCAAGCATACAAAATCAATTAAGTAATATTCCAGTTCTATACAAAATATTGTTATTATAAATAGAACAACAATTGTTCTTAAATATAATACCAAAGATTTCATTGTCCAATAACAAAATAAAAATATTTTTTCTAACGAGAACATGAATACAATAACAATTTATTAACTTAATAGATTTGCCCGTGGGCATTGCTAAACTATAAGTTTCTATGGCTAATGCAGTAACCTTTGCTTCATTCCCACACATAAGATTACTTATCTTTGTTTATCTTTCTACTTCTGCTTGGTCCCTTCATAAATCTATATTTATGATAATCAAAGTCGGTATCCAATACCCAAGTAGAACCTTGACCTAAAGAAAAATTTATTTTAAGTCTTGAACAAAATTATATTTGTAACCGAAACTTCACTAAGCTTCTTTTGGTTAGCCTCTGCAAGATGCTTCTTGCAGTTTCTTTCCAGTGTCTAGGCTTATTGCAATGAAAGGAAACTCCTTTGTTATCTGTATCAGTTTTGTTCTTATTATACTTTGTTTTTGCCTTTCTATTTACCTTCTTTGAATCTTCTTCTTTTGAGAAGATACTTTGGCCCCTACCAGTAAGACATGGTCTTTCTTGGTTGGAAAGTGACTCTCAACATTTTTCAACATGTTAAGCAAATCAGCGAAGCTGATATCTAGCTTCTTCATATAAAAAATTCACAACAATTGTGAAAGGAGTCCGAGAGTGAGTGCAAGATCAAATCTTGGCTCAACTATCCATCCATGACAAAACCCGTTGTCCTAATTGATCAATCAAATTGATTATGTTAAGGACTTTTATCTGTACTGTAGTGTCATCGGTCATTCTAGATTAGAAGAGCTCCTTAGATATCTGATATCCATCAGTCCTACTTTCCTCACCATCAACTACTTGATGTGCAGGAATGTAGTAGGAGCATCTATAGTTTCATGCTGACGCTGAAGTACATTACTCATGGATGCGAGCATGATGCATTGAGCCAACTGTGCATCATCTTGCCACTTTCTAAAAGTAGCAATCTCTTCCTCAGAGGCATTGTTTGCAACTATTGCAGGGATAGGCGTATTATGGACATAAGATAGCTTTTCAGTCATGAGAACTATTCTCAATTTCCTTAACTAATCCGTTTAATTCGGTCCGGTTAAATATCATCTAATATGCTTCGCAGTGATAGTAATTTAGACATTGTAAAATTTTGTAAATGAATTTGTAACTAACAACATTTTAGCATACATTCTTTTATTAATTACCAAAACAAATTAGGTCTTGTTTTAAATTGGTATCTCCCACTATTTTCTTCAAACTATATTACCCTCATTTATATAGTTCGGCAAAATCTAATTAAAGATTTGCTAGTGAGAATAAGGATCCCATTTCAAATGTATATAGCCTTGTGTGTGCACAACAAACTATATATAAATAAATAGGTATACAACTCTTGTCAATTATATCAACTATGCAACTCCTTGTATTTTGCCTCTTAAATCATAGTGGTCAAGTGTGTGCACATCCGAACTAAAATTGTTTAAGTTAAGTCGGACTCCAAGATTTCCATATAAGTTTAAGAGAAAACTACGTGACCCTTGTGTGCACAACAAAGCAGTAATGTTCAATTAATTATAAAAATCATATGTAATAAAAATAACATCTTAAATATTTAATATTTGCCTTGTGTGTGCACAACAAACTCATGTTAAATATTCAATTCTCTATTTTGTCTATCATGCTAGAAGGCGACGTTCGATATTCCAAATATCATTGAACGTTATAACTTAATATAAAATATTTAAGGGGTTTGTTATTAATTTGTCTCATCTTGTTTAGCGTGCATGCACATATATATATAAAATACGCGTCATATTAATTAACATGTGAAGCATGTTTGCATAATATATAATATATATAGTATAAGCATGCACATATAGAATACTATATTCTACCTGGATTGATTATGGACTTTTATTCTAGTTTGGTTCACTAGAGCCACCAAGTGAACCAAAAGGTCAAACCCTAGGGGTGAAAGAATTAATATTTAAATATAACAATTACATTTAAACCGGGGCTTCATTACAAACGGGTCTTCAAGCACTCCTTGCCCGTTAATCTCTAATTCTTCAAAATTAATTCTAACCATTCCTATTACAAAACTATTTTAAAATAAATAGAAACCTTGATCAGCAGTCAAGGGGAAGTTCATAGGAGAGAGTTAGAATTTATATTAAGAAAAAATTAGAGAAGACGAGGTACGCAGACCCCATTTAATAAAACTCATACATTCATGCATCCAACTAAAATAAAATCCAATCGCATTGGTCAATAGTCCATAATCAATCCCATTTATTATCATATACATCACCATATGCATCAATAAATAAAATTCATCTCATGAATAATAAACATTCAATATATATATTGATATCATTTAATGGGCAAATTTAGTTAGTATAAAATCTAATTTTGAAACAAAATAAACTCCTTTATTTTAATCCAAATTTAAATCAAAATAAACCCCTTTTATTTTAATTTATCCTATTTTGAATAAAATAAACTATTTTATTTTAATCAAAATAAACTCTTTTATTTTAATAAATTATGGAATCTAATTCCAAGTATAAAAAAATCCTTTATTAAAGTAAACACTAATTCTCTTTCCTATTCACAAATAAACTTTTTATTTTAATAATATGAAATCTTATTTCATATCTAAATAAACTCCTTTAATTAAGAAAATATGAAATCTCTTTCCTATTCACAAATAAGCTCCTTTATTTTGAATAATATGAAATCTTATTTCATATCTAAATAAACTCATTTATTTAAGGAAAGACTAATTCTTTTTCTTATTCACAAATAAACTCTTTTATTTTGAATAATTTGAAATCTTATTTCATATCTAAATAAACTCCTTTTGTAAAATCTCAAATTTTACTTAATAAAGAATTACATTTCTCGAATTTTTTTTAATATTATGGTGTGGATTTAATATAATGTTATAGTTGTGGGTAATATTTATAAATTTTGCAAAGTATGCAAGTTGTTATATTATTCGATTGGTCGGAGAATATTCTTTGTGTCGGAGAATATTCGTATGACGACACAATCATTGGTGGACCCCACAACAGAATTATTGTCGGATTGAGAAAACGACAAAAATATTTTTATGAAAATAACTGGCGGAAGTTTTACTAATTATCTTGTTGAACTACTCGGTAGTAAAAAACAAAGATATCTGGCGTGGTGCATAGTAAGACACCAGTATTGATTATTGATGCTTATCCGAGAAGTCACTCGGTTTTGTTCAATTATTACTACTGAGTAGTTCTTTGAATAGTATCTCATGTTATTTGATTCAATTATTGTTGATTGTTATATATATATATATATATATATATATATATATATATATATATATATTATATAAGTTATGTTTTATTAGTATTATTAATGTAATAAAAATGTAATACTTTTATAAAGTTATTCGTTTTATTAGGCTAATAGTAAAATCTTTTTATATAAAATAGAATACTTTTATAAAGTTATACATTTTATTAGACAATAATTAGATTATATTATATTTTATTATGCATAGTGTTTTGCATAAGTATGCGCATAATGTTTGCATAATAAAATCTTTTTAAAAGTTATTCGTTTTATTAGATTATAAATAGAATATATTATATTTTATTGTAAACCAATTTGGACCGTTCGTTTAAAGTAAATCGATCTGGATCGTTCATGGATTGGTTACTATTCAGTCTATTCTTTTATAAATAGAAGCTCAATCCTTCATTTTTTTCTTACGAATTCACTGAAACTCTAGAGAGAGAAACTGTAGAGAGAATTATTCTTCTATAATCTTGAGCGTATTTCTTTAGCGTTTAAGAAAGCTTTGAGCGTAGTGGAAGTTTCTTCAAGTATATCCTCGCCTCACCAGTTGAGTACTCTTCTTTATAAGGTAAAGGGTATTATTTCTTTGTATTCATGAAGAGAACTTACATTATTCCAGCTTTTTTTATTATTACATTGGAATAACTTGTATATGCATCTACCCTTATATTTGGTGAAATTCTTACATTATTCCATT
This sequence comes from Panax quinquefolius, assembly GCA_020205615.1. Lineage (NCBI taxonomy): Eukaryota > Viridiplantae > Streptophyta > Magnoliopsida > Apiales > Araliaceae > Panax > Panax quinquefolius. The sequence continues at coordinate 88,060 of JAINUW010000639.1, forward strand.
CTTTATTATTCTCATTTGAATATCCTCAGATGTATGCGTTTTACTGGGACTGGTTCCGTTATTTATTATTCATTGAAATAACTCATTTACATCAAGTACCGCATGCGTGGTAATTTCTGTTGTTATTCCATTCTTTATTATTCTGTTGGAATATCCTGTCAGTGCGTATTATGCCTGACCTGGTTCCGTTATTTATTATTCTGTTGGAATAACCTGTCCATGCGAAGTACCGCATGCATGGTGATTTCTTTTGTTATTTCATTCTTTAATATATTCAGTTGGTTAAAGTTTTGACTTTTATACTCCATGAAATTAGTGGAATATCCTTGATATTTGCGCTTCATCCTGTATATTTTCGTGGAAATATTCTTCTAAGCTTTCTTAAATTTTACTCTACAAAGAAGTATCATGTTGACAATTTGGACGTTATTAGTTCCTGAATAAATTAATTTTTGAACTTGTTTTATTGAATTCTTATATCATTGTCATCATCCTCATATTTATATTTTGTTGAAAGTCATCTATGGCCTGTAGTGCATAGATGGACTTGGTATGATTATGACCTGAGGATTATTGATTGTAATCACGACCGTAATGTTAACAATAATGTGGTAAAAGTCCTTATTGGCCCGTAGTGCATTGATGGACATTTGTTGGCGTGATCATGACCATTGATGAATACACGAATATCTTTGGCCCGTAGTGCATGGATAATTTGTGGTCGTGATACTAATGAATATCCTTGGCCGTAGTGTAGGGATGATGTGGATTATTTATTAAGCTGAGTCCCAACGATAAAAGTGATGAAAAAACCTTTTAAATCATAAAAGATAGTAGATTTTATTCTCTACTTGACTCTTTTAATGGATCGTATGTTCATTGTAGTTAAACTTGATGTCTATTGTAGATTTTATTAGTTTAATGACTGTTGAAGACTAATGATAATTTATTCGCATTATCATAGTCATAATATTTCATCGGGCTAGTTGAGCTCACCCTTTCTTTCTTTATTTCTCTTGTGAAATGAGAAAGTAAGCGAGACTAGTCGGGGAAGCAGAGTGACTCAGGCCCGGATGATAATATTAGTAGTCCTCACTATTCTGTTAAATAGTGTGACAATAAATGTAATGATGATTTATTTTGAGAGTGGATATTGTCTAGAAGATAATGTTTGTATTAAAACTCACAACTTTCTTGTTGTATATTATAGATTGTATTTGTATTCTGTACCATGTATTTGGCGACTCAGAATAGGTGATGTATACCTATTTTGGGGGCATCACACTTGGTATCAAAGGTTAAGGATATGATCACTGGCTGAGATGTGAGACAAGAATTAGGAGGGGAGAGACGGTGAATTCCTTCCCTAGTATGACTTACCTAAGTTTATTTGATATTTAATTTGTTGGTCAGAGTATAGGGATTATATGTGATATGTTAATTAACCCTTGTTTTGTGGCAGTATTTGAAAATGGCATCCGAGAATGTTAAGAAAATCAATGGAGCATAGGAGACCGTTGAGTCTCCACATATCAATAATCAGGATAATGTGCATCAGGAAGGCGCCAATCCTAATGCAAACAACAACACTGACCAAATGATGAATGATGGAATGTTTTGAGGCTTCATGCAATTCATGCAACATCAGGCGAGAGCAGCTCCTGTCCAAAATGCAGGTGGAAATACTGGCAACTCTCGGACAGTCACCGCCAAATAGTTCAAGGAACTGGGACCACCAGAGTTTTTTGGATAGCCAAAACCGGTAGTTTAAGAGAGAGAATTTTTTTTCGTGACGAGGAACCTGAATAAAATTATCACGGGTAAGTTAATCATAAACTCTTATGAAGTATATACCGTGTTAGATATCGGTTCTACTCACTCTTTCATTTTACCTAGTTGTGTTCAATGTTTAAATTTAACAACGGAGAAGTTAGACTATGATTTATCTATTGAAACTCAGTTGGGAGAAACCTTCGTTACCTCCACTATTTATAAAATCTTGTTTGATTCAAATCAACACTTTCACGTTACCTGTCGATCTTATCTCTTTGAAAATACTTGCCTTTGATGTGATTTTAAGAATCGATTGGTTAACTACTCATCACGCTTTTAGTAAGGTTGTTAGCTTTCATATTCCTAACCAACCTGTTATGCGAATTCAAGCAACCAAACAACTAAAGTCAATCATTGTCATATCAAGCCATAAGTAAAGAGCCTCGGTCCTTTCATTGTTGATTTCCTTGTGTGGAATGCACCGAAGCCAGACTTTCTGTAGGGGACGTTGTGAATAACGATGGCAAGTTGATAGGTATCAAGGTGACGTGTTATCCAAGTCTTGGATGAGAGTCACAGTTGTGAATGATATTTCTATTATTAATAAATTTCCTGACGTATTCTTGAAGACTTCTTCGCCTACCCCTAGAGCGTGAAATCAAATTTTGTATTGACCCCGGTACAAAACCCATTTCTTAAACCCTCAAATATTTTCTTCACCGAAAATAAACGTAACATGCGCCAAAGATGTTGGCTTGAGCTGTTGAAGATTACGATCGTACCATTCAATACCATCGTGGATAATTGAACGTGGTAGCTAACGCGTTGAGTAGAAGATCGTATACGTTTACGAGTGCGAATATACGAACCCACGTGAAGATAACGAATATACGATTAGAATCGACTTTAATCGATAAAGTTAAAGTCGCTCAAGCTACATACTCAGAGCTAATGAATGTGAAGAAGAAGGTTCAAGAAGGCGTTATCTTAACCCTCGATTTAATTGGCCCATTTGAAATCCTCAATCAAGTAGGAATTGTGGCTTATAGACTCGTTTTACCGCCAAGTATGTCGCGTGTTCATAATGTTTTTTCACGTATTGATGTTATGTAAATATGTGGGCGACCCGAACCACATTATTGATTTAGAACCGGACGAGATAACGGATAATTTAACGTATGAAGATGTACCTGTTAAAATCTTGGAATGTATTCAACACTCAAAGGTTATATCTCAAGAGTTAGAATCGGACGAAGTGTCCTCATCTGTTTTAAGATACAGTGCATACGCACGTAAATTTCGAGGGCGAAATTTCATAAGGAGGGGAGATTGTAAAATCCCAAATTTTATGAATAAAGATTTAAATTTCTCGATTTTTTTTGAGTAGTATGGTGTGGATTTAATATAATGTTATAGTTATGGGTAAAATTTATAAATTTTGCAAAGTATGCAAGTTGTTATATTATTCGATTGGTCGGGGAATATTCGAACGATGGCACAATCATTGGTGGACCCCACAATAGAATTATTGTCGGATTGAGAAAACGACAAAAATATTTTTATGAAAATAATGGCGAAAGTTTTACCGTTAATATCTTGTTGAACTACTCGGTAGTAAAAGTATGAAGAATACGCATTGGTTACATAAGTAGCCTTAACGGTATTGATTATTGATGCTTATGTGAGAAGTCTTTGAATTTTGTTCAATTATTTCTACAAGAGTTCTTTGATAGTATCTCACGTTATTTGATTCAATTATTGTTGATTGTTATATATATATATATATATATATATATATAAGTTTTGTTTTATTAGTATTATTAATGTAATAAAATGTAATAATTTTATAAAGTTATCTGTTTTATTAGACAATAATTAGATTATATTATATTTTATTATGCATAGTGTTTGCAAAGTGCCTGCATAGTATTTGCATAATAAAATCTTTTTAAAAGTTATTCGTTTTATTAGATTATAAATAGAATATATTATATTTTATTGTAAACCAATCTGGACCGTCTGTTTAAAGTAAATCGATCTGGACCGTTCATGGATTGGTTACTATTCAGTCCATTCTTCTATAAATAGAAGCTCATTCCTTCATTATTTCTTACGAATTCACTGAAACTCTAGAGAAAGAAACTGTAGAGAGAATTATTCTTCTATAATCTTGAGCGTATTTCTTTAGCGTTTAAGAAAGCTTTAAGCGTAGTGCAAGTTTCTTCAAGTATATCCCCGCCTTACCGTCGGAGTACTCTTCTTTATATGGTAAGAGGTATTATTTCTTTTGTATTCATGAAGAGAACTTCTGTTATTCTATTTTTTTTATTATTCTATTGGAATAACCTGTTTATGCGGTCTACCCTATATTTGGTGAAATTCTTCTGTTATTCCATTCTTTATTATTCTGTTGGAATATCCATGCATGCGCTTTTTCTGTGGGACTGGTTAAAATCTTTATTATTACTGTTTGAATATCCCGTCTGCGCGCGTTTTCATGGGACCGGTTTTGTTATTTTTATATTCGTTGAATAACTTTGTTTATGCGAAGTACCGCATCCATGGTGATTTCTGTTGTTATTCCATTCTTTATTATTCTGTTGGAATATCCTATCGGTGCGTATTATGCCTGGCCTGGTTCCGTTATTTATTATTCTATTGGAATAACCTGTCCATGCGAAGTACCGCATACATGGTGATTTCTTTTGTTATTCCATTCTTTATTATACGTAGTTGGTTAAAGTTTTGACTTTTATACTCCATGAAATTAGTGGAATATCCTTGATATTTGCGCTTCATCCAGTATCTTTTCGTGGAAATATTCTTCTGAGTATTCTTAAATTTTACTCTACAAAGAAGTATCATGTTGACAATTTGGTCATTATTAGTTCCTGAATAAATTAATTCTTGAACTTGTTTTATTGAATTCTTATATCATTGTCATCATCCTCATATTTATATTTTATTGAAAGTCATCTATAGCCTGTAGTGCATAGATGGACTTGGTATGATTATGAACATGGATTATTCGGTGTAATGATGACCGTAATGTTAAAAATAATGTGGTAAAAGTCCTCATTGGCCCGTAGTGCATTGATGGACATTTGTTGGCGTGATCATGACCATTGATGAATACACAAATATCCTTGGCCCGTAGTGCATGGATAATTTGTGGTCGTGATACTAATGAATATCCTTAGCCGTAGTGCAGGGATGATGTGGATTATTTATTAAGCTGAGTCCCAACGATAAAAGTGATGAAAAACCTTTTAAATCATAAAAGATAGTATATTTTATTCTCTACTTGACTCTTTTAATGGATTGCATGTTCCACTGCAGTTAAACTTGATGTCTATTGAATTTTATCAGTTTAACACTGTTGAAGACTAATGATAATTTATTCTGCATTATCTTAGTCATAATACTTCTTATTGACCAAATGATGAATGATGCAATGTTCCGAGGCTTTATGCAATTCATGCAACATCAGGCGAGAGCGGCTCCAGTCCAAAATGTAGGTGGAAAAACTGGCAACTCTCGGACGGTCACTGCCAAATAGTTCAAGGAACTGGGACCACCGGAGTTTTTTGGATAGCCAAAACCGGTAGTTTAAGAGAGAGCATTTTTTTTTCGTGACGAGGAACCTGAATAAAATTATCACGGGTAAGTTAATCATAAACTCTTGCGAAGTCTATACCGTGTTAGATATCGGTTCTACTCACTCTTTCATTTCACCTAGTTGTGTTTAATGTTTAAATTTAACTCCAGAGAAGTTAGACTTTGATTTATCTATTGAAACTCAGTTGGGAGAAACCTTCATTACCTCCACTATTTATAAAATCTTTTTTGATTCAAATCAACACTTTCACGTTACCTGTCGATCTTTTCTCTTTGAAAATACTTGCCTTTGATGTGATTTTAGGAATCGATTGGTTAACTACTCATCATGCTTTTAGTAAGGTTGTTAGCTTTCATATTCCTAACCAACTTGTTATGCGAATTCAAGCAACCAAATCACTAAAGTCAATCATTGTCATATCAAGCCATAAGTAAAGAGCCTCGGTCCTTTCGTTGTTGATTTCCTTGTGTGGAATGCACGGAAGCCAGACTTTCCGTAGGGGACGTTGTGAATAACGATGGAAAGTTGATAAGTATCAAGGTGACGTGTTATCCAAGTCTTGGATAAGAGTCACAGTTGTGAATGATATTTCTATTGTTAATAAATTTCCTGACGTATTCTTGAAGACTTCTTCGCCTACCCCTAGAGCGTGAAATCAAATTTTGTATTGACCCAAGTACAAAACCCATTTCTTAAACAATCAAATATTTTCTTCACCCAAAATGAACGTAACATGCGCCAAAGATGTTGGCTTGAGCTGTTGAAGATTACAATCGTACCATTCAATACCATCGTGGAAAATCGAACGTGGTAGCTGACGAGTTGAGTAGAAGATCGTATGCGTTTACGAGAGCGAATATACGAACCCACGTGAAGATAACGAATATACGATTAGAATCGACTTTAATCGATAAAGTTAAAGTCGCTCAAGCTACATACTCAGAGCTAATGAATATGAAGAAGAAGGTTCACGAAGGCGTTATCTTAACCATCGATTTAATTGGCCCCATTGAAATCCTCGATCAAGTAGGAATTGTGGCTTATAGACTTGTTTTTCCGCCAAGTATGTCGCCTGTTCATAATGTTTTTTCACGTATTGATGTTATGTAAATATGTGGGCGACCCGAACCACATTATTGATTTAGAACCGGACGAGATAGCGGATAATTTAACGTATGAAGATGTACCTGTTAAAATCTTAGAATGTATTCAACACTCAAAGGTTATATCTCAAGAGTTAGAATCGGACGAAGTGTCCTCATCTGTTCGGTATACCAGGTACGTACGTAAATTTCGAGGGCGAGATTTCATAAGGAGGGGAGATTGTAAAATCCCAAATTTTACGAATAAAGATTTAAATTTCTCGATTTTTTTTTGAATATTATAGTGTGGATTTAATATAATGTTATAGTTGTAGGTAAAATTTATAAATTTTGCAAATTATGCAAGTTGTTATATTATTCGATTGGTCGGGGAATATTCGTACGACGGCACAATCATTGGTGGACCCCACAATAAAATTATTGTTGGATTGAGAAAACGACAAAAATATTTTTATGAAAATAACGGAGGATGTTTTACCGTTATCTTGTTGAACTACTTTAGAGTAGTAAAGTAAGAACGATGCTGGCGTGGTTGTATAGTAGCAATACCAGTATTGATTATTGATGCTTATTTGAGAAGTCACTCGCTTTTGTTCAATTATTTCTACGATGAGTTCACGATAGTATCTCACGTTATTTGATTCAATTATTGTTGATTATTATATATATATATATATATATATAAGTTTTGTTTTATTAGTATTATTAATGTAATAAAACATAATACATTTATAAAGTTATTCATTTTATTAGGCTAATAGTAAAATCTTTTTATATAAAATAGAATACTTTTATAAAGTTATCTGCTTTTTATTAGACAATAATTAGATTATATTTTATTTTATTACGCATAGTGTTTACATAGTGCCTCAGATAGTGTTTTCAGATAATAAAATCTTTTTAAAAGTTATTCATTTTATTAGATTATAAATAGAATATATTATATTTTATCGTAAACCAAACTGGACCGTCTCGTTTAAAGTAAATCGATCCGGACCTGTTTCATGGATTGGTTATTATTCATCCATTCTTCTATAAATAGAAGCTCATTCCTTCATTATCTCTTACTTAATTCTTTGAAACTCTAGAGAGAAACCGTAGAGAGAATTATTCTTCTATAATCTTGAGCGTATTTCTTTAGCGTTTAAAAAGCTTTAAGCGTAGTGCAAGTTTCTCAAGTATATCCCCGCCTTCTGGTGAGTACTCTTCTTTATAAGGTAAGGGGTATTATTTCTTTTGTATTCATGAAGAGAACTTCTATTATTCAATTTTTTTTATTATTCTGTTGGAATAACCTGTATATTCGGTCTACCCTATATTTGGTGAAATTCTTCTGTTATTCCATTCTTTATTATTCTCATTGGAATATATCTGTCATGCGTTTTACGCCGGATCCGGGTTCCGCCTTTATTATTTCATTTGAATATCCCGTCTGCGCTTTTACGCTTGGGACCGGTTTTGTTATTTATTATTTTGTTGAATAGCTGCTGTCATGCCAAGTACCGCATGCATGGTGATTTTGTTGTTATTCCATTCTTTATTATTCATTGGAATATCCCGCCGGTGCGTGACATTACCGACCTAGTTCCGTTATTTATTATTCTGTTGTAATAACTCGCCCATGTAAGGCACCGCATGCATGTGGTGATTTCTTTTGTTATTCCATTCTTTATTATACTCGGTTGGTTAAAGTTTTGACTTTTATACTCCATGAAATTAGTGGAATATCCTTGATATTTGCGCTTCATCCAAAGATCTTTTCGTGGGAAATATTCTTCCGAGCATTCTTAAATTTTACTCTACAAAGAAGTATCATGTTGACAATTTGGACGTTATTAGTTCTGAATAAATTAATTTTTGAACTTGTTTTATTCAATTCTTATATCATTGTCATCATCCTCATATTTATATTTTGTTGAAAGTCATCTATGGCCTCGTAGTGCATAGATGGACTTGTATATGATTATGACCGAGGATTATTCTTGTAATCATGACCGTAATATTAAAAATAATGTGGTAAAAGTCCTCATTGGCCCGTAGTGCATTGATGGATATTTGTTGGCGTGATCATGACCATTGATGAATACTCAAAATATCCTTGGCCCGTAGTGCATGGATAATTTGTGGTCGTGATACTAATGAATATCCTTGGCCGTAGTACAGGGATGATGTTGATTATTTATTAAGCTGAGTCCCAGCGATAAAAGTGATGAAAAAACCTTTTGAATCATAAAAGATAGTATATTTTATTCTCTACTTGATTCTTTTAATGGATTGCATGTTCCGCTACAGTTAAACTTGATGTCTATTGTATTTTATTAGTTTAACACTGTTGAAGACTAATGATAATTTATTCTGCATTATCTTAGTCATAATATTTCTTACTAGGCTAGTTGAGCTCACCTTTCTTTCACTTTTCTTCTCTTGAAATGAGAACGTAGTCGGGACTAGTCGGGAACCGAGTGACCGGTCCGGATGATAGTATTAGTAGTCCTCACTATTCTGTTAAATAGTGTGACAATAAATGTAATGCGGACTTATTCTGAGAGTGGATATTGTCTAGAAGACAATGTTTGTATTAAAACTCATAGCTTTCTTGTTGTATATTAAAGATTGTATTTGTATTCTGTACCATGTATTTGGCGACTCAGAATAGGTGATGTATACCTATTTTGGGGGCGTCACAATTGGTATCAAAGCTTAAGGATATGATCCCTGCCTGAGATGTGAGATAAGAATTAGGAGGGGAGAGACGGGGAATTCCTTCGCTAGTATGACCTACCTAAGTTTATTTGATATTTAATTGGTTGGTCAGAGTATACGGATTATATGTGATATGTTAATTAACCCTTGTTTTGTGGCAGTATTTGAAAATGGCATCCGAGAATATTGAGAACATCAATGGAGCACAGGAGACCGTTGAGTCTCCACATATCAATAATCAGGATAATGTGCATCAGGAAGGCGACAATCCTAATGCAAACAACAACACTGACCAAATGATGAACGATGGAATGTTCTGAGGCTTCATGCAATTCATGCAACATCAGGCGAGAGAGGCTCCTGTCCAAAATGCAGGTGGAAACACTGGAAACTCTCGGACGGTCACCGCCAAATAGTTCAAGGAACTGGGACCACTGGTGTTTTTTGGATAGCCAAAACCGGTAGTTTAAGAGAGAGCATTTTTTTTCGTGACGAGGAACCTGATTAAAATTATCACGGGTAAGTTAATCATAAACTCTTGCGAAGTCTATACCTTGTTAGATATCGGTTCTACCCACTCTTTCATTTCACTTAGTTGTGTTCAATGTTTAAATTTAACTCCGGAGAAGTTAAACTTTTATTTATCTGTTGAAACTCAGTTGGGAGAAACCTTCGTTAACTCCACTATTTATAAAATCTTGTTTGATTCAAATCAACACTTTCACGTTACCTGTCGATCTTATCTCTTTGAAAATACTTGCCTTTGATGTGATTTTAGGAATCGATTGGTTAACTACTCATCATGCTTTTAGTAAGGTTGTTAGCTTTCATATTCCTAATCAACTTGTTATACGAATTCAAGCAACCAAACCACTAAAGTCAATCATTGTCATATCAAGCCATAAGTAAAGAGCTTCGGTCCTTTCGTTCTTGATTTCCTTGTGTGGAATGCACCGAAGCCAGACTTTTCGTAGGGGACGTTGTGAATAACGATGGCAAGTTGATAGGTATCAAGGTGACGTGTTATCCAAGTCTTGGATGAGAGTCACAGTTGTGAATGATATTTATATTGTTAATAAATTTCCTGACGTATTCTTGAAGACTTTTTCGCCTACCCCTTGAGCGTGAAATCAAATTTTGTTTTGACCCCACTACAAAACCCATTTCTTAAACCCTCAAATATTTTCTTCACCCAAAATGAACGTAACATGCGCCAAAGATGTTGGCTTGAGCTGTTGAAGATTGCGATCGTACCATTCAATACCATCGTGGAAAATCGAACGTGCTAGCTGACACGTTGAGTAGAAGATCGTATGCGTTTACGAGTGCAAATATACGAACCCACGTGAAGATAACGAATATACGATTAGAATCGACTTTAATCGATAAAGTTAAAGTCGCTCAAGCTATATACTCAGAGCTAATGAATGTGAAGAAGAAGGTTCAAGAAGGCGTTATCTTAACCCTCGATTTAATTGGCCCATTTGAAATCCTCGATCAAGTAGGAATTGTGGCTTATAGACTCGTTTTACCGCCAAGTATGTCGCGTGTTCATAATGTTTTTTCATGTATTGATGTTATGTAAATATGTGGGCGACCCGAACCACATTATTGATTTAGAACCGGACGAGATAGCGGATAATTTAACGTATGAAGATTTACCTGTTAAAATCTTGGAATGTATTCAACACTCAAAGGTTATATCTCAAGAGTTAGAATCGGACAAAGTGTCCTCATCTGTTCGGTATACCAGGTACGTAAGTAAATTTTGAGGGCGAAATTTCATAAGGAGGGGAGATTGTAAAATCCCAAATTTTACAAATAAAGATTTAAATTTCTCGATTTTTTTTTTGAATATTATGGTGTGGATTTAATATAATGTTATAGTTGTGGGTAATATTTATAAATTTTTAAAGTATGCAAGTTGTTATATTATTCGATTGGTCGGGGAATATTCTTTGTGTCAGGAAATATTCGTATGACGGCACAATCATTGGTGGATCCCACAATAGAATTATTGTCGAATTGAGAAAACGACAAAAATATTTTTATGAAAATAACGACGGAAGTTTTACCGTTAATACTGTTGAACTACTCGGTAGTAAAAGTACAGTAATACGCGTGGTTGCATAGTAGCACACGGTATTGATTATTGATGCTTATGTGAGAAGTCACTCAGTTTTGTTCAATTATTTCTACAGTAGTTGCTGCATAGTATCTCACGTTATTTAATTCAATTATTGTTGATTGTTATATATATATATATATATATATATATATATATATATATATAAGTTTTGTTTTATTAGTATTATTAATGTAATAAAATGTAATACTTTTATAAAGTTATTCGTTTTATTAGGCTAATAGTAAAATCTTTTTATATAAAATAGAATACTTTTATAAAGTTATACGCTTTATTAGACAATAATTAGATTATATTATATTTTGTTATGCATAGTGTTTTGCATAGTGCTGCGATAGTGTTTGCATAATAAAATCTTTTTAAAAGTTATTCATTTTATTAGATTATAAATAGAATATATTATATTTTATTGTAAACCAATCTGGACCGTCCGTTTAAAGTAAATCGATCTGGACCATTCATGGATTGGTTACTATTCAGTCCATTCTTCTATAAATAGAAGCTCATTCCTTCATTATTTCTTACGAATTCACTGAAACTCTAGAGAGAGAAACTGTAGAGAGAATTATTCTTCTATAATCTTGAGCGTATTTCTTTAGCGTTTAAGAAAGTTTTAAGCGTAGTGCAGGTTTCTTCAAGTATATCCCCGCCTTACCATCGGAGTACTCTTCTTTATAAGGTAAGGGGTATTATTTCTTCTATATTCATGAAGAGAACTTCTGTTATTCCATTTTTTTATTATTCTGTTGGAATAACCTGTATATGCGGTCTACCCTATATTTGGTGAAATTCTTCTGTTATTCCATTCTTTATTATTACATTTGGAATATCCCGTCTGCATGCGTTTTACTGTGGGACTTGGGTTCCGTTATTTATTATTCATTTGAATAACTCATACATGCAAGTACCGCATGCATGGTGATTTCGTTGTTATTCCATTCTTTATTATTCTCATTTGGAATATCCGCTTGTGCACAGACACGCCTAACTTGGTTCCGTTATTTATTATTCTCGTTGAATAACTTTGTCCATGCAAGTACCGCATGCATGGTGATTTCTTTTGTTATTCCATTCTTTATTATACTCAGTTGGTTAAAGTTTTGACTTTTATACTCCATGAAATTAGTGGAATATCCTTGATATTTGCGCTTCATCCTGTATATTTTCGTGGAAATATTCTTCTAAGCTTTCTTAAATTTTACTCTACAAAGAAGTATCATGTTGACAATTTGGACGTTATTAGTTCCTGAATAAATTAATTTTTGAACTTGTTTTATTGAATTCTTATATCATTGTCATCATCCTCATATTTATATTTTGTTGAAAGTCATCTATGGCCTGTAGTGCATAGATGGACTTGGTATGATTATGACCAGGGATTATTCGGTGTAATCATGACCGTAATGTTAACAATAATGTGGTAAAAGTCCTTATTGGCCCGTAGTGCATTGATGGACATTTGTTGGCGTGATCATGACCATTGATGAATACACGAATATCTTTGGCCCGTAGTGCATGGATAATTTGTGGTCGTGATACTAATGAATATCCTTGGCCGTAGTGTAGGGATGATGTGGATTATTTATTAAGCTGAGTCCCAACGATAAAAGTGATGAAAAAACCTTTTAAATCATAAAAGATAGTAGATTTTATTCTCTACTTGACTCTTTTTAATGGATTATGATGTTCATTGCAGTTAAACTTCGATGTCTATTGTATTTTATCGGTTTAACATCGTTGAAGACTAATGATAATTTATTCTCGCATTATCTTAGTCATAATATTTCTTACTAGGCTAGTTGAGCTCACCCTTTCTTTCACCGTTCTCTTGAAATGAGAACGTAGGCGGGACTAGTCGGGGAAGCGGAGTGACTATCAGATGATAGTATTAGTAGTCCTCACTATTCATTAAATAGTGTGACAATAAATGTAATGAGGACTTATTCTAAGAGTGGATATTGTCTAGAAGACAATGTTTGTATTAAAACTCACAGCTTTCTTGTTGTATATTAAAGATTGTATTTGTATTCTGTATCATGTATTTGGCGACTCAGAATAGGTGATGTATATCTTTTTTTGGGGGCATCACACCTTTATTTAAGGAAACATAGAATACAATTTCAACTCCAATTAGTTATCATGGAATCCAATTTCAACTCTAATTAGTTAGCATGAAATTCAAATTTAAAATTAAAATAAATCTTTTTATTTTAATAATAAAATAATTAAGATTAATATGTATATATATATATAGTTAATATATTATATACATAACTATTATATATATATAACTTATATTAACTATATCATGATCCATCAATCCTGGAAGAATTAATGCTCCACGTGACAAGCTCCTGTTAAGTGTCATGATATATTTATATTATAATATATACACGTGAATCAAAGTAATCATACTTATCAGTATATATATAATTCTTCCTGAATGCTTCACAATCACTTCATTTAATTAACTTAATATATATAATCTGGATTCCATTATAACATCCAACCGTACCGTACATGATACGCGTGCTCACGAAATTTCAAAAGGCATGTGCAGATTACCGAAAATTGCAACAGACTTCCGAAATTTATTACGACTTTTTCTTTTTTTTTTCAAAAAAAAAATTATAGAACAAAATTATGCTCAATTAAATTATTCTAAATACATATCAATATACATATCAAATTAAAACAATTAATAATTCGCATAAAGATTTGGCTCTGATATCACTGTTAGGTTTATAATTTTCTTAGACGCAATCAAATTACACAAATAAAGCGAAAACATGGAAAAATAGAGTTTTAAAATTTTACAAACTATATACCCAGATCATCCTTTATGCATAATTATTAATTAAACGAAAAGATAAAGAACAAGAATCATACCCTTGAAATTCGAGCCTCCTCAGGTACAAGTTCACCTCCAAATCCTTTCGCGTTCAACTTGAATCCACCGGATTTGGTTCCTTCCTTTGATCAACGTTAGCCACCTAAGTGTTTGACCTCTAGAAGTGATCCACCAAGGAAGAAGAAAAATTCAAGAAGATGGGTATTTGGAAAAACTCTAGTTTTTCTATCTCTCATAGAAAAGAGCTTACTCTCCAATAATTGGAATCACAAATTGTTGTGAAAAAGTCAACAACCACTCCTACTCGTAATAAGACTCCTCTTATTTATAAATGTGGGCAACTCTCCTTAACAATTAAGGAATTGATTTTTATTTATTTTAATTAATTAAATCCCTTTAATTAATTATGCTCCCAATCTTATTAGGAATAATTAATTAAAATCTTTTAATTAATTTTACCTCATAATCTTATTATGATTATATAGAGAGTACTTTTATTAATTAATACCCAAACTCCTTTAGGAATTAAATAATAATAATAGTAATAATAATAATAATAAGACTCCTCTTATTAACTTATATTTAATATTTCCAAAATATTAAATAGTAAATATTAAGTTATTTAATTTATTCTATCACCATGGATTAAATTAAATATACTTAACTTATTATTACGATTATGCCATTAACTTCTTAAATAATTATTCTTTCTTTTATGGTGTGACCCTTTAGGTTCTCCACATTAAACCGGTTGTAAATAACTCAATTAGAACAATTCTAATCTTATTTAAATAAATAAATAAAATAATTTATTTATTTAAATAAATAATATTTATTCTACAATAGGGATTAGTCTCCCTAGCGATTAACGACTTTTCAGATAATATAGATTTCAACATTAATAAAAAAAGAACATTTGAGTAAATAGTTACCATACAATTCAATCATTCCACCATACAATGTCCCAATTAAATATAAGACATGAAATTACTGTCAAGTCTTATTTTATTTAATTATATTTATTTCGACTCTTAAATACACAACTCCAAATAATGCAAATTAGAAACTCCTTTCTAATTTCATTCTGCCTTAGCGAAGGACTACTAGGTTGTCATTTATCGAATCACATAGGACATTTCTCTTCTTTTACTAGAAGCGGTAGATTTTTTATTGATCATACATTATCTCCATGTACAACTTATTATACACAAGCATACCCTTTGATATACCCTAATGGTCTTAAGGAACAAGTCAAAGTATAACTCATCATACACAAGATACTATGATGATCTCAAGTCCAAGGATCACTTGTACTACTATCGCTGCAGGAATTCCTATTGATAGGAAAGTAAAACTCCATTAGGTATTCCTTAGCGAGCCACGTTCAGTGAACTTATTCTCTAATAAGCACCTACATACTTGCTTTAGTGTCTCCACACAAATGATCATGAGATCAATCATCCTCATCCAATGAGCAAGCAACGTATGTACCAATCTACTCGGATTCACTAATCCCCAATTTAGTAATCCAACAATTGGGAACTATTTTAGTTTTAAGCTTTCTAAGAATTTAGATCTCATTAGAATGATCATCATCATTATTCTAAAAGAAATTCTTAAAACTATGGGTTTATTACATATTATAAAACCACATCATGTAGATAATTAAAAGTCTTTAATAAATTAATACTTTTTATTAATAAATGAATAAGATTCTTACAAAGTATATGCTTTATCATCAAACATGATTGGCTTGTGTGTATACTACTTTCATGTGTATCGACTATTGTGAGTGGAGTAAGTTAGCAGTTGAGAATAAATACCCATTCCCCAGGATCAATGATCTTTTTGATCAGTTGAAAGGGGCAAAGTATTTTTCTAAGATAGATTTGTGTACGGGGTATCGTCGTTTGAAAGTAAGGAAGAATGAGGATGTACCTAAGACGACGTTCAGAACTCGTTATGGTTATTACGAGTTTTTGGTTATGTCATTTAGGTTGACTAATGTACTGAAGTTAGACTTTTCGTAAGGGACACCGAGCAAGTCGGTGGTAAGCTGATAGGTACTCTTGTGAGGTGCTATGGTTGAAAGTACCATTTGCGTCACAGAGTGTTCAAATAATATTTGGGCGAATGTGTCGTAATGATCATATGTGATATTCTAGTCTATTTTAAGATGCCAGAAGATCACGCTGAACATTTGATGATAGTGTGGAAAACACTACGGAGGGAGAAGTTGGATACAGAATTCACTAAGTGTGAATTTTACCTTAAAAGATATACAGATTTGTTATTGATAAGTATGTGGGAAATGAGAAGTGAGAAAAAGTTTTCAAGAACTAAAAAGGAAAGTTAAGTGAGATACCTATATTATCTTTATCAGATGATATGAGGAACTTTGTACTTTATAGCGATGCTTCACATAGAGGACGAGGTTGCTTGCTCATGTAGCATGGCAAGGTCATTGCGGATGCGTCATGCCAGTTAAAGGATTATGAGAAGGTTTATCCTACTTATGATCTAGAATTAGCAGCTGTAGTTTTTGAATTAAAAATCTGAAGATAGTATTTATACAAAAAGAAGTGTGAGATATACACGGATTATAAGAGTCTAAAATATATCTTCACACAGAAATAGTTGAATATGAGGTAGAGAAGGTGATTAAAATGAATAAAGGATCGTGACTGTGATATCTTATATCATACAAGGATGGTAAACGTAGTAGCCGACGTGTTAAGTAAGGAAGGGTAGGGAAAATCTATTGATGTTAACGACTCAAAATGAGTTAATAACGGAGATGGTAAGAACGGAGTTAGAAGTTAATTTACGGAATGAAGAGGTAGAAATGTTATTCACAATGTAGACCCAATCCACGAAAATGGAACGAGTTAAGAAAGTACAACTAAGTAAGGAGGAATGCAAACAAATGAAAAAGAGGATGAAGGATGAAGAAAAGATCAAGTATAATCTTTTTTGTAGGAGGAATTTGAGTTCCAAATAATTCTAAATTTAAAAGAAAAATTGTGAGTGAAGCCGTAGTTCGAGGTACTCGATACATCCAGGTTGTACTGAGATGTATTAAGACCTTCGACGGAACTTTGGTTAGCAAAATATGGAAGAGATATAGCATAATGTGTTAGTAAATGCTTAACTTCCAACTCAGATTATTGATAGGAAGGGACAAGTCATGTGAAATAAGATAATACCTTCAGTGAAGGTGAAATGGAGGAACCACAATGCCGAAGAAGAAATGTGGGAACTCGAGATTAAAATAAAGAAAAATTTTCCTCATTTGTTTATGTATTGTAGCGAGATTTTGGGGACAGAATCCTTATAAGAGAGGGAGAATGTAACGTCCGAGAAAATTGAATTTTTATGAGAATTAAATTTTTATTTGATTATGCGGATTAAATGAATTTAATTGATTATTTATGTGAGTAAGCTATTTGAAGGTCGTTCTATGATCTGGAATGTGCGAATGTGGTTAGGATTTTGGCTACGTGATAGAATTAAAGTGTTTGAAGTTCCAAGATGAAAATAAAAGTTTTCCGAAAAATTTTTGTATAAACGTTATTCACTGATTTCTGCTTAGGAATTATTTTTGAATTTCCGAGAAACGCATAATGATAGAATTCTAAGACGAGATGGAATATCCAATGATATTTCAGTTATGGCAAACGAAGTTTTTTGCTTACGGACTTAAAACCTAATGGGTTAGGGAAAGTGATTTTCGAGAAGGAATTGAAATGCGTATAATGAGTTAAAGCGATGATCGTATAATACGTAGGTATTATACGAGGTAATGAATACGAGTATAATACGAGATATTATATGAGTATGTCGTATATATTGAATTATTATATGACATATAATATGAATATCGTACGAATACTATACGAAGAGAATACGAGAATTGTACGATTAAAATATGAATAGTTCTTAATGGACTTTAGTAAGTGGACTTTGTCAGGATCCAATTGGACTTGGATTATGCCAAGCCCAACGTTAAGTACAGTCAAGCCCAATGGTAGGAATGGTTAAATCCAATATGAATTAATGAACAAGCCCAATGTTTGTTTAATGCAAGCCCAAAGTATAAGTTAAGTTAATTAAGCTAAAACACTACAAAAAAATCAATCATTGCCGATGGGCATTGCCGTTGCCTATGACTATAGTGTCGTCGGCGATGATGTCATTGGCGATGGCATATTCCGTCGGCACACCCGTCGCCCCATATGTCGTCGCCCCTGGTTCCTGTCGCCAGCCGTCGACATCATTGTCATTAGCAACGGGGATCATAGGCGATGACAAAATATCAATCCCGACGGCTATAGCGACGACGTGTTCATCGGCAATGACTACAAATTTTTTGAGGGAAAACCGCATTCCCGACGGCACGGCCATCGGCAATAACTTTTATGCCCGTCGGCAATGCCTTTAACTCATGACTGTCGCTATATGTCATTAGCGACGGCCTTGCCGTCACCATTACCCCTGTCGGCAATGACTATATACATTTTGAATTTTTTTTTATAATTTCAAAATTTCCCTGTTCATTTATAAATATAAACGTACACCTGTTATAAACTAATAACAACCATCAAATAACAAGCAAATATCATACAATTCACCATTGAAATAGTAATCCAAATCAAATATATAGATCAAAAATATAATGGTCGTCTGTACAACTCAAAAACTGTACAAGTACATACATGAAACTCAAAATATAACATAAAATAAACTAATTACAACCCATCGCCTGTCTCCATGTCATCGACTCAGCGGTCATCACCATGTACTGGAGGAGGTTGCTCGGCATCAACTCGATGGTCATCGCCTTGTACTGGAGGAGGCTGCTCATCATTAGCTCGATAGTCATCACCAGTGCCTCCACCTCCACCTCTAACTCCACGAGTCTCATCAACAAGACACTATAAAATTAAAATGTTAATAACAAAATCAAAATGAAAACATATTTATATTATTTTAGTTTGTGTTTTTCAAGTTAGGCGGACGGGACTCGAACTCAAGCTTCGTAAATCGGAATCGAGTCCCGTCAGTTGTAATGCGTGTCTATTACCTATGCGGTTTTATTGCCTATGTTTACGTGTCAACTGGGCGATCAAGACGGGGTTTGGTCTCTTTTTTGACTATTTGTCTAAGTTTTCTCAAGTTAGGCGGAAGGGACTCGAACTTGGGTTCCGTATATCGGAATCGAATTCCGTCAGTTGTAATGCATGTCTACTGCCTATGCGGTGTTATTGTCTATGTTTTCATGTCAACTGGGAAACTGAGGTGGGTTTTGGTCTCTTTTTTAACTATTTGTCTAAGTTTTCTCAACTTAGGCAGACGGGACTTGAACTCGGGTTCCGTATATTGGAATCGAGTCCCGTCAGTTGTAATACATGTCTATTGCCTATGCGGTACTATTTCCTGTGTTTACGTGTCAACTGGGCGACCGGGGCTGGTTTTGGTCTCTTTTTTGATTATTTGTCTAAGTTTTCTCAAGTTAGACGGACGGGACTCGAACTCGGGTTCCGTATATCAAAATTGAGTCCCGTCAGTTGTAATGCGTGTCTATTGCCTATGCGGTGCTATTGCCTGTTAGGTTTGTAATATTCAAGAACGCAATCAAATTGCAAAAATAAGCGGAAACGTGTAAAATCAGAGTTTAAATTTTTTTACAAACCATATACCCGGATCACCCTTTATGCACAATTATTAATTAAACGAAATGATAAAGAATAAAATCATACCCTTGAAGATCGAGCTTCCTCAGGTACAAGTTCACCTCCAAATCCTTTCTCGTTCAACTTGAATTCACCGGGTGTGGTTCCTTCCTTTGATCAACGTTATCCACCCAAGTGTTTGGCCTCTAGAGGTGATCCACCAAGAAAAAAGAATTTTCAAGAAGAAGGGGTATTGGCTCAAACCCTAGTTTTTCCTATCTGTATAGAAAAAGGGCGTACTCTCCAACAAATTGGAATTATTACGTAGTTGTAAAAGTCAACAACTCACACCACCCATAATAAGACTCCTCTTATTTATAGATGTGGACAACCCACCTTAACAATTAAGGAATTGGGTTTTATTTAATTAATTAAATTCTTTTAATTAATTAAGCTCCCTATCTTATTAGGGATAATTAATTAAACTCCTTTAACTAATTTTCCTTCCTAATCCAATTAGGAATAAATTAGAGTACTTATATTAAATTAATTCCTAAACTCTTTTAGAAATTAAAATAATAATAATAATTGTAATAATATTAATAAGACTCCTCTTATTAATTTATATTTAATATTTCTAAAATATTAAATAATAATATTAAGCTATTTAATTTATTCTATCACCATAGATTAAATTAAATATACATAACATATTATTACGATTATGCCATTAACTTCTTAAATAATTATTCTTCCTTTTATGGTGTGACCCTTTAGGTTCTCCATATTAAATCGGTTGTGAATAAATCAAATAGAATAATTCTAATCTTATTTAAATAAATAAATTAAATAATTAATTTATTTAAATAAATAATATTTATTCTAGAATAGGATAAGCCTCCTAGCGATCGGCGACTTTTCGGATAATATAGATTTCAACATTAATCATAAAAGAACCTTTGAGTAAATAGTTACCGTACAATTCAATCCTTCCACCATATAATGTCCCAATTAAATATAAGACATGGAATTACTGTCAAGTCTTATTTTATTTAATTATATGTATTTCGATCCTTAAATGCACAACTCGATAATGCAAATTAGAAACTTCTTTCTAATTTCATTCTTTGCCAAGGACTCTTTGGGTTGTCATTTATCGAATCACATAGGACATTCTCTTCTTTTATTAGAAGTGTTAGATTCTTTATTGATCATACATTATCTCCATGTACAACTTATTATATCCAAGCATACCTTTGATATACCCTAAGGGTCTTAAGGAATAAGTCAAAGTATAACTCATCATACACAAGATACTATGATGATCTCAAGTCCAAGGATTACTTGTACTACTATCACTACAAGAATTCCTAATGACAGCAAGTAAAACTCCATTAGGTATTCCTTAGCGAGCCACGCTCAAATTGAACTTATTCTCTAATAAGCACCTACATACTTGCTTTAGTGTCTCCACACAAATGATCATGAGATCAATCATCCTCATCCAATGAGCAAGCAACGTATGTACCAATCTATCCGGATTCATCAATCCCCAATTTAGTAATCCAATGATTGGGAACTATTTTAGTTTTAAGCTTTTTAAGAATTTAGATCTCATTAGAATGATCATCATCATTATTCTAAAAGCATTGCTTAAAACTATGGGTTTATCACATATTATAAAACAGTATCATTTAGATAATTAAAAGCCTTTAATAAATTAATACTTTTATTAATAAATGAATAAGATTGTTACAAAGTATATGCTTTATCATCAAACATGATTGGCTTGTGTGCATACTACTTTCAATTGCCTATGTTTGTGTGTCAACTGGGCGACCGGGACGGGTTTTGGTCTCTTTTTTGACTCTTTGTCTAAGTTTTCTCAAGTTAGGCGGACGGGACTGAAACAAGGGTTCCGTGTATCGGAAACGAGTCCCATCAGTTGTAATGCATGTCTATTGCCTATGCGGTGCTATTGCCTGTGTTTGCATGTCAACTGGGTGACCGGGGCAGGTTTTGGTAACTTTTTCGACTATTTGTCTAAGTTTTCTCAAGTTAGGCGGACGGGACTCTAACTCGGGTTCCGTATATCGGAATCGAGTCCTGTCAGTTGTAGCACGTGTCTATTGCCTATGCGGTTCTATTGCCTATGTTTGCGTGTCAACTGGGGGACCGGGACGGGTTTTGGTCTCTCTTTCGACTATTTGTCTAAGTTTTCTCAAGTTAGGCGGACGGGACTCGAATTCGGGTTACGTATATCAGAATCGAGTGCCGTCAGTTGTAACACGTGCCTATTGCCTATGCGGTGCTATTGCCTATGTTTGTGTGTCAACTGGGCAATCGGGGCAGGTTTTGGTCTTTTTTTGACTATTTGCCTAAGTTTTCTCAAGTTAGGCGGACGGGATTCTGTATATTAGAATCGAGTCCTGTCAGTTGTAACGCGTGTCTATTGCCTATGCGGTGCTATTGCATGTGTTTGCATGTTTGCATGTTAACTAGTTATTTGACAATTTATATAAGCAATATTATTACAAATAAGGAAATACATCAATAATAAGTTTTACCTGTCGAATATGTGGAGGAAGGATGTTGACCAAGACAACTGTACATACTCGGATGGCCTCCTCCCGGACTACACCCATGAGGTTATCAGCGGCAGCTGCAGGATCTATGGAGCCGTGGACAACCTCCTCAGCAAGCTGATAGATCAGCTCGCATGATGGTGCGCCTGACTACACGACACTACTTGCCATGCACCCCTCTATGATCCTCCTGAAGAAGTCATCAGATAATGAAGGGTCGGCGCCTGACCAACTCACACCACTACCTCCGGTGGATGGGGGACGTCGAGATCTCGCAGCAGGGACTATAGTTTAGGCTGGGACACGGGGGATGCCCACAACTCTACCCTTCTTCGGCCCCCCTGTAACCTGCAGCTAGTCCTCCATCTCCTCATCCTCACGCTCAGCATCACCCACTGGAGTGTCACCTCTCTAGGTGCTCTAGACCACAGAAAGGTCCTCGAACTGTGTTTGAAAAAATACAGAAATAGGTGAAAAACAAGTATTACACAAAAAAATTCAAAAGAATTTTAAAGCCATCAAAAACATACTAAATGAAATAATTTAATTACTTACAGCAATGCGCTCTGCCTCAGGTGAGATATAACCACCATCACCTTTCTTCTGGTGAGCGTGCCACCAAAACTCGAGGAGGGAAGGTCGGTGCTTTAGACTCACCTCGTGTCTCTCCCTGTTGAGGTCGTACGACTGACTCCCAATGCAGTGTGGGAGATGACTCTGCTTTGTCGAGGCGGTTTGTCTGTTTGTCTTGGCCACATCTTCTTGAACGCCTCGCCTCCCAAATATCGCACATTTGTTTTCACACCGCAAAGACCAATGAAACTGGGTGGGACATCTCTAAGTGTCTGTCCATCAGCTATCTTGGTCTGGGCTTTCTTCTTCCAATCGTAGACCCACTTATGCCAATTCATCTCGAGATACTTCCCAAGAATAGTTATCCCATGGGCTTCCTGCCCATCCTCGAAGCGATAATATCTCTACAGTACAACATATGAATATCAGCAGTTACTTAGTAGACAAAGCAAAGCGGTAAATAAATATTCAAAAGCACAAATTAAAACTAACATACGAATGAATGACTTCTTACCTAAACTCAAGAATAATAAGCCCACGTGTGCGCAGAATCCACATCCGCCCACCTCATCCGAAATTTGGAGAATCGATTCATGGATGATCCCAAGCAACGTGTTCCTTGGCGTCGCGTCAAGGATACTAAAATTAAAATTATTAAATTTCCAAATTACAAAGAATATATAAGAACTAAATAATTAATACAAACATAATATATATATTACCTAGTAGTCCCGAAATGACATATAAGCGGCGCCCCCGCGGAGACCGACGTCTATCACCTATATAGTGAAATGCAATAATATTTATATAAACAAATATAATGTCAATATTATACAAAATTACAAATAATAAGATGTATAACAACAAAACATATAATTATACCTGATTATCCAGCCTGATCATCACCAGCACTACCTCCACGACCCCCACGGCCTGAACTACCAGCACGCCCACCACGATTGTCGTGTGGTGTATGCGCCATATTTGTATATATACTGTCAAATCATCATCAAGAAGATAATATGCGGATACAAATAAAAGGATATAAACACAAATATCAGAATCATCATGCACATACAACTAAAAGGATATAATATGCAGATATAACTAAAAGGAAACAACTGTGACAATTGAATACAACTAAAAGGATACAACATGTAGATACAACTAAAAGGATACAACAAGTGTTTGTTCTTTCATTTTATTTTTATTTTATTTATTTATTATTTTTTATATGCTTAAATATAAAAAATGGCAACAAAGTCACCATCATTTATGCCCCAAAGTCACCGTGTTTGCTATGTTCTCGCCTATTATACAAAAATGGTGACTCTTTGTTTTCCTCTTCCACTTTCATTTTCCATCATAAAAATTTAGACTATTCAGATTCTCTCTCTTCTTCTCCATCAAATCAATTCATCAGAACCTCAGTTTTCACTCTTTTAGTCAAAAAAAGAACAAGAGCACACGGAGATATTTACTTGGTAAAGCTTTGTGAAAAGATGAAGAGGGATATAGAGGAGATATCAAAATCTAAAAATAGTGAGAAAAAAGGGAGATCAAGTAATTCTCTGATGAACTCTTCCTCTTCACAGTTGAATACAACTAAAAGGATACAACAAGCAGATATAACTAAAAGGAGACAACTATTACATTTGAATACAACTAAAAGGACATAAACAGTACATACTCCTAATCATTTATATCATCAAAGCCATCAATATTAGAATCATCATCTTCGAGCAGTAGATCTTCACTATCGTTCTCATTACCATCTTCGTTATCTTCAACGATTTCTTCAATTATATCTACCTCCTCAACAACATCGTCTTCACTTTCGACAGCGACAACATCATCCTCTTCTTCACTAGACTCACTAATAATTGTCACATCAGCAGGTGTGACACTAGTAGACTCGACTTGTAAAGGTTCATCGTCTGGACGAGGAGTTGTGCCTTGAAAACCACAGGATTTGGTGGTTATAACCATGCCATGGGTTTGCAGGAGTCTTAACACTCCACACATAGTACACCTGTAAGACCCCGGATTTTATGAGATGAAAGTATTCAATTTTCTTATAATTATTATTTTATGTCGTAAATGGTTAAAGGTTAAAGTTAAGGGTGATATGTGAAAATTTTTGCAAAGTATGTAAGTTGTTATAAAATATTCGTTTGGTTGGGGAATATTCTTTTTGTCGGGGAATATTCGTATAACGACACAATCATTGGTGGACCCCACAACGGAAGTATTGTCGTAGTTAGAAAATGACAAAATTATCTTTTTTTATAAAAATAATGGCGAAAGTTTTACCGTTAAAACTGTAACGCCCCGAAATCCGGTTTATTTTCACATCCGGATTTCGTACGTTACGATCTCAACATCTTCCAAACATACATCAATATATAGCTAAATATAACAACATACATCCTCAAATCCCAGGTTCTAAAACCTTAAAACCTCTTTCATTCCAAATAATGATAATTACATTATTCTTTACATCTTGTACAAGTGACATTTATCTGCCACCAAGGATACATAATCATTCATTAAACTATTCTATAGTTTAATTCTATCATTCTATATTACAAGTCTTCACTTGATCTTCACGCTCATTCATCTAATGAATGGCACTTCTTCTGGATACCGATCAACTTGATCTTTACGGGATCCTTAAGTTCATTCTAACATTGTTCGCTGAAAATGTTTTTATTTAAAGTAAGTGTGAGCATTCAATTGCTCAGCAAGTCATAGCAGTTGAACAAACAACTTCAAGAATTTAAACATTCCTTTAAGATTTTAATAATCGAACAAAGGTTATGAAGCAGCTTGAATAATAGGAATAATCTCAATTCTTATCATTTTAAAACATTAGTTACATACCTTTTGAAATACTTTCATTCTCTACTCTATTCCATACACATTCTGTCTGGCTAGAATCAATAGCACAAACTTAACAATAACGATTCATGTATAAATAGAACATGCTCATATTGAACAATTCAATCATAGAACAGTTCATATCATAGAAACACCGAAGTGTTCACATTGTGGCAGAAGGCCTCATATATTCTAAAACCTTGTACAAATATCACACATTTGTACATAGACAGAACTTCTCAAGTTCAACATTTGAGAAGTTTTAAAAACTAGCATTCATTTAAAATATGAATGAAGTTAGGAAACTTGCCTTATGCATAGCTACAACTTATAGTTTACGCTGAACTGCTCATTCCAATTCCTATGTTGCACATAATGAAAGAACACATATACCAATTAGTCATATACTTGACTTATGCATTGGTTTACTTAACTTTACTTCTTAGGGTTCACGTTCTTACAGACTAAGTTTACGCGACCAACTTCCTTTACCGGTTAACGGCTTCATGACATACGGAGATGTCTTACTTAATACGTTCATCATCTTTAATGATTTACATTCTTATCTTCTTCTTATAACTCTCCTAGGACTCAGTACACATCGTGTCTCTTCTAGTAGTCTATATGGTACTCTGAGTGGTTTCCCACAAACAACCAACAAACAAGTTCCCGTCTCATCTACACTGCCCATAATAGTGAGTTAGATCGGTTACCAATTTTGTATATACCTTCGCTCTCTGAAGGAATTATTTAGCCCAGCTCCCATATTTCAACCATCAAAGGTTACGATTGTACTAGAACCTAAATTCATCTTAACTTACCCGAACTATAAAACTATAATGTTCGTTAAGTCAATTTCTTATTCCTTACGGCTTTCTGACAACTAAATGCCATACCTCAGTATTCATTCTTTATCGTCTAAGTCATACAATCTTTTGTATACTCAGGACGATCATTCAATATTCATTCTACGCATTTATAGCGTTAAGCATTTTATGTTACCATATTCTTATCTTACAACGTCCGATTCATTCGACTTGGAACGTCATCCAAGTTATAAACATTAACTCGGCTTCTTTACGTTATACGTACTTGTCTTTAATTTAGCTTCTTCATCGATCACAGGTTTAATCACCGATCTTCATTACTCTACGGTCAAACCATACATGGAGTGTAGGTCCTACCCGTTTAATATTCGCGTACACTTAACCTTTAACTCGATTCAACTGTCCAATGCTTACATTTCCTTCTAGCATTCTCATCCGACTCACATTTGGCTTTCATTAATCTTTTTACCGTTCACTACAGCTTTCTAGATACTAAATGTATCTTACTTACTACCTTCGACAACGTCTAAGTCATACAACCAATATATACTTAGAACGTTCGCTCAACGTGAATACGATTCACGATGATCGTTTATGTATTCAACATTTACGTTACTTAAATCTTAATTTTATTCAACCTTCATCCAAGGTTTTAATTACTTTCATTCATTACTCGTCACCTGAACCCCATGTTCATTATTCTTTCCTAATGTCAAAGCTATACGGTTCGTTGTATGCTAAGACCGATCGTTTATCGCAACAACATTGCTTTCACAGCGTCTAAACGCTTTACATTCATCTCTCATGACCATGACATAACATCAAAATGTTACTCATTACCCTAGTCAATTAACGTTTAAGGAATCACAATTATAGCAATCCATCACATTCGTTTCATTGTGACTACGGTTCCCGGACATTGGTTCCGTAACCCGCGTCTACATTCTTTATCTTTTAATCTTATTTAATCTTTTCATTCAACCTTCATCAAAGGTTTAATACACTTTATAAAGTGTTACATTAGTTGAACTACATGTTCATATTTATTTCTTGCACATCTCCCAGAAATCGAAAGCGCTTAAAATCTCATTTCGGTATTGCCAAGACCTGGATAGTGCGTGGCGCCGTGCCATTCTCTTTCTTTCTTTTTCAGATGGCCCGCCACTTAGCGATGAGATAATGGTTCGAACTTCATGATTGTACACTGCGACCCCCAAGGCACGACTCGTGCATTACGGTACAAGAAAGCATGAAACCTAGAAAAAATTTTCTAAGTCTTTTACAAGCTTGAGACGTTGACTTTGAAATCTCATATCTTATTCGTTATAACTCGGAACGAGTTCGTTCCAAAGCCTTTTCCTTCCTTATCTTACGTACTTCGATTACCCTTAGGCAAAACTTTGTTCTAAATCCGTTAACATGCCATTCAATTGGCTTAATCTTCACTCTTCGTTCATTTTACGTTTTTAATGTTCTACATTCGTTCGTCCGTAATTCGGTCATCCAAATTTGGAACTCGTTTGCTCTTGAGTCCACGACTCACATTTTCTACGTTCTCTTACATTTTATGAAACCCTACACGTTCAGGTTCATTTACTAACTTTTTAATTCTCATTTATCTTTTACGAAAATTTTGCCATAACTTCGTTATAGCTCAGTTTTAATCCGTTCTTCATGAACGTTTCTAATGTTTCTAACCAAGCAATAAGCAACCAACTTATACGCGATGGTTTTAAACTTGTCCATCAACAACAATTATCCTATGATTATTTTAAATTTGTCCATCAACAACATTCTTCGCGTGTTCTTTGCGTTCTTCGCGTGTTCTTCATTTTTAATCAATATTTTGGATTACGATTTTACTTTTTCTTGGAATTTGATGTTATAGAACATCATTCCTTACTTATTTAACCTACCCATTCATAAGATTCATTCGGATCGCTCAAAATCCTTACAAATCTTATACTTCCTTAAGAAATTTATAAACTAAATTTCTAATTCTTATTTCTTCGTTTTCTCATGATTTCAACTATATGAAATCATTCTTAACTTCATCTACTTCTTATCTTCATTAAGTTATGTTTTTTAACAAATAAAACTTAAAGAAAATTAGAAGAAACTAGGGTTCGG
Source organism: Panax quinquefolius (assembly GCA_020205615.1). Lineage (NCBI taxonomy): Eukaryota > Viridiplantae > Streptophyta > Magnoliopsida > Apiales > Araliaceae > Panax > Panax quinquefolius. The sequence goes on from JAINUW010000639.1 coordinate 116,922, forward strand.
ATTACCATTCTTCTTTAATCTCCTTCCGTCGGACAAAGCATGCATTCGAGCTAACTTTACCTCATTCCTCTTCCTCTCTTCTCCCATCCAAACCTCTCTCTCTCTCTCTCTCTCTCTCTCTCAAAGAGTAGGATTTTTGAAAGCTCAAAATAATGAACTTAAGCTTTCAATTTATAGAAAACCAAGGTTAGGGGCATTTTAGTCATTTCCCCCCACCTCCTTACTATTCCAAGCTTAGCCACCAAGTTTACTTGGTCACCGCCCTTACTTGGTGACCAAGTGGCCGCCCCTTATGCCCATGGGTCTTCCCCATGGGTTGCTACATGGGTTTTACCCATCCGTGAACCATCGGTTCGATCCGCGATTAATTTTCTTGGATCGGGCTTAATTAAATCTAACACTGCGCCTTACCTTAATTCTTACTGGGCCTACACTAGGCTTGATTACACATTCCATTGGGCTTGATATAATCCAAGTCCACTTGGATTCTACAAAGTCCATGAACTCAAAGTCCATTTAGACTAATTGTATTCTACGCATTCCATTCTCGTATTCTCGTATTCTCTTCATATATAGTTTGTACGATATTCATATTCTACATCGTACTAATCTTCATACTATACTCGTATAATAACTAGTATTATACTCGTATTTCTCATGCATAATATGTGACGCCCCCAAAATAGGTATACACAACACCCATTCCGAGTCGCCAAATACATGGTACAAGAAGAAAACTACAACTTCAATAATACAAATGTCGTGTGAAATACGACAATATATACTGTGAGTTTAAATACAAATATTATCTTCTAGACAATATCTATACTCAAATAAATCCTCATCACATTTATTGATACATTATTTTACAAAATGGTGAGGACTACTAAACAACTCTCTCTAGAACCTTCATTCCATACCCTCCGAACTAGTACTCGCTACATTCTCGCCTCGAGAAGAAAAATGGAACAACAAGGAAAAGGGTGAGCTCAACTAGCCCAAGAAAGAATATTATGACTAAGATAATATACAACAAATTATCGTTAGTCTCCAACAGGAAAAATCGATAGAATACAATAGACAACAAGTTTCGGATCAATATTCGCAATGAAATAATAATTCATAGAAGAGTTACGTAGAGAATGAAATCTACTATAATCTATGAATTTAACGATCTATCATCAATATTTTATCCTCGTAACATCAATCAATATTCATCTCAAATCAAATATTCATCTTTGCACTATGTGCCAAAGATATTCATCAATCCATCATGTTCATCTCAACACTGTTCATCTTTGCACTAAAGGCCAAAGATATTCATCGATCGATCATGTTCATTTAAAACACCGCTCATCTTTGCACTATAGGCCAAAGATATTCTTCAAATCATTCATCTTTGCACTAGGTGCCAAAGATATTCAATAATATCATCATTTAAGATCGAGGATGATGAAAATATTTTTAAAGAACGAATCCAGTGAAACAAAATGACAAGGATTAAGGATTAAGGATTCGTACTTTGTTTTATCCATGTCCAACAATACCTCAAAAATAATCATAGTGGTGTAAAATTCAAGAATGATCAAAACATGGATACAATCAAAGCTAGTATCCAAAAATAGATATTTTGGACTTAAAAGAAAAATTTTCATTTTTCTATTGAATAGTGCCGTGATTCGTGAATAGTCAGATATCGTGAATAGTGTCGTATACGTGAATAGTAACTCCGACACCAAAAGATAGAAATTCCACAAAAAAAACATCTTCACGCTTCATGAATAGTACTCGTGAATAGTAACTCGTGAATAGTAACTCATGAATAGTAACTCGTGAATAGTAACTCATGAATAGTAACTCGTGAATAGTAACTCATGAATAGTAACCCCGACATGAAAAAGTTCCAAATTTGATAAAAAGTTCCAACCAATATTTCAGCATAATGATATTGACGAAATAATATCATTTGAGAATAAAATAACATCCCTTACCTCAAAGAATCAAGATTTCTAAGGAAAGGCTCAAGTGATCTTGAATGAAACTTGTATCTTGAATAAAGAACTCTCAAAGTATCTAAATACTCACAAAATACGCTCAATAATATAGAGAGAGAAAGAGAGAAAACTTTGGTGTGATTTTCAATTCTAACTTAAGCCCTCTATTTATAGGAAAATGTTAGCCATACAAGGAGACTTGACTCCTTTACACGATGGCTTTACCTGCTACTATTGCCACCCACCACATTTGAAATAAAATTCAGCACATTTCTTCACCAACCACAAGTGGGGCCCACTCAATTCTAGAATTTTTCACCAAAATCAATTATAACCCTAATTTCCGAATCAGACACCTCTTAAAATTCACAACAAATCATTCGTGAATTTTTAACGGTTCAAAATTTGTGGACATATACTCAACTTATGTATGTATAACATACCCAAAAATTACCACAATCCAACGGTCGGATTAAAAATTATAACCCCCGCAATATATCTCAAAACCCCTGATTTAATTTTTAATACCTCCAATCCGATAAAATACTGATAAAACACCTCAACATTAATTCCTTCATTAATAACCACATAAATAAATCCATCATTTATATCCACATAAAATAAATATTTCCTTATCATATGAATCAATAATTAATTATTCACAAATAATATTACAGAATCACATTTATGACAACCCGTTGTTCCTAAGAAAGAGGGGCTTTCAATAAGGATCTCTCTCATCTTGGCGCGCGCAATTAGGTGACCAAACCTCTCCTTGTATGTAACTTTCTAGACATTGCCAATAATGTTATCTAATAATATTATTCAAATAATATGAATTATTGATCTGATAATGGGAAATACTGTGCAGTGACAATTATTGAACAACAATAATATAAAATATCAACGCAGCAATTATTGAATCAATAAAATAAAATATTGAACAAGAACTCATCGTGAAAATTATTGAGTAGTGCCATCTTACGCATTTAATCAATAATTCAACAATATGTCTGCAATACCGTGTGCTACTCTTTGTGCAACCACGCCAGACATCGTATTTTAACCACCGGGTATTCCAACAGCCTTAACGGTAATAACACGCCGTTATTTATAACCACCCAAACTTTGTCGTTTTTCCTCATCCAATCGCTTCAGTTATGGGCTCCACACATGGTCGCTGGCGTCGTATGAATATTCCCGACAAAGATTTAATATTCCACACCAAACGAATATTCCCGACAACAATGAATATTTTATAACCACTTGCTTATTTTGAAATATTTGTGTATTTAACCCTTAACTATCCACATTAATCAAATCAACCCTTACTATTTCAAAATAATAAATAAAGGAAATTCCTTTTTATTTAAAAAATTTGAGGGTCTTACAACCTCCCTCCTTATGAAATTTCGTCCTCGAAATTGACGACGATACTGATGTTTCAAAAGGTAAAGATACCTCGCTTTCATTTTCGTTTCCAACTCCCGTGTCATTTCCTCTATAGCATGATTCCTCCACAAAACTTTAACTTGTGGTAGAATACGACCTTTCTTGGCGTAGGACATGCTCCTTCCTATCCAAAATCTTGACAGTACCTCCTCACACGTTAAGTCTTCTACTATCTCGTGGGTTCTAACTCAATAACGTGGTTCGGTCTTTCACATATTTACTTAAATACGGATATGTGAAACACATTATGAACACGAGACATACTTGGAGGTAACGCAAGTCTATAGGCTACATTTCCTACTCGGTCAAGAATTTGAAATGGACCAATAAATCGTGGATTGAGCTTTCCTCTCTTTCCAAATCTTGTAACTCCCTTCCATGGAGCAACTCGCAACAATACATGATCCCCTACATTAAATTCCACGTCCTTTCGATGAAGATCCGCATAACTCTTTTGTCGATCTTGTGCCATTTGTATACGTTGTCGAATTATTTGAATCTTTTCGGTAGTCATACGTACTAACTCAAGTCCCAACAATGTTGCTTCACCCACCTCATCCCAACATATTGGAGAACGACATTTTTGTCCATATAATGCTTCGAATGGAACCATGCCTATATTTGTTTAATAACTATTGTTATATGAGAATTCCACCAATGGCAAGTACTTATCCCAACTTCCTTTGAAATCTAGGACACAGAGTTTTAATATATCTTCAAGAGTTTGAGTAGTCCTTTCTGATTGCCCATCCGTTTGAGGATGGTATGCCAAACCAATCATAAATTGCGTGCCCATAGCTTTTCACAAACTAACCCAAAATCATGAAGTGAATCTTGGGTCACGATCCAAAACTATGGATACAGTGCATGCCATGCAACCTCACGATCTCATTTACGTACATACTAGCAAGAGGCGCTCAAGGAATAAGTCTCCGTGATTCCAAGAAGAAATGAGCGATTTGGTTAATCTATCAACAATAACCCAAATAGCATTGATGCCTTGAGAAACCGTAGGAAGACCCGTGAACTAAATCCATGGTAATGTGTTCCCACTTCCATTTCGGAATCTCAAGTGGTTGTAACGGACCCTTAGGTACTAGATGCTCGCCTTTACACGTTGGCAAGTTAAACACATCGAGATAAACTTTGCAATCTCTCTCTTCATATTATTCCACCAAAATGTATGTCAAGATCACGATACATTTTAGTACTTCCAGATGGATTGCAAATGGTGTTTTGTGTACCTCCATCATAATCTTGTACTTCAAATCGAGTTGTTAGGAACACAAAGTCTAGAGTGGACTCAAGTATTCCTTCTTCATCAATTCTCACTTCCTAATAGCTCCTTCTCACTTACTTTCTTCTTCATACGCATCATCTCTCAAATTCGGTGGCTTGAGCAGCTTTAACTTTATTGATTAAAGTCGATTATACTCGTATATCATCACGTGGGTACCTAGAGTTTTCATCTCCATCTCTATTATTTGTAAATTATACGAAATTAGTCTTTGACAATATCGTATTCGTACTTGTATACGATCTTCTACTCAACACGTCAGCTACCACGTTCGCTTTTCCAGGATGGCATGGTCAGAACATGTGCTGAAATGAGTCTCCTCTTGAGTTCTTCAAGCTCTTCCCACATTCCTTGCTCCATTCGGAATTTTGTATCTCTACGAGTCAGCTGCGATAATGGAATAGCGATTCGAGAATATCCTTCAACGAATCTCCGATAATAACCAACTAAGCCTGAAAGCTACGATTTCGATTCATCGACTTAGGTTGCTCTCAAGCGTGACTCATATCCCAATCTTGGATAGCACGTCACAATGACACCTATCGATTTACTATCGCACGAATATGACGCCCCCCTAGAGAGTCCGCAGGTGAATTCCACAAAGTAAGTCACCGGATAAAGGCTCAGTACCAAATTCTATAATTGAATTTTTAACTCTCGAAGTTCAATAGAGCCATTCGATATGAGATTTTAGAAATGAGTTTTGTCTTAGAGTTCAAGTCGATACAAAATTTAATATCGAGCTTTAGGAGTAAGCCAAGAAATTCTTCAAGAAATACGTCGGGGAAAATTAATAACAACAGGAATATTATTCAAATCTGACGTGTCTTTATTCAAATCCATAACATGGACTAAGAAAACTTGACATCCGTTTTTCAATAAACGAATGGCTTTATGGCTTAATATGAAAGAGTTTGACTTCAATGGTTTGGTTGCTTGAATTGAATAACCAGGTTGCTTAGGAATATGAAATCTAACAACCTTACGAAAATAATCAATTTCGGCATGATGAGTAGTTAACCTTAAAATCACATCAAAAGTAAATATCTCTATAGAAATAAGGTTAACAGGTAATGTGATAGTGCCAACCTGAATCAAGCAAGATTTTTAAACAACGGATGTAATGAAAGTTTCTCCTAACGGAGTCTCCACAAATAGGTCAAAGTCTAATTTCTCCGTAGTCAAGTTCAAACGTTGAGCGCAAGCAAAGAGATAAAAGAATGGGTAGAAGCCGGTATATCTAGTAAGGTATAAACTTCGTAAGAATTTATAATTAACTAACCTAAATGCTAACTTCGTCGGGTTCCTCGCATTTTGACCTGGCCACGACAAACGCTCTTCCGGGAATCGTAGACTTTGACTTTTCTGGGACATCCTTTCGAGTCACCATTCCCGCTGGATTGGGTTTCGATATCGTACAATCTCGAGCGATATGTCCTTCTTTTCCACAATTATAACATACCTTAAACTGTTGTGGGCAGTTTGGGCTGATATGTCCCTCTTTCCCGCATTTGTAACATACGACCGGTGGTCTTTCTCCTCCCTTGGAACCAATTGCCACTGGCGCTGACGTCTTCACATGGTCGTTGTTGAATCTCCTCTTTTTAAAATCTCCTCCCAACTCGCTTCTTCTATTTTCATGGCCACGATTACCACCAGAGTGGTTACCGCCTTTGTCTGTATTCTTCTTTCTCCGCTGGTTATCGTTATTTTGTTGACTACTATCTTCGGTATGATCCTGGTTATGGTCCCTCGGTTGAACGTACTCGTTATCTCGCTCTAACAACTGAGCCCTGTTGACAACATCTGAATAGAGAGAAAATTTATGAGAAATGAGATATTGACGTATGCCGGGTTTCAAACCTCTAAGAAACATCCGCGTCATACGTTCCTCATTCTCCACCAAATGAGGTGCAAACCTGGATAACTCCGCGAACTTCGCCTCGTACTGGGACACCGTCATGTTATTCTGCTCCAGTCTAATAAACTCCACTTCCTTCATATGACGAATACTTTCAGGAAAGTACTTGTCATTGAACTGTTTCTGAAACATCTCCCATGACATGTTGAGTGCAGCTGGATGGGTACGCTTCACAGATTCCCACCAGTAATCTGCCTCGCCACGGAACATAAAGGTGGCGAATGGAACCTTCTGTTCCTCCGTGCATCCCAAGACATCGAATATCTTGGTAATTTGTTTGACCCATGTTTCCGCCATGATCGGATCGGGCTTTCCCTTAAATTCTGGTGGTCCCAACTCTTTGAACTTCTTGGCTGTGACCACCCGTGAATTGCTATCATCTCCTCCTGTATTTTGAACACGAGTCTCCTCCGTCTGATTTTGCATGAAGCGCAAAAATCTTCTAAACATCCCTCGTTCATCATCTCGCTTTCGGTGGTGTTATTCACAGGAGGTACATTGCCACTGTTGCACGTTTCTCCTCGTTATTAAGTACGAGCATCTCCACACGGTCTCATTTACTCCACTATTAATATTCTCATTCGACATTCTCAAATCATCGTCATAAAACAAGGGTTAATTAAGGAAATCAATATATCACATAATATCCCTATATCTTGACCAACTAACAAATAAACTTAGGTAGGACACACTAGCGAAGGATTTACTCGTCTCTCCCTCCTAGTTCAATTCCCGATCTCCGCCAGAGATCATATCCCTAAGCTCGATATCAACTGACGCCCCCAAAATAGGTATACATAACACCCATTCTCGAGTCGCCAAATACATGGTACAAGAAGCAAACTACAACTTCAATAATACAAATGTCGTGTGAAATAATACAATATATATCGTGAGTTTAAATACAAATATTATCTTCTAGACAATATCTATACTCAAATAAATCCTCATCACATTTATTGATACATTATTTTACAAAATGGTGAGGACTACTAAACAACTCTCTCTAGAACCTTCATTCCATACCCCGACTAGTACTCGCTACATTCTCGCCTCCCGAGAAGAAAAATGGAACAACAAGGAAAAGGGTGAGCTCAACTAGCCCAAGAAAAGAATATTATGACTAAGATAATATACAACAAATTATCGTTAGTCTCCAACAGGAAAAATCGATAGAATACAATAGACAACAAGTTTCAGATCAATATTCGTTAATGAAATAATAATTCATGAAGAGTTACGTAGAGAATGAAATCTACTATAATCTATGAATTTAAAGCCCATCATCAATATTTTATCCTCGTAACATCAATCAATATTCATCTCAAATCAAATATTCATCTTTGCACCATGTGCCAAAGATATTCATCAATCGGTCATGTTCATCTCAACACCTGTTCATCTTTGCACTAAAGGCCAAAGATATTCATCAGTCGGTCATGTTCATTTAAACACCTGTTCATCTTTGCACTATAGGCCAAAGATATTCTTCAGAAATCATTCATCTTTGCACTATAGGCCAAAGATATTCAATAATATCATCATTTAAGACTGAGGATGATGAAAAATATTTTTAAAGAACGAATCCAAAGATTGAAACAAAATGACAAGGATTAAGGATTAAGGATTCGTACTTTGTTTTATCCATGTCCAACAATACCTCAAAAATAATCATAGTGGTGTAAAATTCAAGAATGATCAAAACATGGATACAATCAAAGCTAGTATCCAAAAATAGATATTTTGGACTTAAAAGAAAAATTTTCATTTTTCTGAATGAATAAGCCGATTCGTGAATAGTGTCAGATACGTGAATAGTGGTCGACACGTGAATAGTAACTCGACACCAAAAGATAGAAATTCCACAAAAAAAACATCTTCACGCTTCTCATGAATAGTACTCGTGAATAAGAATCGTGAATAGTAACTCATGAATATAACTCGTGAATAAGTAACTCATGAATAGTAACTCGTGAATAGTAACTCATGAATAGTAACCCCGACATGAAAAAGTTCCAAATTTGATAAAAGTTCCAACCAATATTTCAAAGATAATGATATGAAGAAATAATATCATTTGAGAATAAAATAACATCCCTTACCTCAAAGAATCAAGATTTCTAAGGAAAGGCTCAAGTGATGTCGAATGAAACTTGTAATCTAATAAAGAACTCTCAAAGTATCTAAATACTCACAAAATACGCCAATAATATAGAGAGAGAAAGAGAGAAACTTTTTTTTCGTGTGATTTTCAATTCTAACTTAGCCCTCTATTTATAGAAAATGTTAGCTTGTAAAGCAAGGCACTTGACCGCCACCGATGGCTTTACTCGCTACTATTGCCACCCACCACATTTGAAATAAAATTCAGCACATTTCTTCACCAACCACAAGTGGGGCCCACTCAATTCTAGAATTTTCCACCAAAATCAATTATAACCCTAATTTCGAATCAGACACCTCTTAAAATTCACAACAAATCATTCGTGAATTTTTAACGGTTCAAAATTTGTGGACATATACTCAACTTATGTATGTATAACATACCCAAAAATTACTACAATCCAACTATCGGATTAAAAATTATAACCCCGCAATATATCTCAAAACCCCGATTTAATTTTTAATACCTCCAATCCGATAAAATACCGATAAAACACCTCAACATTAATTCCTTCATTAATAACCACATAAATAAATCCATCATTTATATCCACATAAAATAAATATTTCCTTATCATATGAATCAATAATTAATTATTCACAAATAATATTACGTAATCACATTTATGACAACCAGTCGCTCTCAAGAAAGAGGGGCTTTCAATAAGGATCTCTCTCATCATCGCCGCAATTAGGTGACCAAACCTCTCCTTAGATGTAACTTTCTAGACATTGCCAATAATGTTATCTAATAATATTATTCAAATAATATGAATTATTGATCCGATAATGGGAAATATCATGTGCAAATGACAATTATTGAACAACAATAATATAAAATATCAACGCAAAGAATTATTGAATCAATAAAATAAAATATTGAATAAAGAATTCACCGTGAAAATTATTGAGTAGTGCCATCTTACATTTAATCAATAATTCAACAACATCTGTAATACCGTAGCTCTTCATGCAACCACGCCAGACATCGTATTTTAACCACCGGTATTCCAACAAATTTTAATTCAGAATAACTACGCCTGCTATTTATAACCACCCAAACTTTGTCGCTTTCCTCATCCAATCGCTCACATGGGGCCCACACATGGGTCTACCGTCGCATTAATATTATTCCGACAAAGATTTAATATTCCACCACCAAACTAATATTCCCCGACAACAATGAATATTTTATAACCACTTGCTTATTTTGAAATATTTTGTATTTAACCCTTAACTATCCACATTAATCAAATCAACCCTTACTATTTCAAAATAATAAATAAAGGAAATTCCTTTTATTTAAAAAATTTCTGGTCTTACAACCTCCCTCCTTATGAAATTTCGTCCTCGAAATTGACGACGCACGGTGTTTGAAAAGGTAAAGATACCTCGCTTTCATTTTCGCTTCCAACTCCCGTGTCATTTCCTCTATATAGCATGATTCCTCCACAAAACTTTAACTTGTGGTACGACCTTTCATGGCGTAGGACATGCTCCTTCCTATCCAAAATCTTGACAGTGTACCTCCTCACACGTTAAGTCTTCTACTATCTCGTCGTCTGGGTCTAACTCAATAACGTGGTTCGGGTCTTTCACATATTTATTTAAGCATGATATGTGAAACACATTATGAACACGAGACATACTTTGAGGTAACGCAAGTCTATAAAGCTACATTTCCTACTCGGTCAAGAATTTGAAATGGACCAATAAATCGTGGATTGAGCTTTCCTCTCTTTCCAAATCTTGTAACTCCCTTCCATGGAGCAACTCGCAACAATACATGATCCCCTCACATTAAATTCCACGTCCTTTCGATGAAGATCCGCATAACTCTTTTGTCGATCTTGTGCCATTTGTATACGTTGTCGAATTATTTGAATCTTTTCGGTGAGTCATATCGTATTTAACTCAAGTCCCAACAATGTTGCTTCACCCACCTCATCCCAACATATATCGAGAAACGACATTTTTGTCCATATAATGCTTGAATGGAACCATGCCTATATTTGTTTAATAACTATTGTTATATGAGAATTCCACCAATGGCAAGTACTTATCCCAACTTCCTTTGAAATCTAGGGACACGTAGTTTTAATATATCTTCAAGAGTTTGAGTAGTCCTTTTCGATTGCCCATCCGTTTGAGGATGGTATGCCAAATCGAATCATAAATTGCGCCCATAGCTTTCTACAAACTAACCCAAAATCATGAAGTGAATCTTGGGTCACGATCAAAAACTATGGATACAGCATGCCATGCAACCTCACGATCTCATTTACGCACATACTAGCAAGACGCTCAAGGAATAAGTCTCCCAGATCGGCAAGAAATGAGCAGATTTGGTTAATCTATCAACAATAACCCAAATAGCATTGATGCCTTGAGAAACCGTAGGAAGACCAGAACTAAATCCATGGTAATGTGTTCCCACTTCCATTTCGGAATCTCAAGTGGTTGTAACGGACCCTTAGGTACTAGATGCTCCGCCTTTACACGCTGGCAAGTTAAACACATCGAGATAAACTTTGCAATCTCTCTCTTCATATTATTCCACCAAAATGTATGTCAAGATCACGATACATTTTAGTACTTCCAGATGGATTGCAAATGGTGTTTTGTGTACCTCCATCATAATCTTGTACTTCAAATCGAGTTGTTAGGAACACAAAGTCTAGAGTGGACTCAAGTATTCCTTCTTCATCAATTCTCGCTTCCTAATAGCTCCTTCTTGTACTTTCTTCTTCATACGCATCATTTCCGGCCTCGGTGGCTCGAGCAACTTTAACTTTATTGATTAAAGTCGATTATACTCAGATATCATCACGTGGGTACCTAGAGTTTTCATCTCCATCTCTATTATTTGTAAATTATACTGAAATTAGTCTTTGACAATATCGTATTCGATTTGTATACGATCTTCTACTCAACACGCCGCCTACCACGCTCGCTTTTTTCCGGGATGGCATGGTCGTAACATGTCTTTGAAATGAGTCTCCTCTCGAGTTCTTCAAGCTCTTCCCACATTCCTTGCTCCATTCGAATTTTGTATCTCTACGAGTCATTGCGATAATGGAATAGCGATTCGAGAATATCCTTCAACGAATCTCCGATAATAACCAACTAAGCCTAGAAAGCTACGTATTTCGACATCGACTTAGGTTGCTTCTCAATCGTGACTCATATCCCAATCTTGGATAAGACGTCACAATGACACCTATCGCTTTACTATCGCATCTAATATGACGTCCCCTACAGAGAGTCTGGCTTAGGTGAATTCCACAAAGTAAGTCACCAGATAAAGGCTCAGGTACCAAATTCTATAATTGAATTTTTAACTCCTGAAGTTCAATAGGAGCCATTCGATATGAGATTTTAGAAATGAGTTTTGTACCGAGTTCAAAGTCGATACAAAATTTAATATCAGGCTTTAGGAGTAAGCCAAGAAATTCTTCAAGAAATACGTCAGGAAAAATTAATAACAACAGGAATATTATTCAAATCTGACGTGTCTTTATTCAAATCCATAACATGGACTAAGAAAACTTGACATCCGTTTTTCAATAAACGAATGGCTTTATGGCTTAATATGAAAGAGTTTGACTTCAATGGTTTGGTTGCTTGAATTCGAATAACAGGTTGCTTAGGAATATGAAATCTAACAACCTTACTTAAAATAATCAATTTTGGCATGATGAGTAGTTAACCTTAAAATCACATCAAAAGTAAATATCTCTATAGAAATAAGGTTAACGTGTAATGTGATAGTGCCAACTGAATCAAGCAAGATTTTTAAACAACGGATGTAATGAAAGTTTCTCCTAACGGAGTCTCCACAAATAGGTCAAAGTCTAATTTCTCCGTAGTCAAGTTCAAACGTTGAGCGCAAGCAAGAGAGATAAAAGAATGGGTAGAACCCAGATCTAGTAAGGTATAAACTTCAAGAATTTATAATTAACTAACCCGTGCTAACTTCGTTCGGGTTCCTCGATTTTGACCGGCCACGACAAACGCTTCTTCCGTGAATCGTAGACTTTGACTTTTTCGGGACATCCTTTCGAGTCACCATTCCCATTGGATTGGGTTTCGATATCGCATAATCTCGAGCGATATGTCCTTCTTTTCCACAATTATAACATACCTTAAACTGCATTGGGGTTTGGCCAATGATATGTCCCTCTTTCCCAAGATTTGTAACATACGACCGGTGGTCTTTCTCCTCCTTGGAACCAATTGCCATTTGGCGCCGACGCCTTCACATGGTCGTTGTTGAATCTCCTCTTTTAAAATCTCCTCCCAACTCGCTTCTTCTATTTTCATGGCCACGATTACCACCAGAGTGGTTACCGCCTTTGTTCCGTATTCTTCTTTCTCCACTTTGGTTATCGTTATTTTGTTGACTACTATCTTCTAGATGATCCTCGGTTATGGTCCCTCGGTTGAACGCATTACTCGTTATCTCGCTCTAACAACCGAGCCCTCGCTGACAACATCCGAATAGAGAGAAAATTTATGAGAAATGAGATATCGACGACGCCGGGTTTCAAACCTCTAAGAAACATCCACACATCATACGCTCCTCATTCTCCACCAAATGAGGTGCAAACTCGATAACTCCGCGAACTTCGCCTCGTCTTTGGGACACCGCCATGTTATTCTCGCCTCAGCCTAATAAACTCCACTTCCTTCATACGATTTAATACTTTCAGAAAGTACTTGTCATTGAATCTGCTTCAAACATCTCCCATGACATGTTGAAAATGGATGGGTACGCTTCACGATTCCCACGAAGAATCCGCCCGCCACACGGAACATAAAGGTGGCGAATGGAACCTTCGTTCCTCCGCATCCCAAGACATCGAATATCTTGGTAATTTGTTTGACCCATGTTTCCGCCATGATCGGATCGGGCTTTCCCTTAAATTCGTGGTCCCAACTCTTTGAACTTCTTGTCGTGGACCACCCGTGAATTGCTATCATCTCCTCCTCAGATTTTGAACACGAAGTCTCCTCGCCTCGATTTTGCATGAATCGCAAAAATCTTCTAAACATCCCTCGCTCATCATCCGCTTTCAGTGGTGTTATTCACAGGAGGTACATTGCCACTGTTGCAGACGTTCTCCTCGTTATTAAGTATGCATCTCCACGGCCCTCATTTACTCCACTATTAATATTCTCAACGACATTCTCAAATACCGCCATAAAACAAGGGTTAATTAAGGAAATCAATATATCACATAATATCCCTATATATATCGACCAACTAACAAATAAACTTAGGTAGGACACACTAGCGAAGGATTTACTCGCTCTCCCTCCTAGTTCAATTCCCCGATCTCCGCCAGAGATCATATCCCTAAGCTCGATATTAATGTGTGACGCCCCCAAAATAGGTATACATAACACCCATTCTCGAAGTCGCCAAATACATGGTACAAGAAGCAAACTACAACTTCAATAATACAAATGTCGTGTGAAATACGACAATATATATGTGAGTTTAAATACAAATATTATCTTCTAGACAATATCTATACTCAAATAAATCCTCATCACATTTATTGATACATTATTTTACAAAATGGTGAGGACTACTAAACAACTCTCTCTAGAACCTTCATTCCATACCCGACTAGTACTCGCTACATTCTCGCCTCCCGAGAAGAAAAATGGAACAACAAGGAAAAGGGTGAGCTCAACTAGCCCAAGAAGAATATTATGACTAAGATAATATACAACAAATTATCGTTAGTCTCCAACAGGAAAAATCGATAGAATACAATAGACAACAAGTTTCAGATCAATATTTAATGAAATAATAATTCATAGAAGAGTTACGTAGAGAATGAAATCTACTATAATCTATGAATTTAAATACCATCATCAATATTTTATCCCTCAGTAACATCAATCAATATTCATCTCAAATCAAATATTCATCTTTTGCACCACAGCCAAAGATATTCATCAATCGGTCATGTTCATCTCAACACTGCTCATCTTTCCACTAAAGGCCAAAGATATTCATCACCGGTCATGTTCATTTAAACACCGCTCATCTTTTGCACTACATGTGCCAAAGATATTCTTCGAAATCATTCATCTCTTTGCACTACACTGTGCCAAAGATATTCAATAATATCATCATTTAAGACCGAGGATGATGAAAATATTTTTAAAGAACGAATCCAAAGTGAAACAAAATGACAAGGATTAAGGATTAAGGATTCGTACTTTGTTTTATCCATGTCCAACAATACCTCAAAAATAATCATAGTGGTGTAAAATTCAAGAATGATCAAAACATGGATACAATCAAAGCTAGTATCCAAAAATAGATATTTTGACTTAAAAGAAAAATTTTCATTTTTCTATGAATAGTGCCAGTATTCGTGAATAGTGTCAGATACGTGAATAGTGTCGATACGTGAATAGTAACTCCACACCAAAAGATAGAAATTCCACAAAAAAACATCTTCACGCTTCACGCTTAATAGTACTCGTGAATAAGAACTCGTGAATAAGAACTCATGAATAGTAACTCGTGAATAGTAACTCATGAATAGTAACTCGTGAATAGTAACTCATGAATAGTAACCCCGACATGAAAAAGTTCCAAATTTGATAAAAGTTCCAACCAATATTTCAAAGATAATGATATCGAAGAAATAATATCATTTGAGAATAAAATAACATCCCTTACCTCAAAGAATCAAGATTTCTAAGGAAAGGCTCAAGTGATGCCGAATGAAACTTGTAGATCAACAAAGAACTCTCAAAGTATCTAAATACTCACAAAATACGCTCAATAATATAGAGAGAGAAAGAGAGAAAACTTTGTTTCTGGTGTGATTTTCAATTCTAACTTAGCCCTCTATTTATAGGAAAATGTTAGCCCACCAAGCAGACTTGACCACACCGATGGCTTTTACCGCTACTATTGCCACCCACCACATTTGAAATAAAATTCAGCACATTTCTTCACCAACCACAAGTGGGGCCCACTCAATTCTAGAATTTTCCACCAAAATCAATTATAACCCTAATTTCCGAATCAGACACCTCCTAAAATTCACAACAAATCATTCGTGAATTTTTAACGGTTCAAAATTTGTGGACATATACTCAACTTATGTATGTATAACATACCCAAAAATTACCACAATCCAACGGTCGGATTAAAAATTATAACCCCGCAATATATCTCAAAAACCCCGATTTAATTTTTAATACCTCCAATCCGATAAAATAATCGATAAAACACCTCAACATTAATTCCTTCATTAATAACCACATAAATAAATCCATCATTTATATCCACATAAAATAAATATTTCCTTATCATATGAATCAATAATTAATTATTCACAAATAATATTATGTAATCACATTTACGACAACCAGTCGCTCCTCAGAGAGAGGGGCTTTCAATAAGGATCTCTCCTCATCGGGCGGCGCAAAGAATTAGTGACCAAACCTCTCCTTAGATGTAACTTTCTAGACATTGCCAATAATGTTATCTAATAATATTATTCAAATAATATGAATTATTGATCCGATAATGGAAATATCAGGCAAAGATGACAATTATTGAACAACAATAATATAAAATATCAACGCAAAGAATTATTGAATCAATAAAATAAAATATTGAATAAAGAATTCATCGTGGAAAATTATTGAGTAGTGCCATCTTCACGCATTTAATCAATAATTCAACAATACTGTGGTAATACCGCAGTGCTATCGCAGGCAACCACGCCAGACATCAGATTTTAACCACCGGTATTCCAAAAATCTTAATTCAGAATAACTACCCAAGTTATTTATAACCACCCAAACTTTGTCGTTTTCCTCATCCAATCGCTCGTTATAGGGCCCACACATGGTCAAGGCCCGTCGCATTTAATATTCCCCGACAAAGATTTAATATTCCACCACCAAACGAATATTCCCGACAACAATGAATATTTTATAACCACTTGCTTATTTTGAAATATTTGTGTATTTAACCCTTAACTATCCACATTAATCAAATCAACCCTTACTATTTCAAAATAATAAATAAAGGAAATTCCTTTTTATTTAAAAAAATTTCGGGGTCTTACATAATAACTCTAATTATTATACGAAATCATAAAATTCTCGGAACTCACTTTTTCTAACCCTTAGGTTTTAAATCCGCAGGCGAAAACTTCGTTTTTGCCATAACTAAAATATTATTGAATATTCCATTACATCTTAGGATTCTATCATTATGTGTTTCTCGAAAATTCAAAATAAATCTTTGACGTAAAACTATTTGAATAGTGCCTATTTCGTTTTTTCCCGAAAATATTTTATTTTTAGTCTTGCAAATTCTTACTCGCTCGGCCTAGCTCTAGAGCGTAATCCTCCCGATTAATAATCATTCTAGGTTATAGAACGATTAATAAACACATAACACAGAATAGTATTAATAAAAATTTATTTTTATTAATAACTAATTCTTTAAACTTAAATTCTGGACAATTCGATTTTCCGGGTTGTCACAAAAACTGTTGAACTACCCGGTAGTAAAAGTAAAGTAATACGCGTGGTTGTATAGTAGCACACGGTATGGATTATTGATGCTTACGTGATAAGTCACTCAGTTATACTCAATTATTGCTACAATAATTGCTGCATCATATCTCTCATATTATTGATTCAATTATTGTCACAGTATCATCTGTATAATATGTTATATTATTAAATCAATAATTGAGACGACAAAGTTATTCATATTATTATTTGTAATATTGACAATGTCTAGAAGTTCTGTCAAGGAGAGGTTAGATAATCTAATTGTGCTCCAATAGGGATAAATCCTTATCGGAAAGCCCCCTCTTTCCTGAGAACGACCTGGTTATTAAATATTGTGAATTATAATGATGAATAAGTTCGTTTTGATTAAAGATAAAATTGATAGTTCCATTGTGTTGGAATTATTAGTGTTAGTGAAAATAGACATTTATTTCGATAATAATTGATGTCTGAAGGTTATATTGACCAATCGGGTAATTAACCAGATAAATGAGAAATTAATTGCTATTAATTAACATGCTTATAACTACGTGTTCACATGTGTGTACTATTGATTCACATGATTTACTATTAGGGGAGTTGGTGCAAGATTGATAATACTTGCATGACTAAATTAAAAATGGAGGTATAGTTTAAGGTACTATATTATAATTAAAATTTTCACATGTTTAGAACTATTGAGTCACATGATTTACTATTGATTCACATGATTTACTATTAGGGGAGGTGGTGCAAGTTTGATAATACTTGCAGGACTAAATTGAAAATGAAGAAAAAAAGGAAGGTATTATAGTGTAATATTTTGAGCCCCAAAATGTGTAATTATTGAAACTATATTTTCCTATAAATAGAAGCTCATTCTTCCTTCATTTCTCACCAATCCATTTGCAGTTTCATATATTCTATTATACTCAGTTGGTTAAAGTTTTGGGCTTCTATACTCCATGAAATTAGTAGAATATCCTGGATATTTGCGCTTCATCCAGTATCTTTTCATGGAAGCATTCTTCTGAGCATTCTTCAATTTTACTCCCCAAAGCAGTATCATGTTGACAATTTGGACGCTATTGGTTCCTGGATAAATTAATTTATAAATCTTTAAAATTTATCCTTGAACTTGTTTTATTGAATTATTATGTCAATGTCATCATCCTCATGCTTATATTGTGATGAAAGTCATCTTTGGCATACGTGCATAGATGGACTTGGTATGATTATGAGCAGGGATTATTCAGTATAATCATGACCGTAATGTGACGAATGATGTGGTGAAAGTCCTCATTGGCGTGTAGTTTATTGATGGAGAGTTGTTGGTATGATCATGACCAGGGATTATTTGGTATAATCATGACCATTGATGATTACATGAATATCCTTGGCCGTGGTGCAGGGATGATTTTATTTTATTTATTAAGCTGAGTCTCAGTGATAATGTTGATAAAAAACTTTTTAAATCATAGAAGATAGTAGATTTTATGCTCTACTTGACTCTTCTAATAGATTGCTTATTCTGCTACAGTTGTTGATCTAAAACTTGCTGTCTATTGTATTCTATCAGTTGTTATACTGTTGAAGGCTAAGGATAATTTATTCTGCTTTATCTTAGTCATAATATTTCTTACTGGGCTAGTTGAGCTCACCCTTTCTTTCACTGTTCTCTTCAGGAAATTAGAATATAGCTGGGACGAGTCGAGGAACGGAGTGACGGTCCAGATTATAGCATTAGTAATCCTCACTATTCTGTTAAATAATGTGTTAATAAATGTAATGAGGACTTCATTGAGTTTGTATATTGTCTAGATGACAATATTCGTATTAAAACTCTTAGATTATGTTTTGTTGTATTTTACACCACTGTTGTATAATTAAGTTGTTTTTAAATTTTGTACCATGTATTTGGCGACTCAAGATGGGTGATGTATACCTGTTTTGGGGGCGTCACAACACCTGTGTTGCTTGACTTGCTAAAATAAAAGGTTCGTCCATACCAGTCATCAGTCTTAGTTTTAACTTAACGTTAACAGTCACCCATCCTGATTTTTTATCTACTTTAACTCCATTCTCAACATTAAACCAATGACAATTGAAGCAAACTAATCCTTTATGACCCCAATATTTGAGAACGACAACTTTTAGCAATCGTCCATACCAGTCATCCCAAATGTTATCGTAGCAGCTACCTTTCACAACAACACCAGAATCAACATAAGTGACTTTCCCAATTTCACAACACTTAAATCTGTAACCGTTGATAATGCAACATGTATAAGTATCTACAGATCTTTCAGGGCCGTCGGCTATAAGCTTTAGCCGATTGTCAGCTAACTCATCTGTGAGCACCAAATGTACATTAACACAACATATTCTAAAGTTAATTACGCCATAAGAATAAATCTATGATGGTAGATTCATTGAACTTGTAAAGGTTAGACTTACATGACCTTTAAGCCATTCCACAAATTGTCCATTTCTCAAATTTTGCAATTCCCCGTCCGATAAACTCAGATTCACTTCATGTACTTCAGCATCATATTGACTGCAACACAGTTATATACTTAATGTGTTTGTAAAGGAACCTCTCCCAGTTACACCAGACATATATAGTTATGACTACTTACTTAATGTATGGCGCTACTTCATTCATGTTGACAAGTGCATATAATGTGGTAGCTGCATACTCACTATCGATTAAGAATCGCTTTTTTCATCGTAGAATGGGTGTACAGGATGACTAAAGGTCATTATTCTCCATTTTCCTCGTATGAATGCGGCAAATTTCATTCCGGACGTAGCGATTGTGCTTTGTCTGAACATTCGGCTCAAAGTACAACGAGCAAAAATTAACAAGTTCTTCCATAACATAACTTTTAGCAATTGACCCTTTACACGGGCTCTATTCTTCACCTTTTACTTTAGACGTCGCATATACCTATGAGATATATAGATTATCAAATAAGAATTCTAAGTTTATCGTATTAAAAACATTAATGTCATTACCTCTCGAATGGATACATCCATCTATATTGCACGGGACCGCTAAACTTAGCTTCGTATGGCAAGTGAATAGGCAAATGCTCCATTGAATCAAAAAACGATGGAGGGAAGATCATTTCTAACTTGCGCATTATTTCCACTATCTGCCTCCCCATTTTATCTATGTCTTTGAGCTGGAGCTCCGTCAAGCATATTTGAAGAAATTAGAAAGCTCTGTCAGTGCTTCAGCCACACGTTTCGGTAACAAGTCGATAAATGCCATAAGGATCAACTTTTGCATGAATACGTGACAATCATGACTTTTGAGACCCCGAAACTTTAGCTCTTCGACTTTACAACACATTGCAATATTCAAAGAATATCAATCTAGGAGCTTCAGTCCAGTGATCCAATTACATATCAATATCAACTGTTCCCTGGTAAAAGTATATTCAGCTTTAGGCATTACCGTCTTACTACCATCCTGATACAACCACAGATCTTCCCTAATGTTCATTTCTACCAAATCAAGTCTCGACTTGTTATTGTCCTTTGTTCTACCACTAGCATCTAGGACTGTATAAAAAATATTATCATATACGTTCTTCTCAATATGCATCGGATCTAAACAATGACGGATGCAGAGTGTAGCCCAATAAGGCAGGTCAAAAAACATGGATATGTGTGTCCAGTTGTGAACCTTGCCGTAACCATAAGCTTGCTCCAATTTGTGATTCTTCCCTAGAGGTAGTGACGCCCCCAAATCCGGGTCTCTTCCAACCCGACAGATGGCGCTACACGGTACTACCATTCATTCATTCATTCGATTGAAGAGTCTCAAAAGAACTAATATAACTTCTATATATTCAAAATAATATTACATTTCCCAGGTTCTTTATAACCCATTCATTCGTTCTTGTCACAATATTCAATATATTACAAACATACATCTATACTATTACATAGGTAAGCTAAGGGTTCGTCTTTACCTTGCCTTTGTCTTTACCGGAGCCTTCGGTCCATTCGATCTTAGCTGTGTTCATATGGTTCAAGCAAGAGTGAGCATGACTAGCTCAGCAAGTACTACAATTCTAATAAACAACATGCTTGAAACACAGAACTCTTATATCTTCAATAACTGAACAATAGTTATGAAGTACTATCGATAATTCAAAATAGCACTTCTTTTCATTCAAAACGTTTTACAACAACAATATTCAGTAAAACTTCAATTCCGGTCCAAGACCTTGAGCATTTCATAAATTCGTTTGAAAAGGACAACCCGACACTAAGTCTGTAAGTCCGACATTACTTACGAACACTTATGGGTGATCAGCCCATAGTACTCTATGTTGATCAACACTACATTCATTAAACGTGTATATGTTTAAGTTGTGGCAACCTCACGTGCCTGTCGTTAAACGACGAAAACATTTTAGCATACTCAGTCTTCGATTGAAAACCACACCAATATAACTTGGTAAACATTAAACATGCTTGATAGAATCATAATACAAGTCTAGCTGAAAGAATTGAATTTGACTTCATCATTCAAGATTTCATGCGAAAGGATACATGAATTACAAAGCTTGTCCAGACTGAACTAGAACAAGGGTTAGAATACTTGCCTTTAGCATCTGCTACTATTTATAACACATACACTTTAAGTCTCTAAGTCTCTACAATACTTGATCATATAACATACCACATTAGGTCTTATATAATCTAGTAAGTATATTATTATATCTTACCCTTCATCTCAATCTAAGTTCTGACTTAGATCTGTTATTATGGTTTTTGACTTTTCATTACGTCATCCTTATTACAATCATCTTCAATTGATTATTAACCTTTAATCATCATACATTAAGTGTCTAACAATTCCTTAACAATGTTATATTAACACCTTAGTTCATTACTAATGAGTTATCTTTCATTCTATACTTGTAAACATTCTTGTCTGTTAAAACCCTAGGACTGGCGTCGTGGCACCGGTCATTGCTCCTCATCTCGTCTGCCGTGGTATGAGTTTTCGATAGCTGTGGCTCGGCCTTGGTGTTGCGGTGACAATTTAGTATTTAACAATTTAGCCAAGTGGCGCCAGTGGCGCCACTGGCACCGTGAAATTTTTACTGACTTTACAACTTTGCGAAATTCCCGGACTCATAACTTCTTCGTTATAAGTTCGAATTGGCTTGTTCAAAAGCCTACGGTTCACAAATTATATACTCTATACGTTCATATAAGAATTTTATCTATTTGACTTCGTTTGCTAAAATTTCACCTATTAGTTAATTTTAACAAAAACGATAAACGTTCGTGAACTTTCAACGCTCGTTTCTTCGTTCTAAGTCGGAATTCAGTCATTTTCAAGTTCGCAACTCTATAATGCCAAATATGACTTGTCTCCATCAAAAACGAACCTTTCTGACTTCAAACACAAAATACGACTTCCATTATGAGAATTTCATGAATTCGACGATAATCGTCCAATCGTGTAAATTCTTGCAAAGCTTCATTACTAAACGTTCTAAATGGATTTTAATCAACACATGAACATTTCAAGTTACTTATTTCACCAACTTATTATCAAAGTAGGTTTTGACTTATCCTCATAAGTCAATGACTTATTTAACTTATGAACTACAAATCCTCATGCTTAGGACTTACTATGAACTTTAGTCCATCAATCAATGTTCTTATACTGTATTGAACATACTAACATCATATGACAAACATATGATAAGTTCTTCACAAGTTTATCAATTTATTTAGGTTCAAGTTGCTTATTAAACTTATTCGGCTTAAGTTCGTTCATTAATGACTTTTTATATGTTATTATCAAACCATCCCACTTCTCTATCAATCCTATCATAGAAAAGATAAAGATAATAGATATGAGTCTTACCCTTGAAGACTATTACTTCATTTCACTTTGGAAAATCTAGCAAAGGTTGAAATGACTTATAAGTGCTTATGTGGCTTATTCTCTCTACCAAATAAGTTGCTTATCTTGAGAGGAGTTGACAGGAATTTTATCAAGCAAACAAATGAATTGAGAGCTCTCTATTTATAGGCAACCCAAAGCTAGGGCATTATAGTCATTAAGCCATCCCACCTCCTTTAATCCACCTCCTCACTTTCCACCTCCTTACTATTCCTTTCTTGTCTAGCACAACACTTGCTCATCACACAATTTGTTTGCCCATCAAGTCTACCCACTTTACACTTGGATTGCTCCGTGGATCATGACTTATCATTGGGCTTGTTATTTTAATCTAGCTAATTCCTTATTGGGCTTGTACTACAATAGTTTGGACTTATGATTTATCAAACACTTGGGATTGAGTATCACATTCTATTGGACTTCTACTATTATACTAATAATCCTACAAGTCCATTACATTTAATTAAGAATCTTAACATATATACATCACGTATAATTCTCGTATACTAGCTCGTATATTAATTCGTAATATATGTTATTTCATTCTCCATTCTTAATAGTATAATACGTCGTATTATACTTACATTCATTACCTCGTACAATGCATACACATCATACGATTACAACTTTCTTTCCTTAACGCTTAATAAACCTAACGTTCCCAAATTAAGCCCGCATGCAAAATATTACGTTTTCCATACTTAGATTATTATTACATAATCCATCTCATATTGATATTATAACATTACGCATTTCTCAAAAATTCAAAATAATTCCCGAGCAGAAATTGATGAATAGTGTTTTTCAAAAAGCATTCTCGTAAAGATTTTATTTTCGTCTTAGAAATTCAAACACTTTAGTTCTCCCACGTAGTTAAAATACTCTAACATTTCGGGGTTTCTAGGTTATAGAACGACATTCATCTTATGAATACATAATAATAAATAATATTATTTTATTCATTATTAAAAGTATTTACAAAGGTTCAATTTTCTGGGGCATTATAGAGGTGGAAACTTCAAATGACTAATCCAACTCAACACTACTGACCCAAAAAGACGGCCAGGTACTTGACGTTTCTCTGTTTTTCGATTGAATTGTCTACTCATCCGTCGATAACGATGTTTAATTGGCAAAAACTGTCTGGATGTTGCAAAGAAACTAATTTCCTCCCCATGTTTGAGCCGCATAGCTTTAACTGACCCCATGCACACGGGACATGACAAGCCCTCGTGAGTCGACCATCCACTGATCATTCCTAACGTCGGGAAGTAATTTATTTTCCACAACAAAGTTTCCCTCCTGTCAAAGTTCTGCTTAAGAGATACATCATAAGTTTGAACCCCTTTTTCCCACAACATCTTCAACCCATCAACTAACGGCCTGAGGTATACATTGATATCTTTACCCGGACTCTTATCACCCGGAATTAGTAAAGGCATGAACATGTAGGGATCTTTCATGCACATCGAAGGTGGGAGGTTATACACCATAATAATCACCTGCCAAGTTGAGTAGGGCTTTGTGTAAGGCCCGTTAAACGAATTAAACCCATCCGTAGCAAGTCCAAGCCTAACATTGCGAACCTCTTTAGCAAACGAGGGGTGCCTATTATCAAAATTTTTCCACTCAAGCCAATCTGCTGGGTGTGTCAGTTGACCTTCAACTATGTCCCGTGTAGAGTGCCACCTCATATCCTCGGCGGTATGTGTTGACATGAACAACCACTGAAGCCTCAGGGCAATGGGAAAGTAACGTAAGATCTTTCTCCGCACGCCTTTTCCCTTTTTCTCGCGCTGTTCACAATATCTACTTGTACCAAAAATATGACATGACCTCTTATCTTTATTGACATCACCGTAATACAACATACAGTCATTCTCACAAGCATCAATCTTCTCATACCCTAGATTGAGCCTTTTGACCATTTTCTTCACATCATAGTACGATTTCGATAACTTATTGCCTGCAGGTAAGCACTCCTTCACAATGCTTGGTTCATTCAAAACCTCTCTCTCGCTACTGATCAAGCTCGTTCTTGAAGTGTAAAAACTTAGTCACGGGCGAGATAAGGCGGTGTGCTTTTACGTGCCGAAATCATAGTCAAGGCGTCAACGCTTCATGCAATAACTCATAGAAACCCTTAGCCCCATCATTCGGCTATTGCTCGATGCTATTGCCATCCTTGTCTGTATTCCACTAGAAGTATGAACTAGTAGCTTCGACTATCATGTTAGTACAATCAAAGGTTTCGTCACCTCTGAATTTCGGTTCTGATTAATGTTCATCCAACCAGGTTTCCCCATGATAGATCCATGTCGTATAACCCTGCTTGAACCCATACGCAAATAAGTCGCACATGACATCACTCCTTTCCTTCCACACTTCATTTACACACCTCTTATAAGGACATCTGATCTCATCGCCGCTGACTTGCTCAAACGTGAAGTTGAGAAACTGTTCAACCCCACTGCGATACTCAGAGCTAAGCCCACTCCTATCAGTGGCTACCCTACGTTCCATCCAACTTCGATCAATAGACATCTCGGACAACTGTCTGCTATATATATTGAAAGTTAGACAAACAAAATCAAGTCTCCAAGTTAATGTATATGCAAGCTTATGAGTTTCCTAACTTCATCTCCCACTCTAACTGGTTAGGCTTCTATCCCATTTCCGGATGTGTCTCCTCACTGATGCCAATAACTTGAACACATCCTTAAATTTTCAGAAATTTTGGCAGCACCTCCCCATGGTCTTCAAGTACACGAAATAGACTAACACATCGTAGTCTAAATATGTACCCGAAGAACATCAAGAGATATATATTGATCGAAAATTCAATAAATATAATGGCGTGCTCAAGTCATTAACACCGACCTAAGTGAGATCGAAACATACAAGAATAGTCCCAAAACGGGGACTATTTGAGATCCACGCCTACTAAGTGAATCTCAAACGGGTTTCTAAGCTTCCTAAACTATTTGCAAATATTCACATATTTCTAAAATTGTAAAAAAATTATATTACCTCTTTTAAACTAAGCCTAGTAAAGTCATCCAACATCATACCCAATAATTGAAGTTATAAATTGTCTATGTTTTGACCAAATATTTATATATATAATAGAATTATATTCAATAATGCTAAAAGGTTATAAGAAGTTATTAGTTTCATCCTCTTGTAAGACACTTGATTAACTTTGCCCAAAGAACATGTCCAAGAAAAGTTAGAAATCTACTAGTGAGAACAAAAAACTTAACCCCCAAAGAATAAAAATTAGAAATAAATGAAAGATTCGTTTAAACAAAACACCGAGCACGCACAGTACGACACTAAATATACGTACAACAACAAAAGGTGCGAATAGTTTACAACACAACGAGAGATGAGTGCATTTATTAACATTTTAGAAACAAAAATAGTAATAACATACGGAATTGACCTGGGACACAAATATTTTCAGCATAAGATGGTAGCACACAAAAATTAATCATCACACACACATAGAAATATAAATACTATGTACATAACAATACGCTACATAATGGTATGTAGATTTATCTTTATGTACATAATAATAATACAGATATGTACAAAATATCAAACAATAAGTAAAATGATAAGGCAAGATTTTATTTTTTACAAATCCTACAAAACTGAAAACAGAATGCAAGACCAACATGGGATTCAGGCTCCAAAACCCACTTGACAATCCCAACTTTTTAATTTGAAGAATAACACAATGCCCAAAAGTTTTCATACTTTGATTTAAAGAAGCTAAACACAAGCATTGTACATGTACTTTGGTTTTTGGCAAAAAAAATTGGGAAATTTACTAAACTTAACACAAGCACTGTCAATCCCAGTTTAAATCAAATAATATAGACGAGGTATAACAAATAATGGACAGAGATAGTTGAACACAATATGCAATTTCCTTTCTCAGATGAAACGGACGAGGTACATTACTTTGTGAAAATCTAATAGCAAAATCATCCCAAATCGGTTTAAAAGCAATGAAATGACCATATCATTGCAAATGAATCCAATAATTAAGGTAAGGAGATGCAAGCATTTGGGTAGGGAAATCATCATTAACCATACACAGGTACCCAAATTTTAATTAAAACTTCAGAGAAGCGAGGGATGACGTAATTTACGGGACCTGGTAATCGAAAGATGGGCGACGACGTAATCGAAAGATGGACGACGGCGAGCTACTCAGGGCGACGGTAGGAGGAAGAGGGAAAGAAGATTCGCGCCAGGGGGGAAGAAGGTAAGCAAAAAAATTAAAACCGATCTATTATATAGGACTCATTCTCGACGGCATAGACATCGATATTACTCTCATCGCCACTGACTTAATACTGACGACATAGTCCCGTCGCCAATGATATAGCTCGTCTCCCTACACCCTTCCCGCGCACGGGTAGTAATAAAAATTGCACCATATAAGGAAAAAATAGTCATTGCCGATGACATACATTAACGACAGCTTGCCCGTCGCTATTAAGGTCATTACCGACGGCCATTACGCAGTCGACAGTACCCCCGTCGCCTCTGACCCAGTTTTTTGTAGTGAAAGTCCAAAGTAAGAACCGGATCCACGGATTGATCCAATTGGTAAAGATAAACAATGGGTGATCCAAAGTGGTGGCCAAGTAAAGTGCTTATACTTGGTGGCTAAGTAAAGTGCTTATACTTGGTGGCTAAGTAAAGAATAAGTTATTTGATGAGCAAGTAAACTTGATGGCCAAGTAAAGTGCTTATACTTTGTGGCTAAGTAAAGTTCTTATACTTAGTGGCTAAGTAAAGAATAAGTTATTTGATGAACAAGTAAACTTGATGGCTAAGTCAAGGATAAGTTATGTAGTGAGCAAGCAAAAGATATAAGTTGTGGAGATCAAGTAAACTTGGAGATCAAATAATGAATAGTAAGGAGGTCTAATTAAGGAGGTGGAAGGCTTATTGACCATTAAGCCCTCATCAAGGATTTTCTATAAATAAGATATGTCCTAGTTCATTTCTCATTTGTTATATTTTCCACCAACAACTTATAACTTATTGGTTAGACAGAAAAATCTAGAAAAGCTAGATTTTGTAATTCAAGAAGTAAGAAGGAAGAACAAAGCTTAATCAAGTAATATTCAAGGGTGAGATCCTAAACCATGATTCTCTTTCTCTTCAATTATTAGAGAAGTGAGTAGTGGTAGAACTTATAGGCTTAGAAGAAGTAGGAATGGCTAATTAACGGACTTAAGCTTTAATAAGTCATGAATAAGTAGTTTATACTTTTATAAGCTATAAACTCACAAAGAACAAGTAAGAACAATTAGTTTAATGAAATAAGTATGTTAAGATGTTATTATGATAGATTGAATCCATTTGAAACGGTTTAAAAATCTCAAGCAACGAAGTTATGGCGAAATCCACGATATTAGACCTTAATCGTCAAAATCATGAAATTCTCAGAATGGAAGTCAAATTTTGATATTGAGCTCAGAAATGTTGATTTTCGATGGAGTATAGTCTCATTTGGCATTCTAGAGTTGCAGACTCTAAAATGACTGAATTCTGACTTAGAACGAAGAAACGAGCGTTGAACGTTCACACACGTTTATCGTTTTTGTTAAAATGAAGTAATAGGTGAATTTTGAGTTAATGGATTCAAAAATGGAAAATTCTTGCATGAACATATAGAGTTTGTGATTTATGAGCCAGTGACTTTTGACTGAGTCAATTCAGACTTAAAATGATCAATTTAGGAGTCTGGGAAATTCATTTACGTAAGAAATCTGTCAAAATTGTCTGGTATTGAGGTTTGGCACCGTAACGTCAGACAAAGCACACTGAGTGGTGCTACAATGCCAAGAATGCCCATTAGCCATTGAAGAGTGGTGCCGCAACGCGGCCTTTTGAACTAGAGTTGGCGCTGCAGCGCCGGGTCCGGATGAAAGCCACTGGAGAGTGTCGTCGCGGCGTGTAATAAGGAAGGAAAACTGGCGTCGCAACGCCAACATTAGGTGAGGCCCAGAGAGGAAAGGTTATGAATGTAAAGGGAAAGTAAATTTGTAACAATCCGATATTTTCTATACAAATAAATCAGAAATTTTGCGTATGAATTTTTTTTTATTTATTAAAATAAATATGGGGAATATGTGCCAAGATAATGTGTATGTATTTATGTGATGAATATAAAATATATTTATTACATGAATAATTGCAAATGATTTTATTTTAGAATTATTGATCATTATAAATTATATTCTATTAATAATTAATTTTATAGTGGAAATGTTTTTATTAATTATTTTCCATGAAAATATAATTATATATTATTTAATTAAGATATTAAATGATTTTTAGAATAAATATAATAATTATTTTAGTATATGAATTTTAGTACAAAGTTATTAAGTTAATTATTTTAACTTAATTAATAATGTTAAGTATGGCGAGATAAATTATATATGGAATCCAACCCCTAATTTTTGATTTTGATCAAGGCATAAGAATAATGATATAATATTAATTATATTTTAATTTTTCAGTGCTATAAATATGTACTGTATGTATGTGAACTGTTAATGATTGGTCAATTATGGTGCAGTATTTGAAAACCCTAGTTTTACTATGGGAAACCCTAAATTGAAATTCAATTGTGAGTTTAAGACTATTATATAACTGTGCTATATGATTTTATGATTAATTAGGTCAACCCTAATTAACATTTGGATATATTAATTTATGGAACCCCTAATGTTTGAATTATAAACCCTAATTATGATTTGGTAACCCTAATTATCAAAATTATAAACCCTAATTGCTAATGTAGATTGTTTAATTCTAATTAGTGGACTATAAACCCTAACGTTCATGCATAATGTGATTAGAAACCCTAATTACAATTTGTTAACCCTAATTTAGTAATTAGAAATCCTAATTATTAATTATAAACCCTAATTGATAAATTCGGCACCTTAATTGCTAAATTTGAACGCTTAATAATAATTAGTAAATGTTAAATCCTAATGTGCAAGACCTAAGTGGTTTGGTAACCTAACTTAATTAGGAAACCCTAATTACAAATTTTAGAAACTAATTTTATTTTATTTTAAACCCTAAATGAAAGTCTAGAAATTTATTTTTGTGCCAAACCTTAAGGTTAAACCCTAAGGGTTTGCTAATTAACCAATGTGCCATTAAAATCTCAAGCTAAATGACCATTATACCCCTTTTGTGCATAATTGAAGCTAACAAGTAGGTTTTGACATTAGGTGAAGTTATTCACCAAATCCAACAACCCCATGTGACCTTATATCTCCAGCAAACCAAACAACCTCAACCAATTCATGCATCTAAAATCATATATATATTAATTGGAGAGAGAAAATAGCAAATGTTAGCTTATTTTTCCACAAACACTTAACCAATTCTGTCTTCTCCAAAACCTACGAAATTATAAGGCTTATCAGTCCCCAAAACCAGCCCCAAGAAATCCACTAACAAATCAGAAGCCCAAATACAAGATAGATCAAAGAAAAGGTATAAACCCTAGCCATGAAATCTGACCTTTGATCTGTTGTTAAATGTTAAGTTTGTTGTGTTAAATATGTTGTATGAAGTCTAATTAAGTGATCTGGGTTAATGGATGTTAGATCCATAACATCTATAAGCTCAGATATAGTGTTTTTGCAAATCTGGAAAAATTTTATTTTGTGTTCTGATAATGAATGTCAGAGGCTGTATATTTTTCTTGGTTGGTTTATGTTTTAGACATGTAGTCATGTATGTGCTCTTTGATCTGGATCAAGAATCAGGCCTGGATCAGTTCTAGATTGCAAGTTATTCGTGGTCAGACCACGTTGACCAAGATTATTTGGTTGAAAAATGGTGACCATGAACTTGCCTGAGAAAGCTCGACGTGACAAGTTCGTGGGCCTAGATCTTTCTGTTGTTAGTTGTTTGGTTTTTGTTGTTGTAACAATGTTGTAGTATGGTATATGGACTTCAGGTTAAGACTTTTAGATCCTTGAAATCATCAACAAATTGAACATTATGGATGGTTAAACCAGCTCAA
The DNA here is from genome assembly GCA_020205615.1 of Panax quinquefolius. NCBI lineage: Eukaryota > Viridiplantae > Streptophyta > Magnoliopsida > Apiales > Araliaceae > Panax > Panax quinquefolius. The sequence continues at coordinate 148,320 of JAINUW010000639.1, forward strand.
ATGATCACGGATTTGGTTTTCTGCAATTTCCAGAAAATCAAGAACATGATTTCTCACAATGGTTGACCGACATGGATTATGATTTTGTGATATTGTTATATCAATATTATGTATCAGATCTGTTGTCTTGCATGTGGTCTACAAATTGAAACCATTAGAACATCAAATCATTACCAGGATTGCAAGTTGTGGAAGCCCAAAGTAAGCCTCACGAACTGTTCTTCATTTCTGGGAAACCCAGAAATGAAGAATGTGTCCCATGTACCACTTTGTAGGCTTATATCTCTTCGATTGTGATGTTGTTTGATCGTGTTTCTTATTGGGTCTTGTAGTGTTACATTTGTACTACACGATCTGACTAGAAATATGCCCTCAAACATCATGATCTGATCAGTGTGCTTGGTCAAACTCACCCACTCGGTAACTGACATGCATTTTCTGGGTTTGGCCAAAAATGCGAAGAACACCTATAGCGACGGTTTTGTCGCTATAAAGTGATCTTTTAGACAAATTATTTATAAAATTATATTTTATTAAATAATTATAGAAAATTAGTTTTAATTATTAAAAATACATAATAAATTATTAAAAATTATTTTTAATATATTTCATAAATATTTAATATTTTGAAATATTAAAGGTATTTAATTTATTTAATTATATATTAAATAAATTATTTAAAATGATTTTAATACTTTAAAAATCATTTAAAAATTATATTATGGAATAAGAAAATATTTTAAGTTAATTTTAATGACTTTTAATATTTTGTGATGAAATTCATTAATTAATTAATATTAATGATAATTTAGATATTTAATAAATGAATTAAATAAATAGATTAAAAATGATTTTATTATATTAAAAATCATTTTAAATAATATTAAGGTAGTTAAAAATATTTTATTATATTTTAAGTTATTAATTAATTATTATTAATGATATTAAAGTTATTTAATAATTATATTAAATAATTTAGTTTAAAAATGATTTTATTATTATATAAATCATTTTAAATGAAAATAAAGTGTTTAAAGATATTTTAAGTTATAAAATATAACTTTTAATATTTAAAGGATAATTTCATTAATAATTGAATATTAATGATACTTATTTAACATTAATAATATTAAATTTATTTAATAATTATATTAAATAAATTGTTTTAAAATAGTTTTATTAATTTAAAATCATTTAAAAGGATATAAATGAATTAAAAATATTTTAAGTTATACTTAATGACTTTTAATAATATGAGGAATAGTACATTAATATTTTAATATTAATGGTAAATATTTATAAATGATTTTAAATGTAATATTAAAAGTCATTTAAGGGTAATATTAATACTTTAAAAGTATTTTGAGTTATTATAAATAACTTTAATATTTTGGCAATGGTTTCATTAATAGTTTAATATTAATTAAATATTAATGATAATAGAATTGTTGGATATTTAAATCATTTAATAATGATTCTAGTGTTTGAAAATTCGCGATAAATTATAATAATTGTTTAAAAATTATTATAAGTCATTTAAAAATAATTTGACCGATGTTTAAATTATATTGAACTTCAGTGTAGAGTCTTAGACTCGATAATTACCCGATAAAGCTGCGGTACACCGACATGTTTCATAAATTGATATGGACTTAGATAGGTTGACTTGATAAGTTTTTATTTGTGATTCAATGTTTGTTGAATATATGTGACAATGTGATTAGGTTATATGCTGACTGCAAAATGCAGTACTATGTGTTATAGTATATTATTCTAATCGAACGAATGATCTGATTAATGATAGGTCGTGATATAAAAGATAAAACTAAGTTGCATTTTGTAAGCAGCAGACCAGGCAAGTATCCTACATTTGCATTTTCTTTATGCAATGGACATGAGTAAGAATGTTTCAGAATTATATTATTACTGTACAGATTATTAACCGTATATTATATACGCTCGTTGATTATCAACATGTTAGTATATGGTAATTCAGATATATATTTTGTTCGTTAATTTTTATAAATGGTTATACAAGTGTCCCCACTTGGATAATCATTGTATTTGATCACATGTTGATACACCTTTGTTAATTACTCGTATATATATATATATATATATATATGTTGAATTATAGATTATTGTTGAATAAGATAAAACCTTATTATTATCCAACCGAATTGCTTTGGTTTGGAACCCCGACAAGTATGAACATCCCTTACACGGGAAAACTTTTTATGCACCCAAGGTGGACAGAGTGAACAATAACATCGTTCTTGCATGTAATATTAATCAATACAGGGTACAACAAGCTGATCACCCCCGTGCCCGTAAGTTATGATGGTTTACAAATGAAGTTCTGTTTAACCTATTTGAAAAGGAAAACAATGCTCATAGTATGTCACCTTAACCCTATTTATAGTCAGTACGTAGCTTAAAAAATTTGAAAGAGGGTTGTTATGCTATTATTATCGGTTCAGATTACTTCACAACTATTGATTTGTTGTAGAAGGGTAGTATAAAGAAAACATTTAAATTCTTTCAGCTTATATATGTAATTGCTATTACTTGTTGGGCACTCAAATGCTCATCCTTGCTTAATTTAAATGTTTTCAGCTAAGTGTGAGCAAGCAGAAGGTCAGCTAAGAATAAAGGGAAATGAAAGGTTGCTGAATGAATGCAATGTTATTTTATGTAATAGTTAACTTTATTAAGACAAGTATGATATCTATTTATTATCATGTATTGTAATGAATGTATTAAATGTTATGTACATGGGAATAGACTCTGATAACTATATAAATTTAGTTTAATAATTATATTATTGTTATTATTGATACTAATATTCCGCTCATAGAAATGGTATCGTGAAGCACCGAGTTCAGGTTTTAAGTACCTGAATTTGGGGGCTTTACAAAATTGATGATAATGAATCATATCAATGCTAAACCTAAATTAACATCAATTAAGATGTTGTAAACCTTAAGTTAACAACTAAAGGTTGAAAGAAAGATTAATTGAACATAAGAACGATGTAAATTATAACGGCAAGCCAGAAACAATAATAACAAATCTAATACGTGAATAGATTGAGAAGAAGGGTAAGATTCATTAGGAACCATGTATGTTTATTCATGTCCTAATGTGGCATGTTATGTGGTTATGTGTTGTAGAGACCTTAAAGACTCAAAGGAAAAGTAATTTTACTGTAGCAGACGCTGAAGGCAAGTTTTCCTAACGCTTGTCTAACCATCGTGTTAGCCAGGTTTTCAGTAATTCATGTTATGAGATGCATGAATTGTTTTAAAGAAAGGGTCGATGTTAGTTTTAACTCAGCTAGACTAATCTTAAAAGATTGATTAATTTCTTTATAAGTCTTTCAATATAGAATTGATAACATTATCCTACGCCAATTGTTTGGTACGGATTCAAGGTAAGCCTGAGTATGAATAAATAAATGTATTTTACAACGATTATTATATGGGCACGTGAGGTTGCCAAAACTTAAACGTAAATACGTTTAACGGATGAGTGTTGATCAACATAGAGTACTATAGGCTGATCACCTAGAAGTGCTTGTAAGAAATATCGGACTTACGATCTTAGTGTCGAGTTGTCCTTTTAATGAATAAAAGCTAAAGATAATGTTCATGGTCTATGGACCTACTCAAAATTTCCAAGCTACTATATATACTTTGGAATTGTTAATGAGATGAGAAGTGCTATTAAATGTGAAGTTCTATTCAATGTTTCATAGTACTTCATAACTATTCTTCAGTTATTGAAAAATAATCATATGATTCTCGAATTGGTATCTATATAATATATTGTTAGACTTGTTGAGCTAGTTATGCTCACTTTTTGCTTGAATCTTATGATTGTAGCTAAGGTCGAGCGAACCGAGGGTTCCAGTAGAGATAAAGGCAAGGCAAAGATGAATGATTAGTTTATTCTATAATAGACTAATATGTTTGTATGAATTCTATTATGATGAACAAAGAATGTAACGGTTTTAAAACCTTGGAACGGGATGTATTATTATTAATATAATAAGAATGTCGTTGATACATACATTTTGATGTTGTTTCAATAGAAGGAATGTATACTTATGAGTACCGTGTAACACCATTTGTCAGGTTAGAAGACACCTGAATTTGGGGGCGTCACATGATACATGAATATTATTCTTGAATTTTACTCCACAAAGTAGTTATCATGTTGACAAGTTGGCTATTCTTAAACTCTGGATAAATTAAATTATAAATCTTTAAATTTTATCCTTGATCTCACTTAATTGAATTCTTATATCGTTGTCATCATCCTCATGCTTATATTGTGATGAAAGTCATCTTTGGCACATAGTGCTTAAATAGACTATTGATTGGTATAATTATGACCAAGAATTATGTATCAGTATAAGCATGACCAATAATGTTACAGATAAATGATGTGGTGAAACTCCTCATTGGCCCGTAGTGCATTGATGGACACTATTGGCATAATCATGACCACTACTGATACTAACGAATATACTTGGCCCGTAGTGCATGGATAATTCAATGATTTAAAATGTTTATTGATTGGTATTACAGGGATAAAATATTAATGATTAATTTTTAAATCATAGAAGATAGTAGACATCATTCTCTACTTAACTCTTCTAATGGATTGCTATTTTCGCTGCAGTTTTTGATCTAAAACTTATTGTCTATTGTATTCTATAAGATTTTTCCCTGTTGAGGACTAATGATAATTTGTTCTATATTATCTTAGTCATAATATTCTTTACTGGGCTAATTGAGCTCACCCTTTTCCTTTTGGTTCCATTGTTCTTCTCAGGAGGCCAGAATTTACCTGGGACTAGTCAGGGAGTGGAGTAGTGGCCCAAGATGGTTATTTTAGTAATCCTCAATATTTTTTAAAATAGTGTGATAAGAATTGTAATGAGGATTTTATTTGAGTTTGGATATTGTCTACGAGATAATATTTGAATTAAAAGTCATAATTTATGTTTTATCGTATTTTGCATGACAATTCAACAGTTGTATAAATGAAGTTTATATTTAAATTATGTACCATGTATTTGGTGACTTGGAATGGGTTGTATAGACCTATTATGGGGGAATCATAGTTGGTCTCAGAGCTTAGGGATATGATCTTTGGCGGAGATCTGAGTTTAGAACTAGGAGGGGAGAGACAATTAAATCCTTCGCTAATGTATCCTACCTAAGCTTATTTGTTATTTAATTGGTCGGTCAGAATATAGGGATAATATATTACATGTTAATTTCATTAATTAACCCTTATTTTGTGGCAGTATTTGAGACATCTAAAAATATTTTGAGATAAACAATGGAGCACATGAGACCATTGAGACACCGCAAATCAATAACCAGGATAATGTGCATCAGGAGGGCAATAATCCTCTTGTAAACAACAACACCGACCAAATGATGTAAGATGGGGTGTTTAGGAGGATTGTTAAATTCATACAGCACCAAACAATAGAGACTCCTGTTTAAAATGAAGGTGGAAACAATGGTAACTCACAGCTGTTCACTGTTAAGCAATTCAAGGAGTTGGGACCGCCAGAGTTTTTGGGAAAGCCAGAGCCACTCAAGGCAAAAACTTGGATTAAGCAGATCACCAAGATATTTGATGTCTTGGGATGCACAGATGAGTAAAAAGTTTTATTCACTACCTTTATGTTCCGAGGAGAGGCAGATTACTAGTGGGAATCTGTAAAATGTACTCATCTTTCCGCACTAAATATATCTTGGGAGAAGTTCCAAGAATTGTTCAATGACAATCACTTTCCAGAGAGTATTTTTCAAATGAAGGAGGTGAAATTCATCAAGCTGGAACAACACAATATGACCGTATTGCAATATGAGGCTAAGTTTGCGGAGTTATCCCAGTTTGCATCCCATTTGGTAGATAATGAGGAGCGAATGACACGAATGTTTTTGAGAGGTTTGAAACCCAAAATTTGTCAATACCCCATTTCTCAGAAACTGTGTTTGTATTCAGGTGTTGTGAACGTGGCTCAGTTATTAGAGTGCGATAATGAGATAGACTAACCAAAAGATAACAGCTAGCAAAACGATAATGGTTATACCAGTGGCAACAATCATTGAAGCGGTGATAACAAATGTGCAGGAAATTATCATGCCAGAAATGGTAACCACTTCGGTGGTAATCTTGGCTAAGATAATAGAAGAAATGAGTCAAGTGAAAATTTCAAAAAGTGGAGATTTAACAATGATGGAAAGACATCGGCGCTAGCACCCGTTTTTAAAGAAGGAGAACAACCACTGGTCATATGCTATAAATGCAGACATGAGGGACACATCAGTTCAAACTATACGCTACAACCCAAAGTGTGTTTCAATTACGGAAAGGAAGGTCATTTATCTCGATTTTGTCATGCAGAGAAGTCAAGTCTAGCTGGGATGGTGACACCAAAGGCTGTCCCAGATAAGTCAAAGATAGTAGTTAAAGGGAGAGCATTTGTCGTGACCTCCCAAAAAGCGAGGAACTCGAACAAAGTTATCACGGGTAAGCTAATCATAAACTTTTGTGAAGTATATACCTAATTAGATAACGGTTCTACCCATTCTTTTATTTCACCTGCTTATACTCAAAGTTTAAATTTAACTCCAGAGAAATTAGACTTTGACTTATTTGTTGAAACTTTATTGGGAGAAACCTTCGTTACATCCACCATTTATAAATCTTGTTTGATTCAAATCGACACTTTAACATTACTTGTTAATCTCATCTCTTTGAAAATACTTGCATTTGATGTCATTTTATGGATTGATTGGTTAACTACTCATTATTCTAAAATTGATTATTTTGTAAGGTTGTTAGTTTTCATATTCCTAACCAACCTATTATGCGAATTCAAACAACCAAACTTCTAAAGTCAATCATTGTCATATCAAGCCAGCCATTCGTTTATTGAAAAATGGATGTTAAGCTTTCTCAGCCCATGTCACAGATTTAAACAAAAATATGTCAGATTTGAATGATATTTCTATTGTTAATGAATTTCCTGACGTATTACCCGAAGAACTTCTTGGCCTACCCCCAGAGCATGAAATTGAATTTTGTATTGACCTTGAACCCGGTACAAAACCAATTTCCAAAACCCCATATCGAATGGCTCCTATTGAACTTTAGGAGTTAAAAACCCAACTGCAGGAACTATTAGATATCGGTTTCATTCGTCCTAGTACATCTCCTTGGGGTGCTCCTATTTTATTCATAAAGAAGAAAGATAGGAGTATCCGACTTTACATTAACTATCGGGAGTTGAACCATATCACCATAAAAAATCGAAACTTGTTACCTCGCATTGATAACCTGTTTGACCAGTTGTAAGGTGTTCAATTCTTCTCAAAGATCGATCTTCGTTCTAGATATCATCAGTTAAAGATTAAAACTGATTACATTCCAAAGACTGCTTTTTAAAACTCGATACGGGCATTACAAAATTCTAGTTATGTCTTTAGGATTAACCAATGCCTATGTTGCCTTCCTGGACATGATGAACTGAATATTCAAGAAATATTTGGATCATTTTTTTTTATCTTTATTGATGACATCCTAATATACGCCAAAACCTTCAAACATTTCTTCACCCAAAACGAACTTAACATTTGCTAAAGACGTTGGCTTGAGATGTTGAAGGATTACAATCATACCATTCAATAGCATCCTGGAAAAACGAACGTAGTAGCTGACGCATTGAGTACAAAATCATATGCGGGTACGAGTGCGATATTGTCAAAACAAAGGCCCATTTTGTATGACTTAAAAAGGATGGAGATAAGGTTAAAATCATCAGGGACCCACGTGATGATGTCAAATATACGAGTAGAACCGAATTTAATCGATATAGTTAAAGCTGCTCAAGCTACAGACTCAGAGCTGATGAATATGAAGAAGAAGGTGCAAGAAAGTGTTATTCTAGAAGTAATAATTGACGAATAAAGGAAATCTCAACCCTTAATTTATTGTTCTATTTGAAATTCTCGATCGAGTAGGAATTGAGGCCTATAGACTCGCCTTACCACCAAGTATGTCTAGTGTTCATAACGTTTTTCACATATCTATGTTACGTAAATATGTGGAAGACCCGAACCACATTATTGAATTAGAACCAGATAAGATAGCAGAAGATTTAACTTATGAAGAGGTACCTCTCAAGATCTTGGATAAGAAGGAGCATATTCTATGCTCAAAGGTTATACCTCAAGTCAAAGTTTTATGAAGAAACCATGATATTGAAGAAATGACATGGGAGTTAGAATCTGAAATGAAAACAAGGTATCCTCACCTCTTCGACATACCAGTTACGTACATTAATTTTGAGGACGAAATTTCATAAGGAGGGAAGGTTGTAAGACCCCAACTTTTATGAATAAAGATTTAATTTTCTCTAAATATTATTTTGAATAGTATGGTGTTGATTTGATATAAAGTTATAGTTGTGGGAAATATTTACAAATTTTGCAAAGTAAGCAAGCTGTCATAAAATATTCGTTTGGTCGGGGAATATTTATTTATCAGGGAAATTCGTACGACGACACAATCATTGGTGGATCCCACAACGGAATAACTGTCAGAGTTAGAAAATGACAGAAATAACTTTTTATAAAAATAACGGAATTTTTTTTACCGTTAACTGTTGAAATACCCGGGGATAAAAATATAGTAATACGAATTATTTCACAGTAGCACATGGTATTGCACAGTATCTCTGATTTTTGATACTTACGTAAGAAGTCACTCAGTTTCGTTCAATAATTGCCACAGTAGTTGCTACATAATATGTCATATTATTGATTCCATTATTATCACAGTATCATATGCATAATATTTTATATTATTAAATCAATAATTGAGATGACACAGTTATTCATATTATTATTTACATTATTGACAATGTCTAAAAAGTTCTGTTGAGGAAATGGGTTAGGTTATTGAATTGCGCTCCAATAAGGAGAAATCCTTATCGGAAAGCCCCCTCTTTCCTGAGAAGGACCTGGTTGTCAATATTGTGAGTTATAATATTAATGAGGAATAATTGTTGATAAAAATATTTCCATTGTGTTGGGAATATTAGTGTTAGTGGAAATCGACATTTATTCGATAATAGTTGATTTCTGAATGTTAAATTAACCAAATGGGTAATTAATCGGATAAATGAGCAATTAATTGCTATTAGTTCACATGGAAGGAACTATTGATTCACATGCAAGTACTATTAGGGGAGGTTATGCGAGATTGATAATATTTGACGGACTAAATTAAAAATAGAGGCAAAGATGAAGGTACTAATGTATAATTAACCTTGTAATTTACCAGATTTTCCTAGCTTATAAATACTCCTTCATCCATTCATTATTTCCTACCAATTTGAAGAGCAAAGTTATAATCACAAGTTATAGTAAGAGAAACTATAGAGAGAAAGAAGAAGAGTATTCTGCTGCTACACTATTGCAGTATCCAATCTCTTATTAAGGTAAGGGGTATTATTTATTTCTTATTTGTAAGAGATATTGTTTTTCGTATTCGTATGGAATATTATTTTCGCTCAATATTCGTTAAGAATATTATTTTTCGTTCAATATTCGTAAGGGATATTATCTTCGTTCAATAGTTGTAAGGAATATTATTTTCGTTCAATATTCGTAAGAAATAATATTTTCTTCCATACTCTGTAGTATTTAAGTAATATTATTTTGTTTCATATTCCTAATTCTACACTTATGTTGATAATTATTGCTTCTATACTCCTTGAAATTAGTAGAATATCCTTGAAATTTGTGCTTCATCTAGTATCGTTCCACAAAAATACTTTTCTGAACATTCTTGTTAAATTTAACCATTTTCATGCCGGAGTACTATTTTTGGGAACTATTCACACATACGACACTATTCATACATACAGTACTATTCATACATACAGTACTATTCATACATACGATACTATTCACGGGGTACTATTCACTCAAGTACTATTCACGACAAACATTGATTTCTTTTCTGTCCAAATTATGTTTGATACATGAATATTATTCTTGAATTTTACTCCATAAAGAAATTATCATGTTGACAAGTTGGATATTCTTAAACTCTAAATAAAGTGAATTATAAATCATTAAAATTTATCCTTGATCTCACTTAATTGAAATCTTATATCATTGTCATTATCCCGGTACTTATATTATGATGAAAGTCATCTTTGGCCCATAGTGCATAAATGGACTATTGATTGGTATAATTATGACCAAGAAATATGTATCAGTATAATCATGACCTGTAATGTTACAGATAAATGATGTGGTGAAAGTCCTAATTGGCCCGTAGTGCATTGATGGATAGTGTTGGCATAATCATGACCACTAGTGATACTAACAAATATACTTGGCACGTAGTGCATGGATAATTCAATGATTTAAAATGTTTATTGATTGGTATTATAGGGAGAAAATATTAATGATTGATTTTTAAATCATAGAAGATAGTAGACATCATTCTCTACTTAACTCTTCTAATGGATTGTTATTTCTGCTGCAATTTTTGATCTAAAACTTGTTGTCTATTGTATTCTATCAGATTTTTTCCTGTTGAAGAGTAATGATAATTTGTTTTATATTATCTTAGTCATAATATTCTTTACTGGGCTAGTTGGGCTCACCCTTTTTCTTTTGGTTCCATTGTTCTTCTCAGGAGGCGATAATGTAGCTGGGACTAGTCGGGGAGTTGAGTAGTGGTCGAAGATGGTTATTTTAGTAATCCTCACTATTTTGTAAAATAATGCTATAATAATTGTAATAAGGATTTTATTTGAGTTTGGATATTGTCTACGAGATAATATTTGTATTAAAACTCATAATTTATGTTTTGTGTCATATTTTTCACGATAGTTCAATAGTTGTATAAATGAAGTTTGTATTTAAATTATATACCATGTATTTGACGACTCAGAATGGGTTATATGGACCTATTCTGGTGGCGCACATCAAACCTTTTTAAGCGTGAGTTGACCAGAGGTAGCAGTGCTATGATTTTTCCCTCATTGATCAACATCTGCAATATTTTTTACATCGGTTGGCCTAAATAAGTGAATTCCCTTTTGTTGACATCGGTTGGCCTAAATAAGTGAATTCCCTTTTGTTGGCAAAGTGCTGATGGGCTTTAGCTTTTGCTTTTCTTGCAAACCTTTCCTCCAAGGTTTCACTTTCTTGGGTAAGTGATGGAGTATTTGTGATAAAAGAAAGGAGGCCAGCATGCTCCTGAATGAATAACTGTCGTGTGACTTGGTCTTGATGAATCACCAGTTCTTCTAGTTGAATGACTTGTTCGGTAAGAGACTTTAAATCTTGTTCCATCATGCACTGGAACTCTGAATAATTGCATTTTTCAGAACTATCATTATTAGATTGGGAAGAACCACCCACGTATTTGAGGTACTTGGAGCTCTCTCCACTGCCTCTATTGATCATATTAACCTCCTCTTCCTTATGTTGAGGGAGAAGGTTATCTTTAAAATGTGGTTGCTCGGGCTTGGTCACCACGATCTCACCATTATCAATTAAGTCTTGGATCTTATGCTTAAGGGCCCAACAATCTTGAGTATCGTGGCATGGAGCTCCAGAATGGTAATCACACTTTCTACTTATATTGAAACCTTTTCCATTTAGATTAGCTAGTGGAAGGAGATGTGTAATCTTCTTCTGGGTTGCTAGAATTTTGAAGATGTTTTCGATTGAATCTCCTAAGGGGTGAACACTCTTTAGCATTTGATTTCTCCCCTCTTCGGCAAGGGATAATTTGAAAACTGAACTTAAAAAGGGGAGTAGTTTCTCCTCTGAATAGGCAAGTTTTGATTGCCTTTTTGTCCTTGTAGTATCAAGGAAACATCCTCTTCTTTCTTCTTATGGACCTTCCGGGGGTTGTTTCCATAACTTCTAGATTGGATATGCTCAGCTACGACTTTTAACGCGGCAAGGTCTTGAGTCTTCCTAAACTTCAACCCTATTTCTACCATTTCTCCATGCCTAATCATTCTTGAGAATGGTTTTCCTATTCCAGCTAGGACCCTCTCATAAAATGGAGCTTCTTGAATAACTATGAAGGTCATCACCATTTCAAACTCTGTCATAGATGGGATAACTTGAGCAGCCAGACGCCTCCATCTTTGGGCATACTCTCTGAATGACTCATTGACTTATTTCTTGACCTTGGAAATTTGATACCGGTTTGGATCCATCTAAGTTTGAAAGCTATATTAACTGAGAAAAGCATGGGCTAACTCCTCCCAGCTGTGAATTTTGGAGTTATCCAATCTGGTGTACCATGTTCTTGCTTCTCTAGTTCAACTTTTCAGAAATAGCTGCATTCTGAGCTTTTCATTCTTAGCATAGGATCCGAGCTCTCCAATGAATACTTTTAAGTGGGTGTAAGGATCTCCCAATCCATCATATTTCTTAAAATTAGGAGTCTTAAATTTCTCAGGATAATGAACCCAGGGGAAGATACAAAGGTCTAAATATAAAACACTTCCGTGTGTTCTAATCCCTTTGATGGACCAAATGGTCTCTTCCATTTGTAGAACCTTTTTCTGAATATCACAAGTGTCTTGATCTTCCTTAAGATGGGTGATTTCAGGGGTTTTGTTGGTCTTTTCAATCTGAGACTCAGGTGTTGGAACTTCTTTGTCCAGACCCTGGATTCCTCCATGTGCAGAGGGTTCTGTGTGGATGGGTATTTGTGGACCTTGAGTTGATTTGTGCAATTCTTTAAGCAGAACAACCAACTTTGTGATTTAATTGCTTAATCCTTCGAACACCTCGTGAGAGACAGGAGTAGGATTAGGATGGCCACTTGTAGCCATGTCTGACTGTTGGCTTAGTACATTTTTGGACCTTGAATGGGTAACTGGACAAATTGTTTCCCTACAAAAAGACATATATAGTTTAGTATAGGGAAACGTGGAAATGTTACATGCTATGTAATGTGTCCATTTTTAGGAGTATTATGCTACAAAATGGATGTCAGCTGTTTTCATGACAGGTTTTGAAATGCATGTTCACATGTTCCTTTATATTTTCCACTACATTGAGATTGACATGGAAATGAAATTATAAGTAATTGAAATGGGAAGGCATAAAGAGATTTCTCCGTGTTTGGTTTATCATAGGCTGACCTATCTTAGGCTACTCTCGCGGCTTTTTGGCATGAAGGTTCCTAGATCATCACAATTTATACTCAATGGGAAGTTAATCCGATCTTTCAGCTGGAGCGAATCTGGGTGGTGCCTTTCCTGAGCCTCGTGGAATTAGTCTCCCGACGAGTCCAGTAATCAAACATCGACGTGATAGCCTCCTAGTGGAGGGACCACACAACATACATTCACATACATCGCGTCTCACTGTATGGAAATGATGACATGTGTACAGAACTAATATCACAAGCAGTATGGTGCAAAGCACTAAGTGCAGTAAATAAATTATTAGTACACATTTTTGCAAATGTAAATGCAGCATCCACACACAAGCAGGTAAATGTTTTTGAAAATTTGAATAGCGGCTTAAGCCCTCTTACTGGGGTCCCCAGCAGAGTCGCCACCTATCAACGTCAGGATTTTTGTTTGAAAACATAAGTTTGAAAAGGTCCGACATGTATATGTCGACGATTTTACTGTAAGAGCCGCTGTAGACACTCGAAATTTTCTGCACTCCTATTACTAACATTGCAGGAGGGTAGATTTGTCTTTTGGAGATAACCTTGAAAGACAGCTTACATCCATTCCGAATACTACCGGAAGTTTAGTTCCAACACGGAACACAAACTGGGAACATCATCTCAAACCCAGAACACACACCAGGAATGTCATTTCTAATCTCGGAGATAACCTCGAGATATACATATCAAAAGACCGGCAACAACACCGGAGAGGACAGTTCTGTCTTGGCGATAACACCGCGACGCTTAGTTCCAGTCCCAGAGAAACACTGGGAGTAGCAACCCCATCCTTGGTGATAACCCCAAGAGATGCCATTGCAATTCCGACGATAACCCCAAAAATACTTGTTTCAAACATATGCAATCAACTTCTACCCCAGACATCCTATTGAGGTACACACACCTCAGACCCAGAGTTGACAACGGGCAGACAAAAACATCAACAGATGACAGTGAGACATACAAACAAGCAGCAGTCCAATCTCAGATGTAACCCTGGGCAACGTCTGCTTTCCGCTTAAACCGACAATAACCCCGGTGAGGAGTCACAACATCATCTTACCATCTCAACAAGATGATATCCAGATATACGAACAAGTAGTCCAATCTCAGCTGTAACCCTGAGAAACGTCTACTTTCCGCTTAAACTGGCGATAACCCCGGTGAGGAGTCAAACATCATCTTGTTCTTTCAACACCTGCGCGTCGTCTCAAAACTACATACATACATACATACAATAATGTCCCACAAGAGCCGAGGATTGACAATCCCGAGTGACTATTACTTGTGGCAGTACTTTGGATAGAATTTGAAGCTTGAAGACCATGGGCATAGACCCCTCTTCCTGACTTCGTACAACCTCTAATCCATGTCATTGCGTAACTCTTGACACAAGCGGTCCAAAGAAGGTTAGATATACCTCGTTCGGATGCTCAGATTGAAGTTCTGCAAGTTCGAGCGGACATTATAGTGCATGAGTGCACGTACTATGAGATGACGGGACCCGTGAGGATCGAATGCACAACGACCACCACCAAGATGTATTAATCTGGCTATCGCGAAAATGTACTGCGACCATCCGCTCTATATATACAAGCCTTGGGAATTGACCATTTGAGAGAGAGAGGAAGGGAAAAGCGAGGTAGGTAGCCACATCATTTTACTCGCATATAAATCTTTTGAGTGTTTCTCACTTCTAAACACTAGTTAGCTCATATATAGCTATCTTTTATCCCATGAGAGTCGATTGTTTATCCATTTAAAGTCATAGAAGTCTACTTTGGCAGCCCAATGTAAGCCTTCTTATATTCTATAAAGCCTTCTTCTCATATTAGCACACACCTTTGTTGTATACGCGTTGAGAGTCGTGTGAGTTTATTTGCCGGACTTGATTAAAAGTGGTTTTCATTTATGTCTCAGATATATATACTTATATATATATGTATATATTTCATATATGGACTAACATTATCGGGTTATGCCTCGATTGAGCCTAAACTTCGGTTCTGAGCGTTTAATTGCTTTTACACACATATATATATATATATATATATATATATATATATATATATATAAGCGTGGTCGAGACTCATCGAATGAGCCCGGATTTTATATACATATGCGTTTAATTGCTTATATATATATATATATATATATATATATATATATATATAATTGTTGTCGGACATATCCGATGAGCCTGGATTCACATCCGGTGCATTTACTGCTTTTATATATATATTTGTACATATATATATATATATATATTTACATTCCTATCCGCCTGGAGTTTACTTCGTGGCCTTTTACAGCTTTATTTACATTTCGTCCTGCCTGGAGTTTACTTCGTGGCAGTTGATCGCTTTTACAGCTTTATTTACATTTCGTCCCACCTGGAGTTTACTTCGTGGTGGTTGATCATGTTCATATATATATATATATATATATATATATATATATATATATATATATTTATCGCTTTTATATATTTATATTTTCGATCCCCCATGGAGTTGCTTCGTAGTGGTTGATCATGTCTGTATATATATATTTACAGCTTATATATATATAACTTCTTACTGCTTTCCATACAAATTGAAGTATCATGTGAGCCTAAGAATCATGTGATCACAGGTTCAGTTTACTGAATATAGATTCAGTTCCCATGATGGAAATTTTTTAGCTCTAAGAAATTTTGTACATTATTTTACAAATTCTCGAATTTCCTTAGATGGTCATCATGCCCATGAGGAGTTCGACACTCATCAGTATATTATTTTCTAGAATGCTTCAGCATCTCAAAAATAAAAGCAAACAAGCCGAACATTTAATAATAAAATGGAAGTATGAAAAGGTCTCAATTCATATTGAGCACAGGGTTTGAAAAACCTCTTTTATAAAACATCATTGCTATATCTTGGTTAAAACTGAATTTTCCTATAAAATTCAAACCTTGTGTATATAGGTGCGAACGAGGCCTTGCATTACTTTCAAATAATTGCACATTGATCCACACACACACACAAACACACATATTCATATAACAATTTCTTTGAAAAATGGCGGTCACCGTGGTAACACGGATGTCGGGGGGTGCCTAACACCTTCCCTCCGCATAATCAAGCCCCCGGACCCAAAATGAATTTCGGTTTCACAAACCCGTCCAGCAGTGTCAAAACATTGGGTCAATGTGCAAAACTTTTCGGTTGCGTTGGTGCAACCAGTTAAATACACTAACTGGCGACTCTTAAAGTCAAATCGTCGACATTATACATGTCAGAACTTTTTCACTTATTTTTTCAAACAAATCTCACATTAACATGAGAACACCAAAGAACAAGTAACGAAAAGGGACACTCAAAAATCCCGACGTCGACAGGTGGCGACTCTGCTGGGGAATCTATTAAGAGGGCTTAAGCCGCTATTTCAAGCTTTTCAAAATTGTTATATGCTTGTGTGTGAATGTTGCATTTACATTTATGATGAATGTGTACGAATGCATCTAAATTACTGCACTGCTAAATATCTATCTGTGATATTAGTGCTTCGCACATGTCATCATTTTGCATAAACGGTGAGACACGTTGTATGTGAATGTATGTTGTGTGGTCCCTCCACCAGGAGGCTATCCTGTTGGTGTTTGATTACTGGACTTGTGGGAAGAATGATTCCGCGGGGCTTAGGAAAGGCACCACTCAGATTCGCTCCAGTTGAACGACGGGATTAACTTCCCGTCAAGTAGATTGCGATGATCTGGGAACCTTCATGCCAAAAAGCCGCGAGAGTAACCCTAAGATAGGTCAGCCTCTAATAAAACAAATGCGGAGGGAAGTCTCCTCATAGTTTCCATCTTAAATTACCTGTAAAAACATTTACTTGTAATTTTATTCCAATTTCATCCATATGTAATTGAAAATATGAAGAATATCTGTGCATGCATGACATGTTATCAATTAACAATCGGTTTTGCAGGACAAAATTCCTAAAACGGACATGTTATGATAACATTTATCTTACCCTAAGACTAAACTATATAAGCCTTTTGTAGGGAAGCAATTGGGCCTATTACCTGTTCAAAGTCCAAAAAGGCCACCGGCCTAAAGCCAATCATGTCTTCTTCTGATCAGTCTAATGGTGTTTCTCGAGAAGAATTTGACGGATTGAGTAAAAAAATCACAGACTTGGCTGTTCTACTAAAAGAATTACACCAGTCTACTCAGGGTACGAAGATACCTACACATACAGAATCCTCTACACAAGGAGGAGTTCAAGGTCTGGAAAAAACAATTCCAGAACATCAGTTGGATACAACCAACAAAGACCTTGAAAACGCCCATCTCAAAGGAGATCCAGACACCGGTGATATCAGGAAAAAGGTCCTCTAAATGGAGGAAACTATCCACGTTCTCAAAGGGATTGGAACATATGGCAGTGTTTCATATACAGACCTTTGTATATTCCCTGGTGTTCAATATCTAGAGAAATTCAAGACCCCTGATTTTGAGAAATATGATGGATTAGGGGATCCTTGTACACATTTAAAGGTGTTCATTGGAGAACTTGGATCTTATGTAGAAAATGAAAATCTCCGAATGCAGCTGTTTCAAAAAAGTCTGACTGGAGAAGCCCGTTCATGGTATACAAGATTAGACAACTCTAAGATCCATAGCTGGGAAGAGCTAGCTCACGCCTTCCTCACTCAATACAGTTTTCAATCTCAGATGGCTCCTGACCGGTACCAAATCACCAAGGTCAAGAAACAGTCTAATGAGTCATTTAGAGAGTATGCTCAAAGGTGGAGGCGCCTTGCTGCTCAAGTTATTCCTTCCATGGTAGAATCAAAAATGGTCATGACTTTCATAGATGTACAGGAAGCTCCTTTCTATGAAAGAGTTCTAGCTGGTATTGGCAAACCATTCTCTAAAATGGTCAAACACAGTGAGATGGCTGAAATGGGATTGAAGTCTGGTAAAATTCAAGACCTAGCCGCTCTTAGAGCTGTTGCTGAGAACATCAAGTCCGGATCTTATGGAAACAACGACAAAAAGGCAATCCGAGTATGCCTATGCAGGGGAGAAACTACTCCTCTTTTCCAGCACAGTCTTCAAACCCTCCATTTCGTAAAAGTGGAGAAGTAAAGCGACCTCGAACGTTCACACCCTTAGGGGACTCGCTCGAGAATATTCTTGCTCTTCTGACTGCTCAGAAGAAAATTACACATCTTCTTCCACCAGCCAACCCTAATGGGAGGGGTTTTAATGCTACTCGAAAGTGTGCTTATCATGCCGGGGCACCTGGACATGATACTCAAGATTGTTGGGCCTTGAAACATAACATTCAAGATCTAATAGACAATGGTGAGATCATGGTCACTAAACCAGATCAACCTCATGTGCAAGATAACCCTCTTCCTCAACATAAAGAAGAAGAGGTTAACATGATCAGTTGGAGCACTGTACAAGGTTCCAATTCTAATGGCGAATCATCCCAACCCATCAAAGACGGTGTTGACAAATTGGATTATGCAAAGTTCCAGTTTACCATGGAACGAAAGATGAAAGCTCTTTCCAAACAAATTGAACAATTGGCAGAATTGGTGACCCACCAGCATTAAGTCACACGCCAATTAATCAGGCAGGAGCATGCCTATCTTCTTCCTTTTGTTATGAATGCCTCCTCACCACCATCAGAAAGTGAAGCTATTGAGGATAAGGTTGTGAAGCGAGCGAATGCTAAAGTCCATCGGGATTTTGCCAATCAGAGGGAATTCACCTATTTGGGCCAATCTTTGGAGGAGATACTACAGATGTTGATCAATGAAGGAAGAATTACCTTCCTTCTCCCTCCTATCAATCCCCGCTCAGGGCGGTTCAATCCTGATGAAATGTGTCAATATCATTCACATTCTCGCGATCACAGTACATAAGAATGTTGGGCACTCCTCCATCTTATTCAGAATCTTATTGATAGCGGTGTCCTGCAAATAGCAGATGATTACACTGTACAACTCAAGGGTGGGAATGCATGTCCTACCAAATGGAAGGATCGATGAGCGATTATATCCGAAGTGGATGATGAGACTGTCAAAGTATTTCCCATACAACCAATTCAACTCAAAGGAGCTAACAATCCTTTGAAAGTGGCCGCATCAGAGCCAATTTCTTTATCTTTCAGACCACAATATCCTGTTGTCAGCTTACACAATGTTCCATGGAATTATGGAAATGCTAAAGGATCCACGTCTCATACTACTGCTACAGTGTCGAAGGAAAATCCACGGTATCTTCCTCAACGAATTATTAAACCTACTTGCGAAGCAAAGGGGAAATTGCCCATGGAGAGGATTGAAAAATTCCTCCGCACTATGGGCCACAATGAAGCCAAAGTGGTTTTAAGCTTGCGAGAAGCTCCACACAAGATTTCAATACTGGACTTGGTTTTCTCTTCTAAGGATCATCGAAAGATCTTGCTGATGATTTTAGAAGAAGCCTATTTGCCAAAATCAGTGGATATGGAAAAATTTCAACATTTGGTTGATCACATTTTCAACAACAATGTGATATCCTTCACTGATGATGACATACCTCCCGAAGGCACCAGTCATGGCAAGCCTTTGCATATTGCAGTTTTGTCTTCCGGGTACATACTAGCAGGAGTATTGATAGATGGAGGCTCATCTCTAAATAACTGTTCTTATGCCACCTTGGTAAAGATGAATATCAATCTCAAGCGGATCCAAAGAAGCCATACGGTCATCAGAGCTTTTGATGGATCCCGACAAAATTCTGTTGGAAAGATTGAATTGCCAATTGAGATTGGTCCTAATACATTCAATGTATCCTTCCACGTCCTCAAGATCGACTCAGGATATAACCTGCTATTGGGGAGATCATGGATACACATGGTTGGAGCTGTTCCCTCCATGCTACATCAACAACTCAAATACATTATCAACAACAGTCTAGTCACTGTCAACGCTGAGCCGGATTGTCCTGAATAAGGAACTCTACCAATTATCAGGTTTAATTCAGAAGTTGAACTGGCTAGTTTTCATACTTTGGAAGTGAGTAACACGCAATACCATTCTATTGGAGCGCCACTTCCCGTACCCAAGATTTCTGCCGAGGTTATGTCGGCCACTCAAGAAATGATGTTATTGGGTCATCAACCTAGACAAGGACTTGGTAAATATCAGTAGGGTATTAAGTACCCTATTCAAATGACCAACAAATTGGAGCAAGGACTAGGCTATTACGCGATTCGAAAGCATGAGGAATCCTCATAAGCACAAGCAGGTTCCTCAAGCTTCTACTGCACGGCAATTTTCTATACCTTTACCACATGAGTTAATACAATCTCCTATAAAGGTTCCAGCCCATGTTGTGGCTATGCTGTTTCCAAAACCAGTGCCAATAAAAGCAAAAGAGGTGCTGATTCTTGACTCCAAAGTGGAAGAAAAGGAACGAAAACGTAAACATGACCTTGCCTTGATGATGGCAGGCATTCGCGTCATTGTTCATGATGAACATACAAATAGATACAGCCCAGACGATGAGTGCCCAGATGTCATGGTTATCATTCGGGAGAAGGAGGACAATGACGATCCTTCCATCACTGCAGTTCATCAGGACTTTTCCCTCGACAATTGGAGCAGTACTCCATTCATTGGTCGACGAGGGTAAAATGGGCAAAAAATCCCTCTGCCTTGTAGATAACTTTAATTGGTTGCTTTCCTTTACAGCCCTAGCAGTTATTTTATCAAGTACATGCTAACACTTTTGTATGATCGAACAGTTGCATATATTAAGTGAAAGCATCTTTTATTTTCAGACTCGAATTTAGATGTACTGTCCTGCTTGCGATGACATGCCTTCTCTCCACAAGGGCTGTAACTTTGATGCAAAGTTAGACTCAGACTTGATGGACATCTAAGAGGACATTGAGACACCTCAGGAGATTAAGGAATGGGTCGCAGACAAACCTAAACCCAAACCCAATCTTGATCAAACCACTCCTTTCAATTTCAGAACCTTAGACAACCCTAAGCTAATCCAGATTGGTTCAGACCTTACCACAAATAAATGGAATAACATGGTTGCACTATTAACCCAATTCCAAGATGTGTTTTCATGGTCTCATGAAGATATGGTGGGTTTGTCCACTGACATTGTTCTTCATTGCCTTCCCATCAAAGAAGGATTCAAGCCAGTTAGGCAAAAGCTTATGCGATTGAAACCTGAATGGAGTTTAAAAGTCAAAGAGGAAATTGTGAAACAATTTCAAGCTGACATCATTATGGTGTCTAAATATCCGGAGTGGATATCCAACATTGTTCCCATGCCTAAACTAGGGGGAAAGGTGCGAGTTTGTGTGGATTACCGGGATTTAAACAAAGCTTGCCTTAAAGATAGCTTTCCCATGCCTTTTATCCACATTCTTATTGACAATACTGCTCAATACGACATATACTCCTTTGCTGATTGCTTTGTGGGGTACCATCAAATTATGGTCGCTGAGGAAGATCGTGAGAAAACTGCTTTCATCACGCCTTGGGGAACCTTTTGCTACAGACGGTTGTCATTCAGCCTCATCAACGCTGGGGCAACCTATCAATGAGCTATGATGGCTCTTTTCCATGATTAAATGCACAAAGAGATAGAGATCAACGTGGATGACATCATTGTCAAATCTCGGATGGAGGATGACCATTTAGACCATCTCAAAAAGCTTTTCAACAGGTTGCATAAGTACAACTTGAAGTTGAATCCCGCCAAGTATGCCTTTGGTGTTAAGTCAGGAAAGTTACCAGGTTTCCTAGTCAGCCATAAAGGGATTGAACTGGATCCTACCAAAATCCAGGCCATCAAGGAAATGCCCATTCCTCAGACAAAGAAGGAAGTACGGGGATTTTTGGGAAGAATCAACTTCATTAGAAGATTCATTTCTCAACTCACAGCAACCTGTGAGCCAATCTTTAAGCTGTTAAGGAATAACTCCTCCATGAAATGGAACGATGAGTGTCAAAAAGCCTTCCTCATAATCAAAGAGCAACTGATTAACGCTCCTATTTTGGTACCTCCCAGGGATGATATTCCCTTGTTCATGTACCTGTCCATAAATGACAATGCCATAGGCTGCATGCTGGGGCAGAAAGACAATAGAGGCCAAGAGTAAGCTATCTATTACCTCAGCAAAAGATTCAGCATCAGTTAACACAAGTACACTCTGATTGAGAAAACTTGTTGTGCTTTAGCATGGGCTTCCATGAGGTTACAACATTACCTCCATGGTCACACAACCCATCTCATATCCTGAATGGATCCTCTCAAATATGTGTTCAGTAAGCCCATACTGAATTGTCGACTGTCTAGATGGCAGTTGATCCTACTGCAATTTGACATCGTCTACGTGACGCAAAAGCCTATCAAAGGTCAAGGAATTGTAGATCAACTGGCCACTGCACCTGCAGGGGATTACAAACCCTTAGAAACATACTTTCCCGATGAAGGGGTAATGACAATTCAGCTACAACATCAGTACAATACATGCCGAACGTGGAGAATGTATTTTGATGGAGTGGTTAATTCATTAGGCTCTGGAGCTGGAGCAGTTTTAATATCTGGTACGGGGGAGCAGTATCCTATCGCCGTCAAATTGTAGTTTGTCAGCACCAACAACACATCTGAGTATGAAGGCTGTATCATGGGGCTAAAACTTGCCCGTTCAATGGGCATCAGGCGGTTAACTATCTTTGGGGATTTCGAATTGGTAATCAAGCAATCCATAGGAATCTATCAAACCAAAGAATTACATTTGCTGCCTTATAATCGGCAAGTTCTACAGATGGCTTTAGAGTTCGAAGAAATCTCCTTTCTACACATTCCTCGCAATAGGAATGATTTTGCAGATGCATTAGCAATGTTGGCCTCCTTGGTTTACATACCGGACAAGGAAAACATGATAAGCATCATGTTTACTCTGCAAAAAACCCCAATTTATGGGAATTACATTTGAGAAGTATCGGATGAGCTACCTCCCATCCACAACCCTTGGTATCAATGCATCAAGGAGTATCTACGAGATGGATTTACACCCGCTGAGGCGAGCCTAACTGAGAAGAGGCGGATTCATTGACTTGCTATGAAATTCTACCTGAGCGGAGATGCACTCTACAAAAGAGATGCAAGATTAGGTCTCCTCAGATGTCTAGACAAAGACCAAGCTCAGAGACTCATGGATGAGATCCATGGTGGAGTATGTGGCCCACATATGAGCGTCCCCTTACTTGTCAAGAAAATTCTCAGAACGGGACATTATTGGCTTACACTCAAAGCTGACTATGATGATCACGTCAAGAGGTGCTATCAATGTCAGATTCATGGGAATACTATCCACGCCCCTCCAAGGGAACTCCACAATATGAGTTCGCCATGGCCCTTCTCAATGTGGGGAATGGACGTGATTGGGCCCTGCTCATAGGATTCACACTTCTCTTCGCCTTCAATTCGTCCTGAGGGGTGAACTACGTCGACCTGATCTCCTCTTCAATAGGAGTATGTAGGCAACCATATTCTATATGGCCCAGTTGCAATAAAGAAAAACAACAAAAACATTTCTACCCTTTCTCTACAAAACAACAAAAACAACAAAAATACTTCTACACCCATCTGCCTTTCATGTTCAGCGTTGAACCTCCTATACTAGGTTTGAACTACGCAAACTTGATCTCCTCTTCAATAGGAGTACGTAGGAAGCCATTCATGGTGCATTCTAACCCCTACCAGAACAACATACTTATCACACGGTACTGGGATCAATCTTCAATTTGCTCCATTTCATCGATTTCAGATCGAAGGGATGGAATTACCCAACCTCTTCTCACAAATAGAAAATTCGGTGACCATCTAAGCTGCGATCATGCCTCAAAGAGCAATATCAACCCATAAGAGATGGAATTAACTAGGCTTCTCGCAAATTGAAGTACTGACGACCATCTGTGGTGCGGTCAATCTCAAAGAGGAAGAAACTACCCTCATCTCCACATTCCATACAGATACCAGTCCCAAGACACCAAAGATGGTAGGGATATACAAAAATCAATGATCCGTTCTGAGAGATCTTGAGATGTCTCAATGTTCATCTATCAAGGATAAGTTCAGAATGCATCAAGATCACAAGGCCCTGGAGAAACAGGCAAATATCAAGCAAGTATCAAGGCATAACTAAAAGGGAAGTGAATCAAAATATATTTCCCTACCATATATAATATTGTTTGATATATAAATCTGTGCTATACATGACAAAATGGCTAAGCTAGTCTGTGCGGGAAATTATAAAGCTATCTACAAATCTGTGTGTATGCGGACTATCAGATCTAACATAGCATCCCTCTCTGAAGACGGAGGAAGCACTGCAAGCTCATGCCCAAGGGTATCTACACGAGCTAACAGATCAGAGGCTAACTGCATGGTGGCATAGTGCTCATCAATGTAAGCACTCATGTCGGCAAAACTGACAGTCATCTGGGATCTCACTGAAGTGTTGTCTGCAATGGCCACATCCCTAGCAGATAAGGCGACATCCTGCTCCACTATCAATACATCCCTGGTTGATCTAGCCTCATCCCTCTCTAACAGAGCAGTATCTCTCTCATCAAGAGCTGTCAACATCGCGGCCCTAGCCTGATCTATCTCATCGGTCATCAGATGTAAGCTCTGCTCCAAATGCTATGCCGAATACTGGGTAACAGTGGCACTCGAGGAGGGAGAATCTATCACAAATGCTGGCAGCCCAGCAGTCAAATCATTGGTGGGAATAACAGACTCCTCTATAGGCTCCTCATCGTCAGAATCAATCCCCTGAATTGTGGATACTGCCGCAGCCGATGTAGTCTCTGTCTCCATCCACGCGAAATACTCTGCAGAACAACCTGGATGACTGACAGAAAACTCAGCCAGCTCTCGCTGATCCCAACAGGCATACAACCTGGATCTATCCTCTGCTGATAAACGGTGTGACGCAAAGCGCTAACTCATTGCCCCCTCATACGGATGAAAATCCTGGAACTGGTAAAAATGACACATCATGGCCAGTGGGTGGTAAGTGATCATGCCCCTTATTCCAGCCAGAGGGAGATAATCCATGCCCGGAGGATGAGTAATGAAGCTGTAGGGTGAACTAAGCCCTGAACACGGCAATATGGCAAACGGATCCTGAATCCCCAGCCATGGACGATCGCTCTGTAGTCATCATGCAAAGCCTAATACATAGAGTAGATGTTAAACCAGTTCCCTTGAAGCTGTGTGAAGCCGGGAACCTACATCAAATGCAGATCAACATCAGACTCCTTGACTCCTCATCAATAGGAAATAAGGAAGATTAAAGATCTAACTTCATACCTCATTTGCGTGCAGGTATACTGAAGGATGCCTACTCAAGTCACCCAGAAGATCTGGGTTCGCCACTTGAATACCTGGCAATTCCCTATGGGGAACACGTATAGCAGGAGCAGGAACCTCGATCGGTGCATCCTCCTCCTCATCCTCGACATTCGACACTTCAACCCGAATAAGACGTATCACCGCCTCCACCAAACGATGAGGTTGTCTAACAGAACAGTGCTAAGACTCTTTAAAAGCCCTCATCCATACACCATAAGTGGTCCTACGGGAACTACTCGGCTGATCTGGATCCATGATATCTAGACAACAAGTCTCCAAATCACCTCAGAAAGGGTGTGGTAATTTCTTACCTGGAGTCTTTTCAAAATGCATTCTATGATTATATGCATACATCCATTGCTTCAACATACATCTGCAGTAGAGTTAAAAATGCATGACTACCCAATACCTACATTTTGGGAAAATTTTGCCATAGCCCCTTTGTAAATAGGACTATCCATATGCACATAGGCATGACTAGGTGGCCATTCAGTAGCACACCTATACACAGTCATATACATCCTATATGCATCAATACATTATAGTAAAAAATTCGTAAGTGTAGTCTAATTACCCGAATTATTTTTCTTGCCTACCTTTACTCATTTGTCTTCATATAGGATAAGAAATGACAGTAAAAGGTGCCAATTTGACTGTTTCAAAAGTAATTTTTTTCACATCATTATGTTCAGCATGGTTTAATACTAACATTTGCTATGTTGAATATTTTTTATCAAGTCATATCAGTATGCATATTCACTACTATGTGTCAAAATGCATTTCATGCGATAAGTCATTTTCCAACGGACAGAAATTGGAAAAAAATACATGCATGTGTTACTAGGACAGTGAAGAACGCTTGTACGGTGGCAGAATATGTAGAAAGTTGCCCGAACTCAGCAGATCTAAAGAAAAGCTCTCGAATTTCCTTCACTGCGCAACTTGAAAATGACTTATGAAAGCAACTAGTCGCCTATACATAGGCACGGTTGGCCGCAGGGTAACCTTCGGCTCCTGCAGGTACCCCTGCGGCACTCCTACATGGGTCCCACACCTCCGGCTCGCTCCAGTTAGAGTTATAAAGGAGGTCTCACAAGCTGAAAAGGCCAAATCAGAATAAAATGCTTTATGAATGGCGGAATAGCTTTGAAATCTGGTTTCTCGTCGGTCAGAGTTAAAATCCCGTCGTCTCAAAGGCATTCACCTGAATGCAGGGTATACTATACCAATGAGCTCAGCTTTCACAGATCATGCTCGGCAATACCCCACA
The DNA here is from genome assembly GCA_020205615.1 of Panax quinquefolius. Lineage (NCBI taxonomy): Eukaryota > Viridiplantae > Streptophyta > Magnoliopsida > Apiales > Araliaceae > Panax > Panax quinquefolius. Next base: position 175,290 of record JAINUW010000639.1, read on the forward strand.
AAGGTGCGATGCCGTCATTTGCAGGGTCATAACCCTAAATCCTCCTCGGCGGGGGTTACAACGCTGAAGTTATCAACATCTACGTATCCCCAGTGGGGGTCACAACGCGCATCTTTCAAATATCTACGTATCCTCGGCGGGGGTTACAATGCAATGTAACCATTGATACACACATCAATGAAGGTCAAGCAGCCTTGACATCATGTCAGCCGATGGCAAGTAAACCCATCAAAGTAACCTTCCCAGGCGGGGGCCACAACACAATGCTACCATTGGCACATACATCAATGAAAGGTGTACTTAGACAATTCATCCGGTGAGGATTTATCCGGTGATACACACATCGTCAAGATCGTGCAACCCCGATAACAACAAACTATTGGCGAGAACTTTCAAGCGAGAATGAGGGAATATGTTATACACATCCTCAAACGAACAAAGCTTTATCCCCACAGATCTCTTACTGACAAGAGGTACCTCTATGGAATATAAGCCAGTGTTTAGGATTCAAGGCTTTGGTGATAGCCCCAACGTCAACATCCTTGGAAACTTGGATCACATGTCCAAGCCATAACTATTTGTCATCCCAACAAGATTACCTGACAATCATTCATGCATTCTACATGCATTTGCATCATGTTGATGCATATAACAGCATGTTTATCTTGCTTACATTTCAAGTGTCTACTATTCTTTATCCTATCCATGCCTTGCATTGCATGAATATGATAAAGAGGGGCATCTATAGATACTCAAAATTTTTTGCACTCCTATTACTAACATTGCAGGAGGGTAGATTTATCTTTTGGAGATAACCCTGAAAAACATCTTACATCCATTCCGGATACTACTGGAAGTTCAGTTCCAACCCAGAACATAAACCGGGAACATCATCTCAAACCCGGAACACACACTGGGACTGTCATTTCTAATCTCGGAGATAACCCCGAGATATATAGATCAAAAGACCCAAGAATAACACCGAGAGAGACGGTTTGTCTCGGTGATAACACCATGACGCTTTCGATTCGATCCTAGAGAAATCGAGTAGCAACCCCATCCTTGGTGATAGCCCCAAGAGATGCCATTGCGATTAAAGCGATAACCCTGGAAATGCTTATTTCAAACATATGCAATCAGCTTCAACCCCAGACATCCTGTCGAGGTACACACACCTCAGACCCGGAGTTGACAAAGGGCAGACAAGAACATCCACAGATGACAGTGAGACATACAAATAAGCAGCAGTCCAATCTCAGATGTAACCCTGAGCAACGTCTACTTTCCGCTTAAACCGGCAATAACCCCGGTGAGGAGTCACAACGTCATCTTACCATCTCAACAAGATGATATCATGGCATACCAACAAGTAGTCCAATCTCAGCTGTAACCCTAAGCAACGTCTACTTTTCTCTTAAACCGGCGATAACCCCGGTGAGGAGTCAAACGTCATCTTGTTCTTTCAACACCTGCGCGTCGTCTCAACACTACATACATATATACATACAACAATGTACCACAAGAGCTGAGGATTGACAATCCCGAGTGACTATTACGTGTGGAAATACTTTGGATAGAATTTGAAGCTTGAAGACCATGGGCATAAACCCATCTTCCTAACTTCGTACAACCTATAATCCATGTCATTGCGTAACTCTCGACACAAGTGGTCCGAAAAAGGTTAGATATACCTCGTTCGGATGCTCGGATTGAAGTTCTGCAAGTTTGAGCGGACATTACAGTGCATAAGTGCACATACTACGAGACGACGGGACCATGAGGTCGGATGCACCGACGACCACCAAGAAGTGCAAGCTGCTGGTACGCCACAGTGTACCTGCCACCATCCGTCTATATATACAAGCTTTGGGGTAAACCATTTGAGAGAGAGAGGAAGGGAAAAAGGCGAGGAAGCCCTGTCCATTTTACTCTGCATATACATCTTTTGAGTGTTTCCTCACTTCTAAACACTAGTCAGCTCATATATAGCTATCTTTTATCCAAGAGGAGCTGAGTGTTTATCCATTTAAAGTTATAGAAGTCTACTTTGGAAGCCCACTGTAAGCCTTCTTATATTCTATAAATCCTTCTTCTCATATTATTACACACAATCGTTGTACACGTTAAGAGTCGTGTGAGTGTGTTTGCCGGACTTCGATCCGTGGTTTTCATTTAAATCTCGTATATATATACTTATATATATATGTATATATTTCATATATGGACTAACATTATCGAGTTATGCCTCGATTGAGCTGAACTTGGTTTAGAGCGTTTAATTGCTTATATATATATATATAAAGCGTGGTCGACTACATCGATGAGCACGGATTTTATATCCGGTGCGTTTCATTGCTTATATATATATATATATATATATATATATATATATATATATATATATATATATATATATATATATATATATAATTGTTGTCGGACATATCAGGATGAGCCACGGATTCACATCAGAATGCGTTATCGCTTTTATATATATATATTTGTATATATATATATATATATATATTTACATTCCTATCCCGCTGGAGTTTACTTTGTGGCCTTTTATGACTTTATTTATATTTCGTCTGCTTGAGTTTACCAGTGGTAGTTGATCGCTTTTACTGACTTTATTTACATCGCGTCCCACACCAAGTTTACTTCGTGGTGGTTGATCATGTTCATATGTATATATATATATATATATATATATATATATATATTTATCGCTTTTATATATTTACATTTCCGATCCCCATGTAGTTGATTCGTGGTGGTTGATCATGTATCGTATATATATATTTCTGACTTTTATATATATAAGCTGCATCGCTTTCCATACAATATGCAGTATCATGTGACCCTAGGAATCATGTGATCACAGGTTTAGTTTACTGAATCTAGATTCGGTTCCCGTGATGGACATTTTTTAGTCATAGCGTACTGTACATTATTTTCTACGGTGTCTCAATTTCCTTGGATGGTTGTATGTTGCCCATGAGTAGTTAAGATCTTCTTTGTATATTATTTTCTCGAGAATGCTTCGCATCTCGAAAATAAAAGCAAATAAGCCGAACATTTAATAATAAAATGGAAGTATGAAAAGGTCTCAATTCCTATTGAGCATAGGGTTTGAAAAACCTCTTTTATAAATGTCATTGCTATATCTTGGTTAAAACTGAATTTTCCTATAAAATTCAAACCATGTGTATATAGGTGCAAACGAGGCCTCATACTACTTTCAAATAATTGCACATTGATCCATACACACACATTCATATAACAATTTCTTTGAAAAGTGGCGGTCACCATGGTAACACGGATGTCGGGGGGTGCCTAACACCTTCCCTCCGCATAATCAAGCCCCCGGACCCAAAATGAATCTCGGTTTCATTGAGACCGATCCAAAGCAGTTGTCAAAAACACCTTTGGGTTAATGTGAAAACCTTTTCGATTTAACGTTAGTGCAACCGATTAAATACACCAATTGGCGACTCTTAAAGTCAAATCATCGACATTATACATGTCAGACCTTTTTCACTTGTTTTTTCAAACAAATATCACATTAACATGAGAACACCAAAGAACAAGTAACGAAAAGGGACACTCAAAAATCCCGACGTCGACAGTCGACAGTCGCCAGTTCGTTATTTTTAAATAGTTGCACCAACTCAACCAAGAAAAGGTTTTTTAAAATACCTAGTGGTGTGACACTGTTTAATTGGTTTACAAAACCAAAATTCGTTAGGGTCCGGGGGCTTGATTAAGTGGAGGGAAGGTGTTAGGTACCCCCCGACTTCCATGATAACATGGTTATTGCCACTTTTCATTAACTTTTACATGTGAATGTGTGTGTGTGTGTGTGTTAGGTCTATGTGTAGTTGTTTAGAAGTAGTGTTATGCCTCATTTACACCTATATACAAAGGGTTTGACTTTTGTATAAAAGTTTAATTTTAAAAAGATATAGCATTTGTGTTTTGTAGAACAGGTTTTTCAAACACTTGTGCTTAATAGTAATTGAGGTCTTTGATACTTCCATTTTATTAAGTGTTCGGCTTGATTGGTTTTATTTTTGAGATGCGAGGCATCTTCGAGAAAATAAGGTACATAGTAATGCCGAACTCCTTGTGGGCATGAGAGCCATCTACGGAAATTCAGACACCGTGAATAATTTACAAGCTGGTTGCAGCTAAAAAAGTCCATCATGGGAATCGAATATAGATTCAGAAGCTGAATCTGTGATCATATGATTCTTAGGCTCACATGTGAAAGCAATATGCACAAAAAGCTAGAAAAAGAACTAGATTTGAATAAATATCAACTATTCTAGCTTCAACGGTTCCAGTTTAGTCACCATGAACCGGTTAAAATGAGAAATAGCCAGATTTAAGAAAATTTAGCCCGCAGGCTAAATAACAGTTATATATATATATTTAAGCTATATATATATATGATAAAATGCTTAAAAATCTAAAATATCTTACAGTGAGCTGCCAAGAAAACTTCGGATAGATTTAAACACCTAAAAACTCAATTTCCACTGATTAAATTTCAGTATGTAGCAAAACACGAGCTTACAAGTGTTTAGAAAGAATAATCACTCAGTTTAGAGCACTCTAGAAGTGTTTACAATCTAAAATAGATAGAATTTACTCTCCTTTTTTTTCTTTTTTTCTCTTTAAAATGAGCTACCCAAGGCTCTTATTTATAGACCAGGGAGCCACGGGTCTACCTGTGGCTGCCCGGGGTGCCCTGGGCTCTATGGGTCCTGTCATCTCAAAGTATGTGCACACGTGCAACGCGCTGTCCGCTGGAACCTTCATAACTTTTAATTCGGGCATCCGATAAAGGCGTGTTGTACCTTTTCAAAATGACGTTGTCGATAGCTACACAATGATGTAGGATTAGAGGTTGTACGAAGCCGGGAAGATAGGTCCATGACCAGATGTTCAAGTCTTCAAATTCTATCTGGTGTGCTGTCTTGTGTAGTAGTCACTAAGGATTTGAGCTTTGGTTATTATGGGACACTTTGTATGAATTGTTGATTGAAATGTGTTGAGACGACGTGATTGTAGTATCGAGGTGGCAAAATGACAATATTACTCCACACTGGGGTTATCTCCGGCTTTGTGTAGATGTAGCAGTCGTTGCTAAAAGTTATCTCTAAGATTGGGTTGATGTGGATGTTGAATGTCCTCAGGGTTGTCTCTGAGGTGTGTTTGACCTCCCAGGGTTGTCTTCGAGGTTAAAACTGAGTGCCTTGGGGTTGTCTCCGAGGTTAGAACTAACTTTTTTGGGATTATCTCCGGAATTGGAACTGCATCCCTCGGAGTTGTCTCCGAGGTTGAAATTGGATCTCTCAGGGTTGAAAACTGAATATCCCGGGGTTGTCTCCGGGATTGAGCTAACTTGACTTCTAGGGTAATCTCTGAAAGATGATTTTGCCCTCCATTAGGATTAGTATCAGGAATGCAAAATTTCGAGTGTCTACAATTAGTAGGCTGTAATTTCGAGGATGAAATTCTTAGAAGAATGGGTGAATGTGACAAACCAAAAATTTATATGATCTTGAATGATTAAATTAAAAGTTAAAGTTTAAAATCTAGAGTGGAAAAAGAGGATTTATTTTAAAAAAATTAAGAAAAACATTACAGTTTAATAATTGAAAGAGAATTGAGAAAATATGGGTTGCAAAAATCCAAAACCCTAGAAAGAATTTATATGTACTTTTGGTACAATAGTGATTCTAGGGACGAAATCCTTATAAGGGGGGAAGACTTTGAGAACCTAGAAATTTTACTTAATTTATGAATTAAGTATAATCAAGGATTTAGGTCACAAGGTAGATGAGGATATTTTTTTTAAATACTTTGTGACTTATGTGAAATATGTATGTGATTAAATAAATAAATATATTACGTATATATATATATATATATATTTATTATATAAAAAAATTAAATAGAAAGTTACATAATTATACATTAGGTAACGTGAATTGAATAACTTAAGGGTTATAATATGGAAGAATGTTAGTATTTAAAATTTATCTTGACGTAAGAGAATAATTTTATTATATCAATTTATTATTTATTTTAAACTTAATTAAGGCAAGTCTAATTAGTTTATAAAATTTAATCTATGTAAGTGATTATTTAAATTGCAAATAAGTGGAATACAAACCCTAAGTAAATGATTAGGGTAGGATAAAATTAAAATTATTGGAGCTAATTTATTTTCATAGCCCAAAAATATTAATTAGATAGACTAAAAGATTAAATGTAAAGCCCAAGTTTTCGCTCAATTGTTAAGGGACTTTATAGTCATTTGACTAAGTAAATTTATCAAAAAAAGAAAGCAAAATTGGTCAATTAATGGGAGAAAGGGTCGGCCAACAAGGGAGAGATATAAGGGACCATTTGTGTAACGTCCACGAATTTGAAACTCCTTATTAATTAAATATGTGATTTAATTTTAACGAGATAGTTTTGTGAGATTATTTAAACCTTATGTGGTTATGAGAATTTATGAAATGATTAAAGGGAGTCACTAATAGTTATTTAAATTAGTGGACTAACCCTAAGAGTTTTAATATCAAAAAATTGATAGGATTCTTAATGATTAAATATTCAATTTATTTGAATATAGTGGCAAGAGTTAAACATATTGATTTATGTCAAGTATGGATATATCACCATTGAAGAAGTCAAATTACCTCATATAGGATGTAAGACCCCGAATTTTATGAAATGACAGTATTCAATTTTATTACAATTATTATTTTATTTCGTAAATGGTTAAATTGATAAAAGGTTAAAGTTAAGGGTGATGTGTGAATTTTTTTTGCAAAGTAAGCAAGTTTTTATAAAATATTCGTTTGGTCAGGGAATATTCTTTTTGTCGGGAAATATTCATACGACGGTACAATCATTGGTGGACCCCACAATGGAAGTATTGTCGTAGTTAGAAAACGACAGAATTATCTTTTATTAAAAATAACGACGAGTGTTACCGTTAAAACTGTTGAACTACCCGGTAGTAAAAGTACAGTAATATGTGTGGTTGCATAGTAGCACATGGTATTGATTATTGATGCTTACGTAAGAAGTCACTCAGTTATACTCAATTATTGCTACAGTAATTGCTGCATCATATCTCTCATATTATTGATTCAATTATTGTCACAATATCATCTCATAATATATATTATTAAATCAATAATTGAGGTGGCAAATTTATTCATATTATTATTTGCAATATTGATAATGTCTAGAAGTTCTGTCAAGGAGATATTTGGTCACCTAATTGCACGCCAATAAGGAGAAATCCTTATCGGAAAGCCCCCTCTTTCTTGGGAATGACCTAGTTGTTAAATATTATGAATTATAATATTAATGATGAATAAGTTCGCATTGATTAAAGATGAAATTAATAGTTCCATTGTGTTGGAATTAATAGTTCCATTGTGTTGAAAATCGACATTTATTTCTATAATAATTGATGTGTGGAGGTTATATTGACCAATCGGATAATTAATCGGATAAATGAGCAATTAATTGATATCAATTCACATGCTTATAACTATGTGTTCACATGTGTGTACTATTGATTAACATGATTTACAATTAGGGGAGTTGGTGCAAGATTGATAATACTTGCATGACTAAATTAAAAATGGAGGTATAGTTGAAGGTACTATACTCTAATTAATTTTTTCACATGTTTAGAACTATTGAGTCACATGATTTACTATTGATTCACATGATTTACTATTAGGGGAGGTGGTGCAAGTTTGATAAAACTTGCAGGACTAAATTAAAAATGAAGAAAAAGATGGAGGTATTATACTGTAATATTTTGAGCCCCAAAATGTGCAATTATCAAAACTATATTTTCCTATAAATAGAAGCTCATTCTTCCTTCATTTTTCACCAATTAACTAAAGCTATAGAGCAATTATTATAGAGAGAAAGAAGAAGAGAAGTCTGCTACCTCACTATTCCAGTATCCAGCTTTCTTCTAAGATAAGGGGTATTATTCTTTCGTATTCATGAAGAGAGTTATTTTCTTTCAATACTCGTAAGGGTTTTTATTCCATTCTTTATTATTATGTTGGAATAATTTGTCTATGCGAAGTACCGCATACATGCTGAAATTCTTATGTTATTCCATTCTATTTTATTCTGTTGGAATAACCTCTCTGTGCGGTCTATTGCATGCCTGGTGAATTCTGTTGTTATTCCATTCATTATTATTTTGTTGCAATATCCTGTTTGTGCAGATTACGCATGACTTGGTTCCATTTTTTATTATTCTGTTGGAATATCCTGTCTGTGCGGATTAAGCATGACCTGGTTCCATTCTTTATTATTCTATTGGGAATAACCTGTCTGTGCTATCTATCGCATGCATGGTGAATTCTTCGGTTATTCCATTCTTTATTATTCTGTTAGAATAAGCTGTCTATGTTGATTACCGCATGCATAATGAATGATCCTTTATATTCATTCCTTATTAAATTGTGGAAATGATCTGTCTACGTGGATTACCGTATGGCGGGCGAAAATCCATTTGCAGTTTCATATATCCTATTATACTCAGTTGGTTAAATTTTTGGCTTCTATAATCCATGGAATTAGTAGAATATCCTTAATATTTGCGCTTCATCCTGTATCTTTTCATGGAAATATTCTTCTAAGCATTCTTGAATTTTACTCCACAAAGCATTATCATGTTGACAATTTGGACATTATTGATTTCTAGATAAATTAAATTATAAATCTTTAAAATTTATCCTTGAACTTGTTTTCTTGAATTATTATGTCATTGTCATCATCCTCATGCTTATATTGTGATGAAAGTCATCTTTGGCTTACGTGCATAGATGGACTTGGTATGATTATGACCAGGGATTATTCGGTATAATCATGACCGTAATGTGATGAATGATGTTGTTAAAGTCCTCATTGGCCTGTAGTTCATTGATGGACAGTTGTTGGTATGATTATGACTAGGGATTATTCGGTATAATCATGACCATTGATGATTACATGAATATCCTTGGCCCATAGTGCAGAGATGATTCGATGATGTGGTTTATTTATTAAGCTGAGTCTCAGCGATAAAGTTGATGAAAAACTTTTTAAATCATAAAAGATAGCATATTTTATGCTCTACTTGACTCTTCTAATGGATTTCTTATTCCGCTACAGTTGTTGATCTAAAACTTGTTGTGTATTGTATTTTATCAGTTGTTATACTGTTGAAGGCTAAGGATAATTTATTCCGCATTATCTTAGTCATAATATTTCTTACTTGGCTAGTTGAGCTCATCCTTTTCTTTCATTGTTTTCTTCAGGAAATGAGAATATAGTTGGGACCAGTCGGGAAATGGAGTGATGGTCCAGGATAAGTGGCTTTAGTAGTCCTCACTATTCTATGAAATAGTGTGATAATAATTGTAATGAGGACTCCATTGAGAGTGGATATTGTCTAGAAGGCAATATTTTTGTTTAAACTCTCAACTATGTTTTGTCGTATTGTACACGACTGTTGTATAACTAAGTTTGTATTTGATTTATGTACCATGTATTTGGAAACTCAAGATGGGTGATGTATACCTATTTTGGGGGCGTCACAGTTGGTATCAAAGCATAGGGATATGATCCCTGGTTGAGATGTGAGACAAGAACTAGGAGGGGAGAGACGGGAATTCTTCGCTAGTATGACCTACCTAAGTTTATTTGGTATTTAATTAAGTGAAATCACGAGTATAGGGATAATATGTGATATGTTAATTAACCCTTGTTTTGTGGCAGTATTTAAAAATGGCATCCAAAAATGTTGAGATAAGAAATGAGGTACATGAGACCGTTGAGTCACCAACGATCAATACCTAGGATAATGTGCAACAGGAAGACAATACTCCTTAGGTAAATAATAACACCGATGAGATGATGAACGATGGGATGATCATAGGCTTTATACAATTCATCCAACATCAGGCGAGAGCGACTCTTATTCAAAATGATGGTGGAAACAAGGGCAACCCACGGCTGGTCACTGCTAAGAAGTTCAAGGAGCTAGGACTGCCGGAGTTTTTGGGAAAGCGAGAACCACTTAAGGCGGAGACATGGTTAAAGTAGATCACCAAGATATTTGATGTCTTGGGATGCTCTGAGGAGCAAAAGGTTCCCTTTGCCACCTTTATGTTGCGTGAAGAGGCAGATCATTGGTGGGAATCTGTAAAACGTACCAAGCTTGACGCACTTGAGATGTCTTGGGAGAAGTTTCGAGGGTTGTTCAACGACAAGTACTTTCCCAAAAGTATTTATCACATGAAGGAGGTGGGGTTTATCAAGCTGGATCAAAACAATATGACTGTATCGCAATACGAAGCTAAGTTTGCGGAATTATCTCGGTTTGCATCCCATTAGGTCCATAATGAAGAGCGAATGACGCGAATGTTTCTAAGAGGTTTGAAACCCGAAATACGTAAATACCTCATTTCTCACAAAATTTATTTATATTCAGATGTTGTGAATAGGCCTCAGTTATTGGAGTGCGATAATGAGTCAGTACAACCAAAAGGCAACGACCAATAACACGATAATAATTGTACCAGTGGCAACGGCCATCGAAATAATGATAACCATCGCGGGGGAAATTATCATGCCAAGAATGGTAACCACTTTGGTGGTAATCATGGCCAAGATAATAGAAGTGGAAATTTCAAGAAGAGAAGGTTTAATAATGATGGAAAGACAGCAACACCAGCACCCGTTTTCAAGGAATGAGAACGACCGCTGGTCGTATGTTACAAATACAGAGGGGAGGGACACATCAGTCCAAACTGCGTGATGCATTCCACAACATGTTACAATTATGGAACAGAAGGTCACCTAGCCCGATTTTGTCGTGCACCAAAATCAAGTCCAGCTGGGACGGTGGCACCAAAGGCGAATACGGACAAAACAAAGTCGGTGGTTTCAGGAAAAGCATTTTTTGTGACTTATCAAAAAGCAAGTAACCCGAACGAAGTTAGCACGGGTTAGTTAATTATAAATTCTTGCAAAGTCTATACCTTATTAGATACCGGTTCTACCCATTATTTTATATCTCTTGCTTGCGCTCAACATTTAAATTTGACCATAGAGAAGTTAGACTTTGACTTATTGGTTGAAACTTCGTTAGTAGAAACCTTCGTTACCTCCACTGTTTATAAATCTTGTTGATTCAGATCGACACTTTCACGTTACCTGTCGATCTTATCTCTTTGAAAATACTTACCCTTGATGTGATTTTAGGATTCGATTGGTTAACTACTCATCATGCTTTTCGTAAGGCTGTTAGCTTTCATATTCCAAATCAATCTGCTATGTGAATTCAAGCAACCAACCCACTAAAGTCAATCAATGTCATATCAAGCCATAAGTAAAGAGCCCCGAGCGTTTCGCTAGTGACTTCCTTATGTGGAATGCACCGAAGCCAGACTTTTTGTAGGGGAAGCCGTGAATAACGGTGGCAAGTTGATAGGTATCAATGTGACGTGCTATCCAAGTCTTGGATGAGAGTCAAATTTTTTTTTCTATCGTTAATAAATTTCCTGATGTATTCTCTGAAGACTTCTTAGCCTAACGCTAGAGCGTGAAATCGAATTTTGTATTGACCCCAGTACAAAACCCATTTCTAAAACCCTTACATATTTCTTCACCTAGAAAAAACGTATTATGCGCCAAAGACATTGACTAGAGCTATTGAAGATTACGACCATACCATTCAATATCATCGTGGAAGAGGGAACGTGGTAGCTGATGCATTGAGTAGAAGACCGTATGCGGTTACGAGTGTGACATTGTTAACACAAAAATCCATTTCGTATAAGTTACAAATGAGGAAGATAGAGTTAAAGACTCTAGGGACCCACGTGGTGATATCAACTATACGAGTAGAATCAACTTTAATCGATAAAGTTAAAGGCCGCTCAAGCTACACACCCGAAGCTGATGAATGTGAAGAAGAAGGTTCAAGAGGGCGTTATTCTAGAAGCAAGAGTCGATGAAGAGAGGAAATCTTAACCCTTAATTTTATTGGTCTATTTGAAATTCTCGATCGAGTAGGAACTATGGCCTATAGACTCGTTTACCACCAAGTATATCGCGTGTTCATAAAGTTTTTCACTTATCGATGTTACATAAATATGTGGATGACCCAAACCATATTATTGAATTAGAACTATATGAGATAGCAGAAGATTTAATGTATGAGGAGATACGTGTTAAAATCTTGGATAAGAAGGATCATATTCTACACTCAAAGGTTATACCTCAAGAGTTAGAATCTAAGCAAGGTATCCTCACCTCTTCGGCATACCAGGTACGTACGTAAATTTCGAGGGCAAAATTTCATAAGGACGGGAGAATGTAAGACCCCGAATTTTATGAAATGAAAGTATTCAATTTTATTACAATTATTATTTTATTTCGTAAATGGTTAAATTGATAAAAGGTTAAAGTTAAAGGTGATATGTGAATTTTTTTTGCAAAGTAAGCAAGTTGTTATAAAATATTCGTTTGGTCGGAGAATATTCTTTTTGTCGGGGAATATTCGTACGACAACACAATCATTGGTGGACCCCACAACGAAAGTATGGTCGTAGTTAGAAAATGACAGAATTATCTTTTATTAAAAATAACGGTGAGTGTTACCGTTAAAACTGTTGAACTACCCGGTAGTAAAAGTATAGTAATACACATGGTTACATAGTAGCACACGGTATTGATTATTGATGCTTACGTAAGAAGTCACTCAGTTATACTCAATTATTGCTACAGTAATTGCTGCATCATATCTCTCATATTATTGATTCAATTATTGTCACAATATCATCTTATAATATATATTATTAAATCAATAATTGAGACGACAAAGTTATTCATATTATTATTTGCAATATTGATAATGTCTAGATGTTTTGTCAAGGAGAGGTTTGGTCACCTAATTGCGCGCCAATAAGAAGAAATCCTTATCGGAAAGCCCCCTCTTTCCTGGGAATGACCTGGTTGTTAAATTTTGTGAACTATAATATTAATGATGAATAAGTTCATGTTGATTACAGATGAAATTGATAGTTCCATTGTGTTGGAATTATTAGTGTTAGTGAAAATCGATATTTATTTCGATAATAATTGATGTCTGGAGGTTATATTGACCAATCGGAAAATTAACTGGATAAATGAGAAATTAATTGCTATTAATTCACATGCTTATAACTATGTGGTTACATGTGTGTACTATTGATTCACATGATTTACTATTAGGGGAGTTGGTGCAAGATTGATAATACTTGCATCACTAAATTAAAAATGGAGGTATAGTTGAAGGTACTATACTATAATTATTTTTTTCACATGTTTAGAACTATTGAGTCACATGATTTACTATTGAGTCACATGATTTACTATTAGGGGAGGTGGTGCAAGTTTGATAAAACTTGCAGGACTAAATTAAAAATGAAGAAAAAGAGGGAGGTATTATACTATAATATTTCGAGCCCCAAAAAGTGCAATTATCAAAACTATATTTTCCTATAAATAGAAGCTCATTTTTCATTCATTTCTCACTAATTCACTAAAGCTATAGAGAAATTATTGTGACGAATGAATTGTTTGAATTCTGATTCTAGGGACAGAATCCTTGTAAGGAAGGAATGATGTAACATTCTAGAATTTTAATTGTGATATTAAATATTTATTGAATTATTTAAATATTTAATGGATGTGTTTATTGTTGAATAAATAATTGTTCAAATTTGAATTGATGTGGTTAATTATTTGTTAAATAAATAATTAAGGAAAATTAATTATTTTGCTAATTTAATTTAATTATTAAGTTAGAGAATTTTGATTAATTCAATTACTATTCTTTTTATTGGGATTTGTAATTAAAAGGATGTGTTGGTTGATTAAATAAAGTTTTAATTATATAGAAATTATAATTTTGGTGGTATTGATTTATGTAATGTTATAATTTAATAAATTGTTATTATGATTAATTTAATTAAATTAATATGTGACAAATAACCTTGTTATAAAGGAGTTACTAAAATAACTTAAAGGAGTTTTAATTCAGTTTTGCCAAACAATGCCTAAGGCCTATTAAGTCTTTAATTTATTTGAGTTTTACCAAATAAGGTGTTAGGATTAATGGGTTATTTTGTTAGTAGTTAACCAAACAAGACTTATGGCTTTTGATTTTAAAATTCACATAACTGATATCAGTTATGTTTATAATTATATTATATAATTAATATATATATATTATCTATATACGTTATTTGGTTAAGACGTATTTTAGAGGAGAGAGGTTAGAGAGAAGAAAGAAAACTCAAAGAAGAAGAAGAGAGGAAGAGAGGAAGAAAGGAAGAAAGGCTAGAGAGTGGGAAGAAGGAGCTTGAGAATAGAAAGGATAGTCATCATCTTCTTCAAGGTATTACCCTATTCTTTTTATATTTTAAAAGTTTTAGTTTCTCTTCTCCTATTTCTCTGTAAAATTTTTGTGATAGGATAATTGTTGATTTTATGTGTGTTCATATGATAAACTAGTGTTGTAAAGTTATTTTCATAGGTTATATATGATTATAATCAATGTATTGTTGTTATGTATGAAGTTTGTGAAGAAAACCTTTTTATAGAGAGTTTTTGGTGATTATATATTGTTTAGTTAAAATAGAAATTGAGGGTTAATTAGTTTTTGGCATTATTGTTTAGTTGTTTAGCCAAAACTAGTGAATTTGGGTGTGTTAATTTTGTTGTTTATGTGGTTGTATGGGTAAAATCATGTTTAGAGTTTGTGAAAAATGTTTCTATGAAGTTGTTGTATGATTTACATGATAGTTGGTCTGTTAGAAACGAGCTTGTAGGCTAAAATTGGCTTTTTCTGTGCTGTTGCCGAGGTTGTCTGCCGAGGTTTGCAATTCGGCCATGGCCACAGGACTTCTGATACCTTTAATGGCGCCACAGTTCCATGTTCACGCCGCAACGCTAACGACCTTGCCTCGATTGATCTCCACTTGCATGTACGCCCATGCCCATGCCACAGTAAACCATGATGTAAACTTTGGCGCCACGGCGTGAGTTAGCAGAATGGTCTGATAGTGTACTTTTTGCACACGAAATTTTAAGAAAAGTTATGTGATAATAGTAGGACTGTAAAATGTTGATTTTAGTATTTCTATACTATGTATAATTATGTTATTAAGGATTAACTTGTGTTATAACTTGATTATTTGATTAAAAATCCAATTTTTACATGATGAACGTACTTAGTTATGTTCGTAAGATGGTAATGACTTATTATGTCATGATAACAAATGTTTATAGGATATTGTTGTTTGATTTGTTCGGTTTATCCCACGAACAAGGAAAGTTTTCTAAACTTTCTTTTTACATTGAGCAAGTTCTTTAACTCTACTTTTAGAATGGTGCAATCGCTTAAATTTTCTTTGAGCAAGTTTTTCTATATCCTTTATCTTGTTGAACTAATTATGGTTTTCAATTCGATTATGATATAATGATGTAAGTTATTCTTGCGCAAGTTATTCTTGTATTTAACTTGTTGTTTAGCATGCAAATTTATATATTCTAATGTTGAACATTTTTATCGATCAAATTGTTATGCATGCTTAGTATTCAATTCTAATTAACCTTGGCTTAGTATTGTTCAAGCAAGGTATTATAGTTATTCAAATTGTATGCTCTTAGATTATTCCTAAAGCATGACTTTATTTTACTATGACTGATTCAATCACAATTATTCTATAGTGAAATGTTCTTGGTTTCATTCAACTAATCCTTAGTTGATGTTTGTTGAAATCCAAATTACCCTAAAAGCTTATCCAAACCAAACTTCCTTTGGTGCGGACTTGTACTCTAAATACTGAGATGAACAACCCTAATTTTATGATTAGGGGTTAACTTACGCGTAACGTTAAATGTTTGTGCACAATACATGGTACGAATGGTCGATCCCCCAAGTACGAGGAGTCCTTATAGTCTTATTATTTATTAAAGTTGGAGTTTAAAGATTGCTCGCAACTGTGGACATAGTTCATGGTCTTATGACCCTCAGTTATATTTATTCCACATTTTGGATTTCAGTTTTTGATTATAGATGATAGAGTACTATTCATTGTTGATGAGCCTATTATTGGCATTTATTATTATTATACTCCTGTTGATTTCATATTGTATCCAGTGATCAATTGTTTTGCTCACTCTTGCATATCTTAAAACTCATTGCAGCTAAAGAAGAGTGGGTAGATGAACCTTCGTCTAGCAAAAGAAAGGGAAAAGTGTGCAAGTGATGAAGACTTGTAATTTTACTTTGATTAAGATGTTAAATTTTTATTATGGTGATCTTAGACTTGGTTTTAATGAAGTTTATTTAATTTTCGCATTTGAATGAATGTAATTAAAGGTTAGATAACCTAGGAGATTTTATTATGTAACCCTTTAATGGGAAATGTTTTATTTATCCAATTTTATTGTGATTGGGTAGTTAGATATGAATGTTTGATTAAGTGAACACCAGATCCTGTGGGAATGAAGTACCTGGATTTGGGGGTGTCACAGGTTGGTATCAGAGCCTTAGGTTATAAACCTTAGGTGGGGGAAAAGCCTTAGGAAGTAACCTTCGAGAAGATAGTGATGATAAACTATTATCGAGTTTCAAGGAG
Organism: Panax quinquefolius; assembly: GCA_020205615.1. Lineage (NCBI taxonomy): Eukaryota > Viridiplantae > Streptophyta > Magnoliopsida > Apiales > Araliaceae > Panax > Panax quinquefolius. Next base: position 192,026 of record JAINUW010000639.1, read on the forward strand.
AAAGTAATAAAACACTTATGTGCTTATGTGTTTACAACTTATGTGCTCGTGAGAGTCGAGTAGTGATGATTAATAACTAAAACTTAAAAATCTTATTTTCAGGATGACTAATGTCGAAGAATCCAGTCAGGCTAGGGAGGAAGGACCTCAGACGCCTAGAGAGGAGGAATCTCATGATATTCAAGTTGTTTGGGAACAACTGCTTCCACGAGAGTCAGTTCCATTACTCGCAGTGGTCGAGGATGATGATGATGATGATGTAGAAACAGATGAGGAAGAACCCGTGGAGCTGCCGCAGACGGGTGAAGAGGACGAGGAGGAAAGGATTCATCTTAACTCGATAGCTGGCCGTATATACGATGAGGTGCATGACCGCAACGTGGAACTTCAAGATATTGTCAAGGAATTGCAAGAGATAGTAGCTGAACAACAAACCTTGATGGCACAGAAGGACGACGAGATTCAGGATCGAGAAGAACGACTGAACAATGTTGAAGAGAAGCTGGTTCACACTGAAGAAGAGAATGATCAAATGCGAGCAGAGGTTGCAGAGTTGAAGAGCAAGTTGAGAGAAGAATCTGCAAAAGGGGCAAGAGCCGAAGACGCGTACAGTGAAGCTTATCAACAAGCCGAAATAGAAAAGGGAGACACACAAGCAAAGAGAAGGAAGATGGAAGAAATGGATAACGTGTTCAACACCGCGATCAATCGAGCTCAAGATCGGGTCATGGGTTATCCAATTCAGTTCGAGACGCTACCCTCGTTCATACTGGACCGTCAGACCATGTTCCGAGTTATGGAAGAAGAGCGTCGTAAGGCATTGCAATATCATAATAGGACATCGTAGGGAGTGTACTTGAGTTATGTTATGATAAATAATTTGTTAATCCCAAGTGTTATGCAACCTATGGGATATGATGATGATGTCCTGAAACTTTAGTAGTTCAGGAAAATAATGTAAATAGCAGTGATGCTATTGATATGATGTTTTTAAAGAAGTTTTAAATAAAAGATATTATTTTCTTTATCCAAAGTGTTATGTGTTATGTAATGATTACTTTCATGGGGGCTAGCTAAGTAGAAATTACTTGAAAAGAGTTGAGTAATAATCTAATGAATGTATTCTTTTTAACAGAAAATGCCTCCAAGACGTCAACCACCCCGTCAGAGAACCACCGAAGGAACCAACATCGATAATGCTGAAACTAACTTCGTTCAGCAGTTGGTGACGTTACTAACAGGTGCACTGCAAAATCAACCGCAGAATCAACCTCAGAACCAAGGTGCTACATTTAAGGACTTCAAGGCGGTTGGACCACCAGAATTCCGTGGATCCATGAATCCAGTTGAAGCACAGACTTGGATTATGGAGATCGAGAAGGTTTTTGATGTGGCTAGGGTAGAGGAGAATTAGAAGACTACTTTTGCAACGTTTATGTTGAAGGAGGAGGCTAGCTATTGGTGGCAGGCCAACAAGACTCGGGAAGGACCAGGAGTAATGACCTGGGATAGGTTTAAGGAGCTGTTCTTCAAGACTTATTTCCTTGAGAGTTCAAAGAGTCAGGTAGAGGTCCAGTTTTTGGAGTTGAAGCAAGGAACAATGTCGGTGTCGGAGTATGCTGCGAAGTTCAACGAGTTGGCGAGGTTTGCACCATATCAGTCAAGATGCAGACGGCTTAAGGCGCTAAGAGGTTTGGAGGAGGACCTAAACCCTGGTTGTACAGTAGGGTTTCCCTGTCCCAATTGAAGACATTTGCAGCAGTGATGGAAAAGACGATTCTCACTGAAAGTGGAGGCGGGGCGGTAACAAAGCATAATCAAGAGCAGAGAAAGAAGAAAAGTGAAGGTGAAGCTAAGAGTAGTGGTAACGGTAGTAATGGCAACAACCTGAAGAGGAAGTGGAATGGGAATGGAGGAGCTAGAAATCAGCAAAGAAACCAGCAAAATAAGAAGTTCAAAGCATGTGCTATGTGCAAAAATTTTCATAAGGGAGTGTGTTTGCTGGGGAAATGAGTATGCTTCAATTGTGGCCAGGAGGGTCACATCGCCCCAAATTTCACTCAAGCTAAGAAGAATGTGTGCTTCACGTGCAGATCCAAGGATAACTTTGCTCGTAAATGCCCCAAGAAGAGATCTGGTGAGACAAATGGGAGCAAGGGAAATGCTAGTGGAGGTGCGTTAGCTATTGCGGGACCAAAATCAACAAATAAGCCCACAGTCAGAACCTTCAACATGACTGTGCAAGATGCTGTGCAATCAAAGGATGTGGTGTCAGGTATTATCCCGATCAATGATATTGACGCTTATGTATTATTTGATTCGGGTGCTACTTGCTCATTTATATCTGATGAATTTGCTATGAGATTAGGATTGCCTTGTGAAGAATTAAATTTCCCTTTAAACATAGAAATTGCGAATAAGGAAGTAGTTCCTGTTAGGTTCGTATACAAGAACTATAGGGTGAACATTAAGGGAAATATTTTGATGGTAGATTTGATTCCGATCAGGCTAGGAGTGTTTGACGTTATTTTGGGAATGGATTGGTTGTTCAATTATGGAGCGATAATTGACTGCCAAAAGAAATGTGTAAACCTTATGACTTCGTCAAAGGTAGTATTCAATGGTAGCAAATCGCCTAGACAAATGAGATGTCTGACGATTATGCACGCCAAAAAGTTGTTGAGTCAGGGCTGTATGGGTTATTTAGCTTACATAGTCGATACTCAGAAGAAGGATGCGAAACTGGAAGAAATACCAGTGGTTAGGAAATTTGTGGACGTGTTTCCAGAGGATTTGCCAGGACTTCCGCCTGACAGAGAAATCGAGTTCGTGATCGACTTAGCGCTAGGAACCGCTCCGATATTGAAAGCCCCGTATAGAATGGCTCCGGTGGAGATGAAAGAACTGATGGTACAACTATAGGAGTTGTTGGACAAGAAATACATTCAGCCGAGTGTGTCATCGTGGGGAGCACCGGTGTTATTCATAAAGAAGAAGGATGGGTCAATGCGTCTTTGCATTGATTATAGAGAGTTAAACAAAGTCACTATTAAGAACAAGTATCCAATGTCGAGAATAGATGACTTGTTTGATCAATTAAAGGGTGCTAGATATTTCTCAAAAATAGATTTGAGAAGTAGGTACCATCAACTGAAGGTAAGAAAGGAGGATGTACCGAAGACGGTATTCCGAACTCGGTATGGACATTATGAATTTTTGGTGATGTCTTTTGGTTTGACAAACACCCCTGCAGCGTTCATGGATTTGATGAACAGGGTGTTTAAACCATTTTTGGACAAGTTTGTGGTGGTGTTTATCGACGATATTCTGGTGTACTCTAAAACTCAAGAGGAACATGTGGAACATTTACGTCTAACGCTGGAGACGCTAAGAAAAGAAAAGTTGTATGCGAAATTCTCTAAATGTGAATTTTGGCTGGAATGTGTACAATTTGTTGGGCATGTAATTGACAAGGATTGAATTTCAGTGGATCCATCAAAGGTTGAAGCTGTGATAAATTGGGAACAACCGAGAACTCCATTAGAAGTGAGAAGTTTCTTGGGATTAGCAGGGTATTATAGACAGTTTATCCAGGATTTTTCCAAGATTATCACTCTGTTAACAAATTTAACGAGGAAATCTGTAAAATTTGTTTGGACGAAGAAGTGTGAAGAAAGTTTCCAAGAATTAAAAAAGAAGCTAAGTATGGCACCTGTGTTGTCATTACCAGATAATACAGGAAATTTTGTGGTGTATAGTGATGCTTCACACATGGGATTAGGGTGTGTTCTTATGCAAAACGGTAAAGTCATTGCGTATGCATCAAGACTATTGAAAGATTACCAAAAAGGGTATCCGACTCATGATTTAGAGTTGGCGGCGGTTGTGTTTGCTCTGAAGATATGGAGACACTATCTCTACGGAGAGAAATGTGAGATTTACACAGACCATAAAAGTCTGAAATATATTTTCACATAGAAGGACCTGAACATGCGTCAAAGAAGATGGATGGATCTGATAAAAGATTACGATTGTGAGATCTTTTATCATCCAGGCAAAGCAAATGTGGTTGCAGATGCCTTGAGTAGGAAAGGTAGAGAAACGTTGATGCTGTTAACTGATAAGGAGGAGCTTATTACAGCAATGTAAAGGTTAGAGTTGGAAATCAAATTTCTAAAAGAATCCGATGAGAAATTGTACTAGATAGAAGCCAGTCAAACTTTGGTGGATAAAGTGAAGAACGCTCAACTGCAGGATGAGGAATGCAGAAAAATAAGAGAAAGTGTGGTCGATGGAAAGGAAGTGAAATACAAGGTTGATCATCGATGGAATCTTTGAGATTTGAGGACGAACTGGGTTCCAAAGTAGATATCAGAGATTAAAGAAGAAATTTTGACCGAAGCTCATAACTCTAGATATTCGATTCATCCAGGAAGTACGAATATGTATCAAGATTTGCGCCGACATTTTTGGTGGCCAAATATGAAAAGAGACATTGCAGAATGCATTGCAAAGTGCTTGACATGTCAGAGAGTCAAGGCCGAGCATCAAAGACCAAGCAGGTTACTTTAACCGTTGGAGATACCAGAATGGAAATGGGACATATCACAATGGATTTTGTGGTAGGTCTTCCAACAACTCAAAAAGGATACGATGCAATTTGGGTGATAGTGGACAGATTGACAAAATCTGCACACTTTTTGCCAATAAAGATTAGATTCAATCTTGATCAGCTGGCAAAGTTATATGTTAAAGAGATCGTGTCGAGACATGGAGTTCCAATGTCAATTGTGCCAGATAGAGATCCGAGGTTCACATCAAACTTCTAGAAGAGACTACAAGAATGTATGGGAACCCAGTTGCGAATGAGTACTACATATCATCCGTAAACAGATTGCCAAAGTGAACGAACGATTCAAACATTGGAAGATATGTTGAGAGCATGCGTCATGGATTTCAAAAGAAGCTGGGATTAACAATTACCATTGGTGGAATTTGCTTACAATAACAGTTACCACGTTGGCATCGGCTTGCCGCCTTATGAAGCATTATATGGCAGGAAGTGCAGAACTCCACTGTGCTGGGATAAAATCGGAGAACGTCAACTATTAGGACCAGAACTGGTACAACAAACTGCTGAGGTTGTCAAACTCATCAGAACAAGATTGATAGCTGCTCAAGATGGACAAAAGAAATATGCTGATCAACACAGACGAGATCGTGTATTCGGCATATGAGATTTCGTATTCTAAAGGTTTCTCCTGGAAGGAAAAATTCGATTTGGTAAGAAGGGAAACTAAGTCTCGAGATTTATTGGACCCTTGAAGTCTTTGCGAAAGGTTGGAGAGGTGGCTTACGAGGTAGCTCTACCTCCAGAATTGCAAAACATTCATAATGTTTTTCACGTGTCGGTGTTACGACCGTATAAACTTGATTACAAGCACGTGATTGAGTACGAACCACTGCAGTTTGAGAAAGATTTATCCTATGAAGAGATTCCTATCCAGATAGTCGACAGGAAAGAGCAGGTGCTCAGGAATAAAGTGATACCTTCTGTGAAGGTAATATGGAAGAACCACAATGTCGAAGAGGCTACGTGGGAACTCGAAGCTGAAATGATGAAAAATTACCCTGAGTTATTTGTTTAATCTGTGTCTTCGATTCTGAGGACAAAATCTTTGTAAGTAGGGGAGAATGTAACGAATGAATTGTTTGAATTGTGATTCTGGGGACATAATCCTTGTAAGGAGGGAATGATGTAACATTCTAGAATTTTAATTGTGATATTAAATATTTATTGAATTATTTAAATATTTAATGGATGTATTTATTGTTGAATAAATAATTGTTCAAATTTGAATTGATGTGGTTAATTATTTGTTAAATAAATAATTAAGGAAAATTAATTATTTTGCTAATTTAATTTAATTATTAAGTTAGAGAATTTTGATTAATTCAATTACTATTCTTTTTATTGGAATTTGTAATTAAAAAGGATGTGTTGGTTGATTAAATAAAGTTTTAATTATATAGAAATTAAAATTTTGGTCGTATTGATTTATTTGATGTTATAATTTAATAAATTGTTATTATGATTAATTTAATTAAATTAATGTGTGACAAATAACCTTGTTATAAAGGAGTTACTAAAATAACTTAAAGGAGTTTTAAATTCAGTTTGCACAAACAATGCCTAAGGCCTATTAAGTCTTTAATTTATTTGAGTTTTACCAAACAAGGTGTTAGGATTAATGGGTTATTTTGTTAGTGGTTAACCAAACAAGCTTTATGGCTTTTGATTTTAAAATTCACATAACTGATATCATTTATGTTTATAATTATATTATATAATTAATATATATATTATCTATATACGTTATTTGGTTAAGACGTATGTTAGAGGAGAGAGGTTAGAGAAGAAAAGAAAGGATAAGAAGAAGAAGAAGAAGAAGGGAAGAGAGGAAGAAAAGCTAGAGAGTGGGAAGAAGGAGCTTGAGAATAGAAAGGATAGTCATCATCTTCTTCAAGGTATTACCCTATTCTTTTTATATTTTAAAAGTTTTAGTTTCTCTTCTCCTATTTCTCTGTAAAATTCTTGTGATAGAATAATTATTGATTTTATGTGTGTTCATATGATAAACTAGTGTTGTAAAGTTATTTTCATAGGTTATATATGATTATAATCAATGTATTGTTGTTATATATGAAGTTTGTGAAGAAAACCTTTTTATAGAGAGTTTTTGGTGATTATATATTGTTTAGTTAAAATAGAAATTGAGGGTTAATTAGTTGTTTAGTTGATAAATTGACTATTTAATTTGATAGAACATGTACAATTGTTGATAAAAATACTTTGAATTAGTGGTTTTGGTTGAAAAACAAAAGTTACAATGTTGATTTTCATTGAAATTTAAAGAAAATGTGTTTTAGCCAAAAACAATGAATTTGGGTGTGTTAATTTTGTTGTTTATGTGGTTGTATGGGTAGAATCATGTTTAGAGTTTGTGAAAAAATGTTTACATGAAGTTGTTGTATGATTTACATGATAGTTGGTCTGTTAGAAACGAGCTTGTAGGCCAAAATTGGCTTTTTCTATGTTTATTATTCGACGAGGTCTCGATTGCAACATGGCAAGTGCGGCTTTGAAGATTTTGGACTTATCATACCTTTGTGTGCTCATGAGCCAGCTCATGCCTTGTAGCAACCTTCTATATATGATCTCCGTATGCCTTATTTGCCGACGACTGACAATGTGCGACCATGATGTAAAGCGTAAATAGCCATGTATGAAAGTTAGCAAAATGGTCTGACAGTGTACTTTTTGTACACGACATTTTAAGAAAAGTTATATGATAATAGTTGGACTGTAAAATGTTGATTTTAGTATTTATATACTATGAATAATTATGTTATTAAGGATTAACTTGTGTTATAACTTGATTATTTGATTAAAAATTCAATTTTTACATGATGAACGTACTTAGTTATGTTCGTAAGATGGTAATGACTTATTATGTCATGATGACATATGTTTATAGGATATTGTGGTATGATTTGTTCGGTTTAGCCCACGAACAAGACAAGTTTTCTAAACTTTCTTTTTACATTGAGCAAGTTCTTTAACTCTACTTTTAGAATTGTGCAATCGCTTAAATTTTCTTTGAGCAAGTTTTTCTAAATCCTTTATCTTGTTGAACTAATTATGGTTTTCAATTCGATTATGATATAATGATGTAAGTTATTCTTGAGCAAGTTATTCTTGTATTTAACTTGTTGTTTAGCATGCAAATTTATATATTCTAATTTTGAACATTTTTATCGATCAAATTGTTATGCATGCTTAGTATTCAATTCTAATTAACCTTGGCTTAGTATTGTTCAAGCAAGGTGTTATAGTTATTCAAATTGTATGCTCTTAGATTATTCCTAAAGTATGACTTTAGTTTACTATGATTGATTCAATCACGATTATTCTATAGTGAAATGTTCTTGGTTTCATTCAACTAATCCTTAGTTGATGTTCGTTGAAATCCAAATTACCCTAAAAGCTTATCCAAACCAAACTTCCTTTGGTGCGGACTTGTACTCTAAATACTGAGATGAACAACTCTAATTTTATGATTAGGGGTTAACTTACGCGTAATGTTAAATGTTTGTGCACAATACATGGTACGAATGGCTGATCCCCCTAAGTACGAGGAGTCCTTATAGTCTTATGACTGTTAAAGTTGTAGTTAAAAGATTGCTCGCAACTGTGGATATAGTTCATGGTCTTATGACCCTCAGTTATATTTATTCCATATTTTGGATTTCAGTTTTTGATTATAGATGATAGAGTACTATTCATTATTGATGAGCCTATTATTGGCATTTATTATTATTATACTCCTGTCGATTTCATATTGTATCCAGTAAGCAATTGTTTTGCTCACTCTTGCATATCTTAAAACTCATTGCAGCTAAAGAAGAGAAGGTAGATGAACCTTCGTCTAGCAAAGGAAAGGGAAAAGTGTGCAAGTGATGAAGACTTGTAATTTTACTTTGATTAAGATGTTAGATTTTTATTATGATGATCTTAGACTTAGTTTTAATGAAGTATATTTAATTTCCGCATTTGAATGATTGTAATTAAAGGTTAGATAATCTGGGAGATTTTATTATTTAACCCTTTAATGGGAAATGTTTTATTTATCCACTTTTATTGTGATTGGGTAGTTAGATATGAATGTTTGATTAAGTGAACACCAGATACTGTGCGAATGAAGTACCTGAATTTGAGGGTGTCACAATTATTATAAAGAGAAATTATAGAGAGAAAGAAGAAGAGAAGTCTGCTACCTCACTATTCCAGTATCCAATTTTCTTCTAAGGTAAGGGGTATTATTCTTTCGTATTCATGAAGAAAGTTATTTTCTTTCAATACTCGTAAGGGTTGTTATTCCATTCTTTATTATTATATTGGAATAATTTGTCTATGCGAAGTACCGCATACATGGTGAAATTCTTCTGTTATTCCATTCTTTATTATTTTGTTGGAATAACCTATATATGCGATCTATCGCATGCACAGTGAATTTTGTTGTTATTCCATTCTTTATTATTCGTTAGATATATCACATGCGTGCGGATTACGCATGACACAGTTCCATTCTTAATTATTACATTGGAATATCACATGCATGACGGATTACGCGTGACTGGTTCCATTCTTTATTATTACGTTAGGAATAAACTTGCATGTGGTCTATCGCATGCATAGTGAATTCTTCTGTTATTCCATTCTTTATTATTTTGTTGGAATAACCTGTCTATGTGGATTACCGCATGCATGGTGAATGATCCTTTACATTCATTCCTTATTAAATTGTGGAAATGATCTGTCTACGTGGATTACGGCATGGCGGGAAAAAATCTATTTGCATTTTCATATATCCTATTATACTCAGTTGGTTAAAATTTTGGCTTCTATACTCCACGAAATTAGTAGAATATCCTGGATATTTGTGCTTCATTCAGTATCTTTTCATGGAAATATTCTTCTGAGCATTCTTGAATTTTACTCCACAAAGCAGTATCATGTTGACAATTTGGATGTTATTAATTTCTGGATAAATTAAATTATAAATCTTTAAAATTTATCCTTGAAATTGTTTTATTGAATTATTATGTCATTGTCATCATCCTCATGCATATATTGTGATGAAAGTTATCTGTGGCTTACGTTCATAGATGGACTTGGTATGATTATGACCAGGGATTATTCGGTATAATCATGACCGTAATGTGACGAATGATGTGGTGAAAGTCATCATTGGCCTATAGTTCATTGATGGATAAATGTTGGTATGATTATGACCAGGGATTATTCGGTATAATCATGACCATTGATGATTACATGAATATCCTTGGCCCGTAGTGCAGGGATGATTCGATCATGTTGTTTATTTATTAAGCTGAGTCTCAGCGATAAAGTTGATGATTTTTTTTTTTAAATCATAGAAGATAGTAGATTTTATGCTCTACTTGACTCTTCTAATGGATTGCTTATTTCGCTATAGTTGTTGATCTAAAACTTGTTGTCTATTGTATTCTATCAGTTGTTATACTGTTGAAGGCTAAGGATAATTTATTCCGCATTATCTTAGTCATAATATTTCTTACTGGGCTAGTTGAGCTCACCCTTTTCTTTTAGTGTTCTCTTCAGGAATTGAGAATATAGCTTGGACGAGTCGGGAAATGGAGTGATGGTCCAGGATAAGTGGCTTTAGTAGTCCTCACTATTCTGTGAAATAGTGTGATAATAATTGTAATGAGGACTCAATTGAGAGTGGATATTGTCTAGAAGGCAATATTCTTGTTTAAACTCTCAGCTATGTTTTGTCGTATTGTTCACGACTGTTGTATAATTAAGTTTGTATTTTATTTATGTACCATGTATTTAGCGACTCAAGATGGGTGATGTATAGTTATTTTTGGGGCGTCACATAGAACTTATGTGGTGATAGATATTTTAACTGCTTTAAGCTAACCCATTTTGGCAATCGCCAACGACCGCCCAAAGAAGACAAAAACAAAAATTTGCATTGCGCTAGTGTTGATTTGAAGACAGTTAAGTTACTTTATAGGAAAATAATTGGAAAATTAGTGTAATGTGTGACATACATAGAATCATATAATAAGAATATATTCTAATGATATGGAGTATCAAGTAGTGCAATAAAATCATAAGTGATTGTTAAACAAAAATAAAGGAATGTTTGTGTATTCCAGAAATAGGAAAAGAAGTTATGTGTGCACACTGGATATATAATATTAAATAATGTTATTATGTGTTTATGTGTGTAGTAAAATATAATTATGGAGATACCCGGTTAATATACCTAACTGCATTATTTTACTGCGTGTATTTAATGTACATGGGTTATATAATGTGGGTACATAAATAATCCGCAAATTTAATTGTGTAGTAGCATTTACACATTTATATTACATTATGGGAATTATAGTGTCCAAACCAAGCCTTAGTTGATCAAGTATGCCGAGTTTTTCTTTCTTGTCCCAAAATGATTGTCACCAAGTACATGAATTGTAACATGAAGCTAACTTACGTATTTTCCAAAAAGGCTAGAGTTGTGTAGGGTTGATGGCTAAAAATCTGTTGGTGAACCACTCCTTAGCAACCATTGTGTTCTTCCTTTGCACCATGAGCTCCAACAATTGTGTAATGACAATGTCTAGTCCATGCTTCTTCTATAAATACAAGCTTCAAATTCAGTTTTTGTTGCTAGTTAAGTCTTAGTTAGGGAGTCCAAAGTTGTTGAGCATTATAGAAGCATTTTTAGATTGTAGGAGGTCCAATCCAAGCGAAGAAGGTATAAGTTCTAATTAAATTCTTGAAACGGGCCTTGTTAGTTCTTGAGAATTTCTTGAATCCATATGTTAATCAATGTGAATTATCATGCCATAATATATTTATGATATATGTCTACATGTTTGAACTCTTAATTGATGGATTGAAGCATGTTTAAACTAAAAAGGATCAAAGTGGTTAAGGCTCTGCAAACATAGTCTGCTTATTGTCTTTGATGCAGGCATGGCGCAGATGCACCCTATTTGTACTAGGGTGCAGCACAGCTGCACCATAACCCAAGCTCAATTTTGTTTACGGCATGGGTAATGCTTCTAATTGTACCAGTGGTGCAGAAGTGAAATGCTACCGATCCGCACTGACTCGATGTTTTTCATTTTGTTTACGATGTGCTAACTTGTTAGTACATTGTTAGAACAAGCTTGTAAACTATTTTGACACGCATATGTAAGCATGTGCATGTAGCATGAACAAGTATAACCATGTTAGTACCTACAATGGACGCAACACTTGGGGTCTTAAAATGAGGTTTGTGATTTCAAAAGTGAACTTTATCACGAACACATCATGTGAGCATTCTGACTTTATGAACAAGATAATATGGTTTATATTGACATGAAATGCAAGACTAAAGTGATGGAACATACTAGCATACATGATTAAAAGTTAAGACTATTTCAAAGATAAGAAACTTAAGGCTTTTCAAGGAGAACTTGACCGAGACTTTTTATCTTATAAGATCTGACCATTTGAGCATACATATGTGACTTTATTATATGTTGTAAATGCATGAGAGTTATACGCTAATATTCCTTGTATATGCTAAGTTGAGTTAGTGTAAAATTCAAAGAAAGTTAGATTGAGGAAGCTAATGTCATCAAGTAATGAGTAAAGTATGTTATGAACATGCAAGCATGTGTATTAGGATTCATTATGCCTATAGACATATTGACATGAACATTGTTTGGTTGACGAATGGTTTTCACTTATTCACACATAATCATAAAAGGGAAATTTCTAAAATATGAACTATGTGAGTAAAGTTTACATGTGTTGTATATATATACAAGCATAACTATTGAGTATTGAATGATCAAGTTGTAAGGCACAAATGATTACATAACTTTTTTATGTTTTAATGACATAAATTTTAAGTAAACTAGTGATAGTGAAGTCAAGTAGGGTCATGTGTTATATGTGAAAATCTAGCATGTATGTATGTTAAAATACATGTATAATTAGTGTGTTAGAGTTAGACTGAAGTCAGGAAATGCAGAAGCTCAACCTTGGTCTTGCCGAAGGGATGTGTGCAATTGTCTTGAATCCCTAAATCTAGACAAAGTAGCTGACTACCGAATCTGCAGATTACAAATAGATTATGTTTTTGGTTCTAAAATTTAAGGCATGCTTACATGATCTCTTTATCTTGTAATATGTGACCAATATGTCATATAATGTGTTGAGAAGCATGGTATGTGATGACTTGATTCTTTTAAGTGTAGACTCGTGTTGGTTACACATACTAATTGAGATGACTGACTTGTTAATGTTAGGTCATTTCAACGCAAGTAGTTAAAGCTAGTATTATATTGTAGCTGAGCAAACAGGCAAGTTCCATAAACTTACTCCAATTATTATTGAGCAAGTTTTCTTTGAACTTCACTCCTTGATTGTGCAAGTTCCTTGAATCATACTTTTATTGAGCAAGTTCCTTAATTCTTACTCAAATGTATATTGAGTAAGTATCCGAAAACTATTTTATTGTGTGCAAGTTTCCTAACTTACACAACTTTATTTGTTGTGAAAGTTTCTTATCCTTCTCATATTGTATTGAGTAGGTTATTGTTGAATTGAAATTTATTCATTTAAGCTTGAATCTTATTTTCAAGCATGCTATTAAGTGGTTTAATTACTTTACAATTATTCCACATCGATGTTATTGATATTCGCACTTAGTGCACTTGAGATCGTATAGTCTTGGACTTGTACATCATTTAAAGTTCAAATAATTCTTGAACAAGGTGAGATAGAGTCTAAACCTTTGTGCGGCCAGACAAGCGTATGAAGTTTTATAAAAGCTATCCAAACCAATTGATGGTAAGGATTCTTAGACTGAAAGAACACCCCTTCTATGATAGGGGAGTACCCCAGGTATCTAGTATAAAGATACAAAGAGCAGATTTAAATGTTATGCATATACATAGAGTACGTGAGGTGATCCCTCAAGTACTTATTTCAAGCCGATAACCAAAGGGTCAATTAGCTATTGATTCCATTGGAGTGTTATAGTTCAAAGTCTACTTGACTAGCAGTTATTCTGAAAGCAATCATTATCTTTGCTTATGATATTCATATTGTTGAATCCTTCATATATTCATATTGTTGAATCCATTGCCAAATATTTTTCCATTCATCATGATATATCGTTATTGTTGTATTTAAACTTGTTGAACAAACTTTTTGCTAATCCTTGCTATATCATGAATTATATTGCAGCTAAGCCCGAGACCTCAGAAAAGGACAGGAGTAAAGGGAAGATGTAGGATAATTGCGAGAAGCAGAATTTATCTTATGCTTAGTTTAAATTACGATTATGTAATGTGAACCCTAATATTTATTTTAGGGTATGATTGTAAGATGATATTAAGGTTATCATATCTTGGGACTAGTAACACCTTTTGAATGAACGACGTACGTTTATTATATTCTGCATTTTAGTTATCGTATGTTGTTTAGAGGTGGATGTTTGTATTTTATCGTGATGATCGAGCCAGGGTCAGAGGACACGGATTCGGGGGCGTCACAATTTGATTTAATTATTACTAAGTTCCTTATTTTCTAAGTCATTGCTAACTCTCACCAACCCTCCTTATGTGACAACCCGAATTTTCATAAGTTATTAAAATAAGAATTTAATAATTAAAATTCTTATTGTGAGATGCATATATTTTGAATTATGTGTTTTGGTGTGAAGAAATTAAATATATATGAGATTTAATAGTTGGTTAAACTATTAAAGGAGGTGAAGAGAATTTGTTATGTAAAGGAATGTGGTGGAAAAAGGAATTCATTGAATAAATATTGGTTAATTTAAATAGAGTTAGGAATTATATTATGAAATAATATAATTTGATTATCGAGCCTTGATTGACAATTGAATTGTTATGAATTAAATTTAATAAATAAGACAACTAATTCACTTAATTAAAATATTGAATTAAAGTAAATATATTTGTTGTAATAAGATGAGAAAGTAATATATATTACATATAAACGTAATATGTTAATGTAATACGATTGTGAATATCGTAAATAGTTAAAATATTTATCGAATAAAATAAATATTTTACTTGAAATATTAATAAAATTTAAAATGAATATGTGATGGAAATAGTCATGGAATAATTTGTTTAAAGTGTGATAATATCGAGGTAATGAAAATAGTCTAATTTAATTAAGTAATTAAATTAGAGGATAAATTTTATATTAGCTAAATAGAAGTTATAATTTTATTAGTAAGGTTTAATTCGATTTGTTAATAAATTGAGATTAATGCAATTCAATTAGTTAATGGGTGTGACAAGGGTGTCATATGATAAGAAGTGTCGACGTCGAATTTTTTTTTTGTCCCTTTTTTGTGCTTGTCTTTTGGTGTTCTCATTTTAGGTGAGATTTATTTAAAAAAACAATTTTGAAAATGTCCCACATGTAAATGTCGACGATTTGACTTTTAAAGTCACCAATTGGTAGATTTTAAATGGTTGTACCAACTTAACCAAAAAAAAGTTTGCACAATGTTTAACTGGTCTTGGAAACCGAGATTCGTTAGGGTCTGGGGGCTTGATTTAGCAGAGGGAAGGTACCCCCTGACTTTTGTGGTAACATGGTTACTGCAACTTTTCATTAACTTTTATCTGCGTATGTGTGTGTGTGAGTTGGGCCTATTTGAAATTATATAGAAGTAGTGATATGCCATGTTTGCACCTATATACAAAGGGTTTGACTTTTGTATAAAAGTTCAATTTTGACAAGATATATCAGTGATGTTTTGGAAAACAGGTTTTCAAACCCTTATGTTTAATAGTAATTGAGGCCTTTGATACTTCTATTTTATTATATATTTGGCTTGATTGCTTTTATTTTCGAGATGTGAGGCATCTTCAAAAAAATAAGATACATAGCAGTGTCGAACTTCTTGTGGGCATGAGAGCCATCTAAGGATATCCAGTCACCATAGATAATTTATAAGCTGGCTGCAGCTGTGAAATGTCCATCACGAGAACTGAATCTAGATTCAGAAGCTGAATCTGTGATCACATGATTCCTAGGCTCACATTGAAAAGTAATATGTACAAAATCTAGGAAAAGAACTAGATTTGAGTAAATCTAAACCATTCTAGCTTCAACGGTTCCAGTTTAGTCACTGTGTACCGGTTAAAATCAGAAATAGACAGATTAAGGCAAATCTAGCCCGTAGGCTGAAAACTAAATATCTACATTATGAAAGCAATAAAGCAGATGTTTATATAAAAGTGGTATGTGTGTATATATATATAAGCAATAAAAAGCCATAGATCGACGATCTGGGCTTGCCCACACAACGCGACTATCAACGTTAATGAATATATATACATATAGACATAGTAGAAAGCTTAAAAATCTGAAAAAATCTTACAGTGGGCTGCGACGCCTGAAAACTCAGTTTCCACTGGCTAAACTTTAGTATGTTATAAAAAACGAGCTTACAAGTGTTTAGAAAAAAGAATCACTTTGGTTGGAGCACTCTAGAAGAGTTACAGACTGAAATGGACATAGTTTTTTCTCTTTTCTTCCTTTTTTCTTACATTTTATGCCTAATGGGGGGGTTTATTTATAAACAAAAAGTGTCATGGTCAACTTCATGCAAGAAGAATGTGGAGTCTACCGCACTACCAAAGCTTCCCGGGTATTGTGGTTCCCGTCATCTCAAAGTACATGCACTTAAATGATATGATGTCCACTCGAACCTTCATAACTTTCATTCCGGGAGTCCGATGCAAGCGTGCCATATATTTTCAGAAAGATCTTTTTGAGAGCTACGCAATGACATAGGGTTTGCCCTTTTTTGAATCCAAGAAGATGAGTCCATGATTGAAATGGCATCTCTAGGTCTCCGTAGGCAGTTCATTGAGCTATTTTGCGTAGTTTACGCTCGGAAGTTAAGCTATTATTCTTGTGGGACTTCATTTGAAGCATTTTGAGTTGAAATGAGTGGATTTTATTTAAGTCGAGGTTGAGTTGGCAAAATAACCATTTTTCCCCTCCCGGGTTTATCTCCAACGTTGGCACATTTGTAGCATTCTTTTCATTGGGTTATCTCTGAGATTAGCCTACTTTTGACTCTGACTATCCTCAGGGTTATCTCTAAGGTTGGCTTGACCTCTCGGTGTTGACTTTGGGCATTGAACTTGACTTTCCCGAGGTTATCTCTAGGGTTGGACACTGATCTGCCAGGGTTATCTTCGGGGTTGGAAACTGGATCTCCCGAGGTTATCTTCGGGGTTAGAAAACTGAATTCTCGGGGTTATCTCTGGGATTGGAACTAATGTTGTGGTCCTCCAGCGTAATCTCTAGAGTGTGAAAAAGATGCTTTTGTCCTCCTTCATAGTTAGTAACAGGAAAACAAAACTTTGAGTGTCTACAGATGCCCCTCTTTATCATGTTTATGCAATGCAATGGAATGAACATGATAAAGATTACTAGAGACTTGAAATATGACAAGGTATATTTAATGATGCAAATCACAATGTTATGAATGTTATGATGAATGTTAAAATGCTTTCGCAATTCGCACATCATATTTCGTACTTCGTACTTTGCTTTTGGCCAATCGCACTTCATAACTCAAACATCGCATTTTGCAAATCGCACTTCGCACATCACAAATTGCTTTACCATTACTGGTTATTGCTAATGCTTATACTGGTGTTGACTCCAATGGTTTGGCTTTTTATTGGTGTTCCTGATGCTTGTTTGATGAAGATAAATTGAGATATTTTCTACATCTTTGCTGGGGATGACATTCTAAAATCATCAGAACTTCCCATTATATATATTGGTATTTTACAACGGTGTATACCCTGCTGATAATTTGACAACAGATCCTACCTTGTTAGTAGTTGACTACGCTAACATCACCAAACTATTTTGATTCCCACTCGAACGATGGTATCACTCAACTGTCTTGATGTTACACTTTATTGATGCCAATGGTTTAAAATATCAGATCTTCTGATACCTTCTCTAAAGTAATATTCAACGGCTTACTTTACTAGACTCTACCTGATGTTATGTTGGATTGATGTCAATGGTTTAAAATACCAAATAATATCTGTGATGAAATTTTTCTCTAATCCAGGGATTAAATTTGCACACATATTTAAATCTACTGGAGATGCATGTTACACCTTGATGGAGATGTACGATGATGTAGCGCATTTGTACACGTGCAGATCATGCATGATGTGATGATCTAGATTTATCCTTAGGATTCTATTATCCTAGGTTGATGCACATTTTCAACTTTCCAGAGTAGAAACTTACTTCACTCTTTCTGAGGCGATTTGGAGTTTCTTTTCGTTGTTGGGTGCTTATGCACCATTTCTGTGTGCTTTTGAATCGTAACCTAGCTGAACTGATGACCTGAGTGCCACTGACATCCCTAAAGGGTGCAACCCATTCTGTCGCTGCCCAGATTTGAACTTCAGTGTAGAGGCCTCGACTTGTAAGGACTTAATGCAGGTTAACACATTTGATGATGAGGATTTCATTCGATAGAACTTTTATCATTGGGCTTCTGCTTTTGAGTTAAGGACTTTCTTGAGAATTTTCCCCTTCTTTTGTAGGGGCAAGCTTATGTCGCCATGATCAGGAGTTCTTCCCTTTATTTTGATGAGAGGCTTGATCCCACCTTAAACCCCTTCCCTTTCCTAAAATCAAAAAATGCCCCAGTCCTTTCGTATGTTGTTGCCATGGATTCATATGAGAACCTCTCTTTGTTGACCAAGTCGTGAGTGGGCAATATGCTGCACATCAAAAGAACAAAATGCACCAAAAGCCTAACGGCTTGGCCATTAGGAATAATACACTCTTGTGAATAAGGCATTTGAAGCAGAAGTTTTTCAATTGAATGTGTTATGAAATCGCAAGGAAATTTTGAAGCATCCATGGTCATTGTTCATGGGTAGGATTAGATTCAAAAGATTTATCTCCCTATATCAGAGATACCTCAACTTTACTCTTGACGTTTTTTTTCGCAGACTTGACTTCATATGACATATGTACTATGAGTGATGCAACTCTTAGCAAGGGTTTCATTTCTATGCCTTCGTAAATTTTCTTGATTCTCGCTCTTTTTTTCCTCTCGCCTAACTTGTCTCGTTGTCTTAGGCTATTCATAATTACCCATGTAACGAGCTTTGGACCAATGACTCCCAAACTAGAGGGCTTTAGGGCACTAGGTGTTAACACACCACTCCGGGTTTACTGGCTCGTGTAATAAAGGCCACGCTTCGAGATCGGTCAGGTGATCACTCTATTTGCTTCTATACCTGAGCTTTAAAGGTTAATTTTTTGAGGCTCTAAGTCACCCATGTAGGGAGCGTTGGGCCGGTGACTCCCAAACTAGATGGCTTTAGGGAACTAAATGTAAAGACACCCGTCGGGTTTAATTAGTCTAATAACCTATTCCACGATTCAGATATGCTTAGGTTTCGCCTATTCTTTTTTAATGCTCATTTTCTTAGGTGCTAAGTTACCCATGTAATGAGCGTTGGGCCGGTGACTCCCAAACCAGATGGATTTAAGGCACCAGGTGTAAAGACACCCCTCAGGCTTAATAACTTGAGCAACCTAGGCCACAATTTAAGATATTAGGTTGGCGACTTGTCTTTTATCTATTCATTAATTGCCATTATTCTTGCCATTACTTTATACCCCACAACTAATAGTTAAGGCAATCGCAAAGTGCAAATGTGCATATAAGGTCAAGTCTGTTCCAAAAGCGCTTTAAATTGGGATGTCATGCCCAATCAAAAAGGTTAAATAGTCTTAATTCTCTAATCTTTCTCGTGATTCTTGCCCCATGGACGCTTATCAGAATTAATCACATTCATAAAAAGTTAAGCAAAACCCTCTTTCTAAGAATACTTAACATGTATATTAATGCTAATGCATGTAAATGGAGACTGAAAGCTCATAAAGAGATGAAAGAGTCATGCCTCAGATGTGGATTATTCATTCTAAGAACAGTATAATTAGAAAAGACCAAATGATCATACTAAATCGCCAATGATATGAGGGAACCTCTGATGATGATGTCTCATGCTGATGGTGATGACTGGTGCATTTTCCTCTTTAGGATGGTTGATAAATGCCCCAATGTTGAGTTATCGCTATTTTTGAGATTGCCCCAGTCTTGTTGTAAGGGTTCCAATATCGGGTTGTTGCCAATTTTGAAATTCATCCAGCCTTGCTTGTTGTCTAGGATAGTTGTTTTAACAGATGGGCTGATAAGATGCCAAGATCACGAGAGGCTTTTAATTTTGTACTATATGGTGAACATGTAATGGATTTGGGCTTTGATGCCCTTAATCATTGTTCCTGACTTGTTTGTGCAATCGACCTTGATGGTTTTCTTCTGATTTGATGAAGACTTGTGATTGAGGGTGTCAGCTCTTTGAAGGTCCTTGTTGCTGATTATCTTAGGATTGATGTTTGGGTTTGGATGTGTCTTTTGAGGGTCACACCGCACCACTAATGGCTGCCTACGTACTCCTATTGATGAAGGGAGATCAGGTCTACGTAGTTCCTACTTGATGAGCTGAACACTTGTCAGCTCATATATTGTCATATTTTTACCTATGGCAGCCGAGTGTTCATCCATTTAAAGTTATAGAAGTCTTCTTTGGCAATCCACTGTAAGCCTTCTTACACACTTTAAAGCCTTTCTCTTCATCTTTGTAAACACTATTCTTCACATTGAGAGTCGTGTTGTGTGTGTATGCAGGACTTGATCAAGTGGTTGGTTTTCATTTCTGTATATATATATATATATATATATATATATATATATTTATATATGTATATATTTATATATATGGACTAACATTATCGAAGCTATGCCTTGATTGAGCCTAGACTTATGTGCGGAGCGTTACTTGCATATATATATATATATATATATATATATATATATATATATGAACTCTTTGTCGGGGACTACATCCAGATGAGCCTAGATTTTATATAGTATGCGTTTATTGCTTTCATATATATATATATATATATATATATATATATATATATATATATATATGATAAATCATTTGAAATGATAAACCGAAGTAGGATTGAGAAATATCTCGCGTGTTTACCGTTTATATATATATATATATTTATCGGGGCTGGAGTTTACTTACGTGGCCTTTTTTCGCTTTTCTTTACATTTAGTCACTTTGAAGTTTACTTACGTGGTGGTTGATAAATCTTCTTGCTTTCTTTACATTTAGTCCTTTGGAGTATACTTCGTGGCGGTGATTGCATTCTTGCTTTATTTACATTTTGATCCCCATGGAGGTGCTTCGTGGTGGTTGATCGTATATATATATATATATATATATATATATATATATATATATATATATATATATATATATATATATATATATATATATTTATAGCTTTTATATATATAATCGCTATCTTGTTTTCATATAAACTGCGGCATCATGTGAGCTTAGGAATCGTGTGATCACAGATTCAGTTTACTGAATCTAGATTCGGTTCCCATGATGGACAATTTCAGCTGTATGCAGCTTGTAAATTATTCACGGTGTTTGAAATTACTTAGATGGTTGTCATGCCCATGAGGAGTTCGACACCGCTATGTATTGTTTTCTCGAAGATGCTTTGCATCTCGAAAATAAAAGCAAACAAGCCGAACATTTAATAATAAAATGGAAGTATGAAAAGGTCTCAATTACTTTTAAGCACAGGGTTTGAAAAACCTCTTTTATAAAACTTCACTGCTATATCATGTTTAAAACTGAATTTTTCTTACAAATTCAAACCTTTTGTATATAGGTGCGAACGAGGCCTCACACTACTTCTAAATAAATTGCACGTTGATCCACACACACACACACATTCATATAACAGTTTCTTGAAAAGTGGCGGTCACCGTGGTAACACGAATGTTGGGGGGGCGCCTAACACTTTCCCTCTGCATAATCAAGCCCCCGAACCCAAATGAATCTCGGTTTCACATACCCGTTTAGCAGTGTCTCATCACTGGGTCAATGTGTAAACCTTTTTTCAGTTCCGTTGGTGCAACCAGTTAAAAACACCAACTGGCGACTCTTATAGTGAAATCGTTGACATGATACATGTCGGACCTTTTTCACTTGTTTTTTCAAACAAATCTCACATAACATGAGAACACCAAAAAACAAGAACAGAAAAGGGACAAATAAAAATCCCGACGTCGACAATTGATTCGTACATTCTTCACTTAGTTTCATTCAATAATTGTCACATTAATTGTTGCATAATATATCATATTATTGATTCAATTATTGTCACAATATCATCTGCACCATATTTTATGTTATTAAATCAATAATTGACACAACACAATTATTCATAATATTAGTTAGCATTATTGGCAATGTCTAGAAAATTATGTTGAGGAAAGGGGTTAGGTTATTTAATTGCGCGCCAATAAGGATAAATCCTTATCAAAAAGCCCCCACTTTCTTGAGAATGATTTGATTGTTAATATTGTGAGCTTATAATACTAATTGTGAATAATTATTATGTTGTGGATATTGATCAATTTTTATACAAATGATGGAATTTAGCATGAAACAATTGTTGAAAGTTGGGCATATTTTTTTATGGATTCACAATTATCTTCTCCTATAAAATATTCATTCGAATATATTATTATAATATTACATTAGAATAGTATAATGTGATAATATAATAGTATAATTTTTATAATTTAAATGGTAATATTTTTATAATAATATATAATTTTTAGCATGTCAATAGATATGGTGTGAAGGTTATTATTTTGGTTTTGAATTCCTTTTCCAAAACCATTTCGTGCATGTTTCAATTCTCCTGCAATGCATTTCATCTTCAAAATTTTAGTGGGCCTTCAACCATTGGAAAATGAGAGGTTGCTAGGCAGAGAAGGAATGAAAGTTAGGGAAAGAAAGAAAAAAAAAGGAAATGAATGTTAGGCATGAAAGGTTTGGCAAAATTAGGCAGTATGATTTATTTTTTTCCTTCGTGCTGCACTATAAAAAGGGGGGTAACCCTCCTTCCTAAACACACCAAAAATCACAAGCGTTCCTACTGCAATATAATGAGTATTTCTTTTAAGTATAAGAATACTTTGGGTGTAGCTTTTAGTGCGAAATTTCTGCAAGATAATATCTTATATTCAAGTCAAATCTAGTTTTCTACTAAGGTAAAAGATATTTTTTTTTTGTAAAGGATGTTATTCTCTTTCATTACTCGTAAGAGGTATCATTTTCTTTTATACTCCATATTCTATAAGTGATATTATTTCATTTCATATTCCTAAATTAAACTTACTATGGTAAGTATTGCTTCTATAATTCATGAAATGATTAGAAATTCCTTAAGGTTTGTGGTTCATATAATATCATTTCACTGGAATATTGGTATGAACTTTCTTATTAAATTTAAATCTTTTCATGTATGGGTACTATTCATACGGTTCTATTCATGGGTACTATCCATACGGTACTATTCATACGGTACTTTTCATGAGTACTATTCATAACAGAATTTAATGTTCTTTTCTGTCCAAATTATTTTTGATACATGAATATCATTCTTGAATATTACTCCATAATTAGTTATCATGTTGACAATTTGGACATTTTGAACTCTGGATAAATTGAATTATAAATCTCTAATATTTATCATTGATCTCACTTGATTGATTTTTTTATATCATTTCCATCATCCTCATGATTATATTGTGGTAAAAGTCATCTTTGGCCCGTAGTGCAAAGATGGACTGTTGATTGGTATGATTATGACCAGGAAATGTGTATTGGTATAATCATGACCTTGATGTTACAGATAAAGGTTTGTGGTGAAAGTTTTTTTTGGCCCATTGATGAGTGGGATTTATACCCGCGAATCGGATACTTTATGACTTAAATAATTTACTGAATTCATAGATTTTATATAGTTTTATATGATTATAGTGTTATTATGCTTAACTGATGCAATGCAAGGCTTATTAGGGCTTTCCAATGCTTTTAGGGGCAAAACAATCATTTTCCATGTGCACGCGCTGCGGCGCCAATGTCAAGCCTTGTGCTTGTGCCGTAGTGCCACCCTCCTGTCCTGCCTGATGTCATCATAGCGCCGCAGCGCCATTGATACTTTTTAGG
Organism: Panax quinquefolius; assembly: GCA_020205615.1. Classification (NCBI taxonomy): domain Eukaryota; kingdom Viridiplantae; phylum Streptophyta; class Magnoliopsida; order Apiales; family Araliaceae; genus Panax; species Panax quinquefolius. Next base: position 215,870 of record JAINUW010000639.1, read on the forward strand.
CTCGCGTTGCAGGGCGAGCTCTATGTTTTCCAAACTAATGTGGCGCCGCAGCACCACCCAAAAAATAATTGTCCGCGCCGCGACGCCACCTCTGGTGCCCAGGCAGAGAGGGCTTGTGTTTGACCTAGCAAAGAAAAGAGAGAAAGATATAAAAGGAAGGGCATGCCTCTGCAAAAGGGATCTCTCATATATCTGAGATCAGAGATCAGAAAAATAGCATAGCTCAGTGTAGTTTAGTTTTTCCTCTTCTTTTTATTTCTCTCTCTAGTTCTTAGATAAATATCTATAAATATAGATTAGGGAGATTAGGGAGAAGTTTAGGATTTCCTTGGAGCAACACGAGCAGTGAGCTACACGGATTGGAAAGCTTGATTTGAGCGGAATGCTTGGAGACTGACGGGCTTTGACACAGTTTATTTTTAACCATTTATTCCCTCTGATTTTGTAATTCATAAATATTATCATTATTGGTAATTATATTTTGTTCAATAGCTATGAACTGAGTATTTGGTATAAGGTTATAATGGAACCCTTTGTTATTTAAATCAACCGTCTTAGCTCTTTGGTTGGCACCATATGATTTAGTTTAATGTATTTATGCTTAATGATTCTCGCTAAGACATTAGTGAATATTTTGGTAATTTACATGATATCGACAGAAGGATTACAGATTTACACCTAGGCATGTGATTGTGGATTTCGACTACATAAGTTGTGCGTAGAATAGACATATATCTTTGCACCACATGCGACCTATTTAAGAGCTTATGTTTAAATCCTTGTTATGATCAATCCACATAGACATGTGTAGGATTGTATCTAGCTTTGATGTTCTTTTCTGTTCTATTCCCTATCGGGTGGATCTGGAAAGGATATGTTTGTGCATACCTCGATAGAGGTGTATGAGCACCTGAGTGTTCTCGGTCGACAAATTGTCATGACCATTAAGACCAAAGAGAGAAGGGTAGGAAGTTTGATGACGCATAGCACGCCAGGTGTTAGACAGAATGCCTGATTGGGGTGAAGTTGTAACCTTATCTTGTAATTCCTTCGATTACCATTCGTTATCCATTTACTTGCTTTGATAATAAGTTATTCTTAGATTAATCACACTTTCATTTATTGTTGTTCGAATAAGACTTTAGCGATACAAAGTCGGTACTTGGTAAATATTAGTGATGGTTCCTCGTGGGTTCGACACTTTCCTTATCACTGTATTACTTGTTAGACAGCGAATACTTGCGCGTGTTTAGTGATCGGTTTTTTTGACCAACATGTTTTTGACGTTGTTGCCGGGAAACTATTATTCTAATATTGTCCAATATTGATTTAAATCAATATAGTCTTAATTTGAACGTATATATATATATATATATATATATATATATTTCTTTTATTTATTTGATCTTCCTTTTTGTTTTAAGTTTACAGGTTATGGACTGTCATTGTTATCAATGGCCTTATGAGAGGATGACACAGCCAAGCTCGGAAGAAGGAATCGAGCAATTGCAATTTCAAATTGCAAATATCTCAAGGTTTTCTAACAATCTTGAGTGTCAGTCCACTCAGAATGCCTACTATCAGGAACGAGCTGACATTGAACCGATCTCCTATCATCCAAACTGTCAGGGTTATCCAAACTCTTAGGACTATAGTCAAGAGCACTATCAAGATCTGAATTACTCATATTCAAATCAGTTTGACAAATAGTCTTCGCCGTATTATGAGGTAACGTATCGACCCAATGAGAACTTGTTTGAGTCCTCAACACGAGAAGAAGAGAACAGGCTTGGAGAGCTTCTCACTAACTTTATTAAGAGAAATGAGGTTTGGATGGCAATCCAAGAAGCTGTATTGCAAAGCCTTGAGAATCAATTGGGGCAACTCATCAATGCCATCACAAATCCACCGCAATGTAATCTACCGGTCATAATTGATCTCGACGATGAAGCAGTAGAGCATTGCACAGTGGATACACAAGGAGAAGGCGATGAGTCTCGCACATTTTTTGAGGGAGACGACATGGTGCTAACTATCTAACCAGTTGAGTATGAAGTTGGAGACAAAAGGATAAATAGTGGTTGTATAGTCAAGACTGATCAACAACCAGAAACAACGCTCACGACTGTGGAAACCCTGGAGGTCTCACTAGAGCATGAAGAACGCTTTCAATTTAATGAAATAGGTGAATTAGTGGATAATTCCAGTGGCAAAAGATTCTTTGTGCAGATGGATGATTGGATGGATGAAGGAAAGGAGAATGGCCAGTCATCTATGTCGGCCAAAAATTTAGAGGAATTGACGAATAGGCGACATGAAATGGTCATTTTCGCTGATGAGCCGGATTGAACAGCATCAATATTGTCAAGCCGATGACTTTAAATCAATTGCTTGGTGGGGAGGCACCACCATCTCAGTATCAAATTATATTTGTTTTCTCTACTTATGTCTAGTGTATATTTAGTCTTTTCTCTTTAGTGTTTTCACATTGCTGCCATTTTAATTATAATGTCAGATGCATGTTTTTGTGGCTATAGAATGTAGACAACATGTTTTCATTTTTGTGTTGTTGTTTTATATATAGTATTATAGTTAAGCTAGTTAGTACGTGGGTTAATATAGATAAATATATGTATGTCTTTTTATGCTGGCTAAAACATGGCTTAGTTTTTGCAGGGAGAAACTGAGATACAAGGTTCGCGTCGCGGCACCATCATCTACACCATAACTTGTGCCATAGCGCCATAATGAAAATCAAATTTTCTTGGCTCGTGCCGCATTGCCATGGAATAAAGGCAAGGTCGCGCCGCAACGCCAATACTGAGTCCAGCCTACTGCTAACTCACGCCGTAGCGCCAACCAACAAAGGGTAGCTCACGTCGCGGCGCTACCAGTGTGACGCCCCCAAAATAGGTATACATCACCGATCTTGAGTCGCCAAATACATGGTACAAAATACAAATACAACTTAATTATACAAACGTCGTGTAAACAATACGACAAAACATAGCTAAGAGTTATAATAAGAATATTGTCATCTAGACAATATCCACACTCAAAGGAGTCCTCATTACATTTATTGTCACACTATGTAACAGAATAGTGAGGACTACTAATGCTATCATCTCGGACCATCACTCCATTTCCCGACTAGTCCTGGCTACGTTCTCATTTCCTAAAGAGAACAATGAAGGAAAGGGTGAGCTCAACTAGCCCAGTAAGAAATATTATGGTTAAGATAATGCAGAATAAATTATCATTAGTCTTCAACAATGTTAAACTGATAAAATACAATAGACATCAAGTTTAACTGCAGCGGAATAAGCAATCCATTAGAAGAGTCAAGTAGAGCATAAAATCTACTATCTTCTATGACATAAAAATGTTTTCATCAATTTTTATCGTTGAGACTCAACTTAATAAATAAACCACATCATCGAATCATCCCTGCACTACGACTAAGGATATTTATTAAATCATCAATTGTCATGACTATACCGAATAATCCTTGGTCATAATCATACCAAAAACTGTACATCAATGCACTACAGTCCACTAAGGATTTTTACCACATCATTCGTCACATTTCGGTCATGATTATACCGAATAATCCCAGGTTATAATCATACCAAGTCCATCTATGCACATAAGCCAAAGATGACTTTCAACATAATATAAACATGAGGATGATGACAATTACATAATAATTCAATAAAACAAGTTTAAGAATTAATTTATCCAGGAACTAATAATGTCCAAATTGTCAACATAATACTTCTTTATAGAATAAAATTCAAGAATAGTATTCATGCACCAAAAATAATTTGGACAAAAAATAATCAATTTTTCATCGTGAATAGTACCCCGTGAATAGTACTTCAGGAATAGTACCTCGTGAATAGTACCCCGATATGAAAAGTACTCCAAATACACGAGTGAATAATATTCGGGTGAAAAGTAATTTCGATGAATAGTAACCCATGAATAGTAACTCGTGAATAGTATTCTGGCATAAAAAGTGCCCCGAATACCCGAGTGAATAATACTAAAGGGAATATTAACTGGGTGAATAGTAACGCATGAATAGTAACTCGTAACAGAAAATACCAAATAAAATGATATTTCATGGCGAGTATAGAAGTCAAAACTTTAACCAACTGAGTATAATAAAGAATGGAATAACAAAAGAAATCACCAGCATGCGGTGCTTTGTATGTATAAAAGTTATCCCAACGTAATAATAAATAACGGAACCGAGTCGAGGCGTAATGTCTGTGACCGAGGATATTCAACGAATAATAAAGAATGGAATAACAACATAAATCACCATGTATGCGGTACTTAGCGATGACGCAAGTTATTCAACAGAATAATAAATAACGGAACGGAGTTCGGCGTAAAAGCGACAGACAGGATATTGACGAATAATAAAGAATGGAATAACAATGAAATCACCGTGATGTGGTACTTCGCGATGTACAATGAGTTATTCCAACAGAATAATAAATAACGGAACCAGGTCCGGTGTAAAATGCACAGACAAGATATTCCAACAGAATAATAAAGAATGGAATAACAACATAATTTCACCATGTATGCAATACTTCGCATAGATAGGTTATTCCAGCAAAATAATAAATAATGGTATAAAAGAAGAATTTCACCAAGTGCAGAGGTGAGATCACAGCGTATCTGAGTTATTCCAACAGAATAATAAAGAATGGAATAACAGAAGTTCTCTTCATGAATATGAAAAAATAATAACCCTTACTTCAAAAGAAGACTGGATACTGGAATAGTGAGGGAGCAGACTTCTCTTCTTCTTTCTCTCTATAATTTATCTCTATAATTATGGCTCTAAAGCTTTAGTGAATTGGTGAGAAATGAATGAAGAATGAGCTTCTATTTATAAAAAATATATAGTTTTGATAATTGTACATTTTGGGGCTCGAAAAATTATTGTACAATACCTCCAACATTTTTCTTTCATTTTTAATTTAGTCCCGTAAGTATTATACATCTTGCACCAACTCCCCCTAATAGTAAATAATGTGAATCAATAGTAAAATCATGTGAATCAATAGTAAATCATGTGACTCAATAGTTCTAAACATGTGAAAAAATTAATTACAATATAGTACCTCCATCTATACCTCCATCTTTAACTTAGTCATGCAAGTATTATCAATCTTGCCCCAACTCCCCTAATAGTAAATGAATGTGACTCAATAGTACACACATGTGAACAAATAGTTATATAAGCATGTGAATAACTAGCAATTAATTGCTCATTTATCCAATAAATTACCCGATTTATCAATATAACCCCAAGACATCAATTATCATCGGAATTGATGTCCATTTCCACTAACACTAATAATCCCAACACAATGGAACTATCAAATTCATCTTTAATTAACACGAACTTATTCATCATTAATATTATAACTCACAATATTTAACAACTAGGTCGTTCCCAGGAAAGAGGGGGCTTTCCAATAAGGATTTCTCTCTATTGGCGTGCAATTAGGTGACCAAACCTCTCATTGGCAGAACTTCTAGACATTATAAATATTTCAATTTAATAATATGAATAACTTTGTCGTCTTAATTATTGATTTAATAATATATCATATAACGCAGATGATACTGTGACAATAATCGAATCAATAATATGAGAGATATGATGCAACAATTATTGTAGCAATAATTGAGTATAACTGAGTGACTTATCACGTAAGCATCAATAACCAATACTGTGTGCTACTATGCAACCACACGTATTACTGTACTTTTACTACCAAGTAGTTCAACAGTTTTAATGGTAAACTTCCGCCGTTATTTTCGTAAAAATAATTCTGTCATTTTATTACTACGACAATACTTTCATTGTGGGTTCACCAATGATTGTGCTGTCGTACGGATATTCCCGACAAAAAGAATATTCCCTGACCAATCGAATATTATATAACAACTTGCATACTTTGCAAAATTTATAAATACTACCCATAACTATAACAGTATCTCAAATTCACACTATAATATTCAAAAAAAAATTGAGAAATTTAAATCTTAATTCGTAAAATTTGGGATTTTACAATCTCCCCTCCTTATGAAATTTCGCCTTTGAAATTTTTGTACGTACCTGGTATGCCGAACAAATAAGGATACCTTGACTTCATTTCAGATTCTAACTCTTGAGGTATAACCTTTGAGTGTTGAATACATTCTAGGATTTTAACAAGTACATCTTCATACGTTAATTATCCTCTATCTCGTCCGGTTCTAAATCAATAATGTGGTTCGGGTCGTCCACATATTTATGTAACATCGATACGTGAAAAATGTTATGAACACACTACATACTTGGCGGTAAAACGAGTCTATAAGCCACTGTTCCTACTCGATCGAGGATTTCAAATGGGCCAATTAAATCGAGGGTTGAGATTTCCTCTCTTCGTCGATTCTCGCTTTTAGAATAACGCCCTCTTGAACCTTCTTCTTCACATTCATCAGCTCTGAGTCTGTAGCTTGAGCGGCTTTAACTTTATCAATTAAAGTCGATTCTACTAGTATATTCGTTATCTACACGTGGGTTTGTATATTCGCATACGATCTTTTACTCAACGCATCAGCTACCACATTTGCTTTTCCACGATGGTATTGAATGGTACGATCGTAATCTTCAACAGTTCGAGCCAACATCTTTAGCGCATGTTACGTTCATTTTAGGTAAAGAAATATTTGAGGGTTTTAGAAATGGGTTTTGTACTGGGGTCAATACAAAATTTGATTTCACGCTCTAGGGGTAGGCTAAGAAGTCTTCAAGAATATGTCAGGAAATTTATTAACGATAGAAATATCATTCAAAACTGTGACCCTCATCCAAAACTTGGATAGCACATGTAATGAAGGTTTCTCCTAACGGAGCTTCAAGAGATAAGTTAAATTCTAATTTCTCCAGAGTCAAATTTAAACGTTGAGCGTAAGCAAGAGAGATAAAAAAATGGATAAAACCGGTATCTAATAAGGTATAGACTTCGCAAGAATTTATAATTAACTAACCCGTGCTAACTTCGTTCAGGTTATTCGCTTTTTGAGAAGTCACGAAAAACGCTCTTCCTGAAACCAATGACTTTATTTTGTCCGAATCCACCTTTGGTGCCACCGTCCCAGCTGGACTTGACTTTGGTGCATGACATAATCGGTCTAGGTGACCTTCTCTTCTTAAAATTTCTACTTCTATTATCTTGTCCATGATTACCACCGAAGTGGTTACCATTCCTGGCATGATAATTTCCCCCACGATGGTCATCATTGTTCCGATGGCCGTTGCCATCGGTACGATTATTATCGTGTCTTTTAGTTGTGCTAACTCATTATAGCGCTCCAATAACTGAGCCCTATTCACAACATCTGAATATAAATAAAGTTTACGAGAAATGAGGTATTAACGTATATCGGGTTTCTAACCTCTTAGAAACATTCGCGTCATTCGCTCCACATTATCGACCAAATGGGATGCAAACCGGGATAACTTCGCAACTAAACCTCGTACTGCGATACGGTCATATTATTTTTTCTCCATTACTTATCTTAACATTTTCAGATGCCATTTTCAAACACTGTCACAAAACAAGGGTTAATTGACATATCACATATTATCCTTATACTCTAACCGACCAATTAAATACCAAATAAACTTAGGTAGGTCATACTAGTAAAGGAATTCCCCGTGTCTCCCCTCCTAGTTCTTATCTCACATCTCAGCCAGGGATCATATCCTTAAGCTTTGATACCAACTGTGACGCCCCCAAAACAGGTATACATCACCCATCTTGAGTCGCCAAATACATGGTACAAAATACAAATACAGCTTAATTATACAAACATCGTGTAAACAATAGGACAAAACATAGCTAAGAGTTTTAATAAGAATATTGTAATCTAGACAATATCCACACTCAAAGGAGTTCTCATTACATTTCTTGTCACACTATTTAACAGAATAGTGAGGACTACTAATCCTATCATCTCGGACCATCACTCCATTTCCCGACTAGTCCGAGCTACGTTCTCCTTTCCTGAAGAGAACAATGAAGGAAAGGGTGAGCTCAACTAGCCCAGTAAGAAATATTATGACTAAGATAATGAAGAATAAATTATCATTAGTCTTCAACAATGTTAAACTGATAAAATACAATAGACATCAAGATTAACTGCAGCGGAATAAGCAATCCATTAGAAGAGTAAAGTAGAGCATAAAATCTACTATCTTCTATGATTTAAAAATGTTTTCATCAATTTTTATTGTTGAGACTCAACTTAATAAATAAACCACATCATCGAATCATCCCTGCACTACGGCCAAGGATATTCATTAAATCATCAATGGTCATGACAATACCAAATAATCCCTGGTCATAATCATACCAAAAAGCGTCCCATCAATGCTTTCTGAGCCAATCGAGGACTTTTACCACATCATTCGTCACATTACGGTCATGATTATACCGAATAATCCCTGGTCATAATCATACCAAGTCGATCTACGCACGTAAGACAAAGATTACTTTCAACATAATATAAACATGAGGATGATGACAATTACATAATAATTCAATAAAACAGGTTTAAGAATTAATTTATCCAGGAATTAATAATGTCCAAATTGTCAACATGATACTTCTTTGTAGAGTAAAATTCAAGAATAATATTCATGCACCAAAAATAATTTGGACAGAAAATAATCAATTTTTCATCGTGAATAGTACCCCGTGAATAGTACTTCTGGAATAGTACCTCGTAAATAAAACCCCAACATGAAAAGTACTCCAAATACCCGAGTGAATAATATTCGGGTGAATAGTAATTTTGATGAATAGTAACCCATGAATAGTAACTCCTGAATAGTATTCCGGCATGAAAAGTGCCTCGAATACCCGAGTGAATAATACTAGAGTGAATAGTAATCGGGTGAATAATAACTCGTGAATAGTAACTCGTAACAGAAAATACCAAAAAAATGATATTTCATGACGAGTATATAAGTCAAAACTTTAACCAACTGAGTATAATAAAGTATGGAATAACAAAAGAAATCACCAGGCATGTGGTACTTCGCATAGACAGGTTATCCCAACAGAATAATAAATAACGGAACTAGGTCAGGCGTAATACGCACCGACAGGATATTCCAATAGAGTAATAAAGATTGGAATAACAACATAAATCACCATGCATGCGGTACTTCCCATAAACAGGTTATTCCAACATAATAATAAATAACGGAACTAGGTCCGGCGTATAACGCAAAGACAAGATATTCCAACAAAATAATAAAGAATGGAATAACAACAGAAATCACCATGCTTGCGGTACTTCACATAGACAGGTTATTCCAACAGAATAATAAATAACGGAACCAGGTTCGGCGTAAAATGTATAGACATGATATTCCAACAAAATAATAAAAATGGAACCAGGTCCGGCGTAAAACACACAGATAGGATATTCCAACAGAATAATAAAGAATGGAATAACAAAAAATTTCACCATGTATGTGGTACTTCGCATAGACAGGTTATTCCAGCAGAATAATAAATAATGGAATAACAGAAGAATTTCACCAAGTATAGGGTAGACCGCGTATACAGGTTATTCCAACAAAATAATAAAGAATGGAATAACAGAAGTTTTCTTCATGAATATGAAAAAATAATACCCCTTACTTCAATAGAAGAGTAGATACTGGAATAGTGAGAGAGCAGACTTCTCTTCTTCTTTCTATCATAATTTCTCTCTATAATAATGGCTATAAAGCTTTAGTGAATTGGTGAGAAATGAAGGAAGAATGAGCTTCTATTTATTGAAAAATATAGTTTCGATAACTGCACGTTTTGGGGCTCAAAAAATTATAGTACAATACCTCCAACTTTTCTTTCAATTTTAATTTAGTCCCGCAAGTATTAACAGTCTTGCACCAACTCCCCTAATAGTAAATCACCTGAATCAATAGTAAAATCATGTGACTCAATAGTAAATCATGTGACTCAATAGTTCTAAACATGTGAAAAAATTAATTTCAATATAGTACCTCCATCTTTAACTTAGTCATGCAAGTATTATCAATCTTGCACCAACTCCCCTAATAGTAAATGAATGTGACTCAATAGTACATACATGTGAACAAATAGTTATATAAGCATGTGAATAAGTAGCAATTAATTGCTCATTTATCCGATAAATTACCCGATTTATCAATATAACCCTCAGACATCAATTATCATCGGAATAGATGTCGATTTCCACTAACACTAATAATCCCAACACAATGGAACTATCAAATTCATCTTTAATCAACATGAACTTATTCATCATTAATATTATAACTCATAATATTTAACAAACAGGTCGTTCCTAGGAAAGAGGGGGCTTTCTAATAAGAATTTCTCCCTATTGGCGCGCAAATAGGTGACCAAACCTCTCATTGGCAGAACTTCTAGACATTGTAAATATTGCAATTTAATAATATGAATAACTTTGTCGTCTCAATTATTGATTTAATAATATATCATATAACGCAGATGATACTATGACAATAATCAAATCAATAATATGAGAGATATGATGCAACAATTATTGTAGCAATAATTGAGTATAACTGAGTGACTTATCACTTAAGCATCAATAACCAATACCGTGTGCTACTATGCAACTACGTGTATTACTGTACTTTTACTACCGAGTAGTTCAACAGTTTTAACAGTAAACTTCCACCGTTATTTTCATAAAAATAATTCTGTCATTTTATTACTACGATAATACTTTTGTTGTGGGTTCACCAATGATTGTGTCGTCGTACGGATATTCTCGACAAAAAGAATATTCCCCGACAATTCGAATATTATATAACAACTTACATACTTTGCAAAATTTATAAATACTACCCATAACTATAATATTATCTCAAATTCACACCATAATATTAAAAAAAAAATCGAGAAATTTAAATCTTTATTCTTAAAATTTGGGATTTTACAACCAAAGAAGTCCCATTTCTCATTAACTTTCGTGACTGCGGCTAAGTATAAAGGATGACTCTCCCCACGGTGCCGGCATCGAGTTTTAGTTTTTAAAATATGCATTGTAGGCAGCACTTGGTCCATTTCTCCACCCAATTCTCTCGACATCTCTCGTCAACACAAGAGTCACCAGCAGCTCATCAGTTGCCTAACTCCCAAACACCCCTATCCCTTAATCAAACTACACACAAGATCAGCTTCATTGTCCCTTAAGACCCCAGGCCAAGTGCATGTAGAAATAGGAGATAAGACTTAACCTAGGGTTTTTTTCTCCCTTAAGGTAATTTTTGTTTTAAGTCAATCAGAAACCAATTGAGGGTTACCTATTTAGATATGTTCATTACTTGCTGTGTATTTGTGTACTTTCCACTGCCGGAAATTTGGTTAGAGCTCTTTCAAGCAAGGTCGGTCCAAGTTGGTTTTGAAGAACGCACACCAAGTGTTTGATAAATTACCTGAAAGAGATGTTAGACTGTTTAGGCTGTTTTAACATCGACTTCTCATTGGGTATTATCTGAACTAAGTTTGGGGAGTGTGTGCTTCAGGTCCATGTTTGTTTTCATATAAATAAACTAAAATTCTGACATCGCACCCAAAAGGCAACGACTTAGTGTCGGAGGGTCATCATTCGCAGCACCACCAATGGAATGGGACAACATCAAATTTGTAAATGAGGAAGCATTGAAAAGGTACAAAAGATCCTTTGCCACGCGAAATCTGATTCCTGAGCGGGGGTTCAGGCCGGACAAGAAGGATGGTGAACTAACCACCATGATACTTGAACTCAATTGGATCTACTTCACAAAACCACTTGGGTCAGCTATTGTATCAGTGGTTCAGAAGTTTTACGCCAACGCCAATCCTGAAGGCCCTACTGCTGTCCAAGTTTTGGGGAAGTTAGTGGCGTTTAGTAGTCAGGCCATCAATGCCTTGTTCGTAACACCTAACTATGAGGGCAGGGACTATCTGGAGCTGGGACTCAACAGCTACGATCTAGAGGATATCATTAGGCGGCTCTGCAAGCCCGGGACTACGTGGAAGAAAAATGACTACACGGGTGAAAAGACCAATTTCCCGGCTTCAGCACTCAGTCGTTACAGGAAGGTGTGATTCAGCTTCATATGTGCCAACATGATCCTGAACTGTCATCTGAGTGACGTGACTAAGGATAGGGCGATTCTTCTTTTTGCCATTGTCACGGGTCTGCATGTGGATATTGGAGTGCTTATTCATGACTCCATTCTGAAGGGAATCAAGAGCAACGTCGCTGCATGACTTCCACATCCATCACTGATCACCCATTTGTGCAAGCAAGAAGGTATTCAGTGGTGGCCCGAGGAGATAGCCTGGTCACCCATGACAGTCATAGACCATTAGACCATCAAACGCTACAATGAGTGGGATGGGGTAGGGTCTCATGTTAGAGGCGAGGGATACAGGCTACCCATCGTGCCACCTCCTATAGCAGAGGTCGAGCCCTCATGACCTCCGTATTTGGTCGTCCCTTGCCCTTAGCCGGACATGGACTTCTAGCCGACATCATGGCCTCCCTCACCCTGCTGCATCAAAAGCACGATGCCGAGGCTCGGAAGCAGCGAAGGCACATTGAAGCAGTGACGCTGAGGCAGGACATTGCTATGCAGTACTAGGCGGAGTTGGTGAACACCATACAGACAATTTACACCGACTATTGTGGCAAGAACGCTGAGTTCACGCCATACCAGTTCCCAAAGCCACCTGTCTTCCCACCATACCCTCCACCATCACCGCCCGCCGAAGCTGATGAGGATGAAGCTGATGCCGAACGAGCGATCTTCAGGTAAGCCCTCTTGTATTGATTGTTATATGTTTAGAAATGAAGGCATTGCTCACCTTAAGTTTGGGGGTGTTAAGGCTTATTTTCTGTTTATTTCTGTCTAATGCCATATTAAGTTGAATATTTAGTACTTTGCTTTGGTTTATTTTCAGTATTGTGATGCAGTCGTTTTTGAACTGCGGGATTATGTTTTATTATTATGGATGTCATGAACTGCTTTTGGTTATTATTTATTAATGCTTTGATTATTATCAGCATGGTTAGTGGTTTATAGCCATCTTTTTGGGGCTTATACATATTGATATGCTTGTGCTATGTTAATGGCCTTATACCCTTATTTTGAGTTTCTATTAAGAAAGGGTGTTATACATTATTGATTTTTTTATTGTGGCTGTGACAAGCGTCAAATGATTTTGTCTCTCTTAGAGTCATGTCAAGCATGCATAAACTAGGGGTTTGTTAGTTGATAAGTTAAAACAGTTATTTATCCGTCCTTCTAGCAAGCATCGACCAACTGTGTTAACTAGTTATTTTTTTCGAATTTAGTTCGTGTGTTTATTGTTTTCAGAGTTTGTTCACTCTTATAAACTTTCATTTTTACAAGGTAATAAAAGAATTAGATGTTTATATAGTTTTGGATCTTGGATTCGTGCATGTTGACATATATAAAAAAAAGAAGAAGAAAGAATAAAAAGAATAAAAAGATAAGAAGATTGAATATCGAAAGTCCTGCGGTGGGTCAAGATGGAGCGTAAAACGCAGTCGCCCATAAATGCAGGACCGATATTGAGATGGAGCATAAAATGCACTCGCATAATAATCTTCGATTTTTGTAAAGCTTAATTTGGCTTATGTTGATTACGTGGCCTTTGTTGCTTGAGTTACTAGATTCTTAGGGGTGTTCTACACCTAGTGCCCTAAAGTCATCTGGCTTGGGAGTCACTAATCAAAAGCTCATTAATGGGTAGTTCTGATTAGCCTAAGGTAATTAAGGACTGTCCGAATACGATTTTATTGTCTTCATGCTAAATTCTTTTAATGCTTTCTTGCACTTGCGTCTTATTCTTAATGCTTGTTGAATGTTTAAGTTACAGAGTGTGCATATTTGTATTAACAATCAACTGTACGAACGTTTTTGAGCTACGATTAGTTAGGACGGTTGGTCTCCACACACACACATAGAATGGATCGAATACAGTCTTATGCTTGAAATATAATGAATCCTTACTCATGTCTGTGTTTTCCTTGTTCTTTGGGAGTAGCTATGATTGAGATTTTTAGCCACGATGCTAGTATATAGTTTTATATTCCTTTCGCATGCTAATTTACTACTATTATTTTTATGTTAGACAGTTTGCTCGAGGAAAAGTAAAGACATAAGTTTGGGGGTATTTGATGAGTGGGATTTATACCCGCGAATCAGATACTTTATGACTTAAATAATTTCCTAAATTCATATATATTATATAGTTTTATATGATTATAGTGTTATTACGCTTAACTGATGCAATGCAGGACTTATTAGGTCTTTCCAATGCTTTCAGGGGCAAAACAAGCATTTTCCATATGCACATGCCCATATGCCAATGTCAAACCTTGTGCTCGCATGCAGCAGCATACCACCCTCTGTCTCACCGACGTAATCATGGTGTCATGGTATACATCGATACTTCTTAGGCTCGCCTTTGCAATATGAGCTCGTGTTTTCCAAACAAATGTGGTCTTTGCAAAGACTACTCAAAGAGTAATTGTCATACTGCGGCTAGCACCTCCGGTGCCCAGGCAGAGAGGGCTTGTGTTTGACCTAGCAAAGAAAAGAGAGACAGATATAAAAAGAAGGGCAAGCCTCTGCAGAAGGGATCTCTCGTATATCTGAGATCAGAGATTAGAAAAATATCATAGCTCAGTTTAGATTAGTTTTTCCTCTTCTTTTTATTTCTCTCTCTAGTTCTTAGATAAATGTCTGTAAATATAGATTAGGTAGATTAGGGAGAAGTTTGGTATTTCCTTGGAGGAACACGAGCAGTGAGCTACACGGATTGGAAAGCTTGATTTGAGAGGAATGCTTGGAGACTGACGGGCTTTGACACAGTTTATTCTTATCCATATATTCCCTCTGATTTTGTAATCCCTAAATGTTGTCTTTATTACTACTTATATTTTGTTCAATAGCTATGAACTGAGTATTTGGTCTAAGTGTATAATGGAACCCTTTGTTATTTAAATTGACTGTCTTAGCTCTTTAGTTGACACCATATGATTTGGTTTAATGTATTTATGCTTAATGATTCTAGCTAAGATATTAGTGATGATTTTGGTAATTTACATGATATCGACAGAAGGATTGTAGATTTACACCTAAATACATTGGCATGTGATTGTGGGTTTCGACTGCATAAGTTGTGCGTAGAATAGACATATATCTGTGCGCCACGTGCAACCTATTTGAGAGCTTATGTTTAAATCCTTGTTATGATCAATTCGCATTGACATGTGTAAGATTGTATCTAGCTTGGACGTTCTTTTCTGTTCTATTTCCTATCGGGTGGATCTAGAAAGGATATGTTTGTGCATACCTCAACAGAGGTGTATGAGCACTTGAGTGTTCTCGGTCGACAAATTATCATAACCATTAAGACCAAAGAGAGAAGGGTAGGAAGTTTGATGAAGCATAACACGCCAGGTGTTCGACAGAATGCCTTAATGGGGTGAAGTTGTAACCTTAGCATAGCACGCCAGGTGTTCGTTATCCATTTACTTGCTTTGATAATTAGTTATGCTTAGATTAATCACACTTTTATTTATTGTTGTTCGAATAAGACTTTAGCGATACAAAGTAAGTACTTGGCAAATATTAGTTATTGTTTGTCGTCGGTTCGACATTTTCCTTATAACTGTATTACTTCTTAGACCGCGTATACTTGCGTGTGTTTAATGATCGATTTTCTGACCAACACCCGTAGTGCATAGATGGAAAGATGTATGACATGATCATGACCACTGTTTATACAAACGAATATCATTGGCCCGTAGTGCATGGATATTTTGTTGATTTGAAACATTTATTGATTGGTGTAACAGGGATAAAATATATATGACGGACTTTTAAAATCATTGAAGATAGTAGACATCATGCTCTACTTGACTCTTCTAATGGATTGTTATTTTTGCTACAATTGTTGATCTAAAACTTGTTGTCTATTGTATCCTATAAGATTTTTCATTGCTGAGGACTAAGGATAATTTGTTCTTCATTATCTTAGTCAGAATATTCTTTACTGAGCTAGTTGAGCTCACCCTTTTCCTTTTGGCTCCATTGTTCTTCTCAGGAGGCGAGAATGTAGCGGGGACTAGTCGGGGAGTGGAGTAATGGTCCAAGATGGTTAATATAGCAGTCCTCACTATTTTGTAAAATAGTGTGAAAATAATTATAATGAGGACTTTATTTGAGTTTGGATATTGTCTACAAGACAATATTTGTATTGAAACTCTCAGCTTATGTGTTGTCGTATTTTGCATGACAGTTGTATAAATGATGTTTGTATTTGGATTCTGTACCATGTATTTTGCGACTCAAAATTGGTTGTGTGCACCTATTTTAGGGGCGTTACATCTAGTCCACATACTGGAAAATGATTTATCAACATTACTAAAGCAGTTAAAGTAGATATATATATATATATATATATATATATATATATATATTTACATTTCAAAGTCTGTCTAAATTCCAAATTTGTGGCTGTTGATCGTCTATATATATATATATATATATATACCTATATATATCCGCAAATTTGGAATCCAGACATGACAAATTTAAAATGTATATATATATAGGGCTATATGTATATGCACAGCTGTGTATTACACAGAAGGACTATGGCGACAGGTTTTTGGGGCAATAGCGACGATTTACCTGTCACTATAGACCAAATAAGCAATGGCGACGGGTGAAACTGTCGCTATCGCCCAAAAAACCTTCGCCATAGCCGACTGTGTAATACACTTCTGTGTACATACATTTTTCCTATATATATATATAAGCAGTAAATGCTCCGGATATTCTATCCAGGCTCAGTCGATTTCTTGGATCGAGGATATATATATAAATGAAAGTAGTAAATGCTACAGATATTCTATCTAGGCTATTTCGATTTCGAGGATCGAGTATATATATATATATATATATATATATATATATATATAAGTAGTAGAAATCTTAAAAATCTTATAGTGGACTGCCAAAAAGATTTTAGATAGATTTTGAGGCCTAAAAACTCAATTTCCACCGGTTAAATTTTAGTATGTTGCAGAACACGAGTTTACAAGTGTTAAAAAAGAAGAATCACTCAATTTGGAGCACTGTAGAAGGGGTTAAAGGCTGAAATGGACATAGTTTTCCTTCTTTTCTATTTTTTTCAAATGAGTTGGTGGGAGCTTATATTTATAGACCAAGGAGCCGCGGGTCAACTCGCGGCAACTGCAGGTCTATCTATAGCTACCCGGGCTGCTCCGGGCTTTGCGAGTCCCATCATCTCGAAGAACGTGCATTCGGGCTACGCGTTGTCAGCTCGAACCTTTAAAACTTTTAATTCGGACATCCGATGAAGGAGTGTTGTACCTTTTTGGAAAGCCTATGTCGAGACCTACACAATGAGATGGGATTAAAGATTGTCCAAAGCCAGGAAGATGGGTCCATGACCAGATCTCCAAGTTTTTGTTGTCTATCCGTTGTGCTATCTTTTGCAGTTGTCACTCAGGATTTGAGCTATGGTTCTTGTGGGACATCTTTGTATGTAGTTTGAGTTGAACTATGTTGAGACAACGTTGATTTGATGTTGAGGTGGAAAAATAACCATTTTACCATTCCCGGGGTTATCTATGGCTTTCGTAGTTGTAGCAGTCGTTTCTTAGGGTTATCTCCGAGATTGGGATTTTGTTAACTATTAGTGTCCTCAGGGTTATCTATAAGGTTGGCTTAACCTCCCAGGGTTATCTCCGGGGTTGAAACTGTATCTCCAAGGGTTATCTCCGGGGTTGGAACTGAATTTTTAAGGGTTATCTTTGGAACTTAGACTGAATCTCTTTTGGTTATCTCTGAGATTGGAAACTGGATCTCTCGGGATTATCTCAAGGTTTGGCACTGGATCTCCTGGGGTTATCTCCGGGGTTGGAAACTTATTTGACTTCCAGGGTTATCTCCGGAAGATGATTCTGCCCTCCTGCAGGGTTAGTAACAAGATTACAAAATTTTGAGTGTCTTCAAATGCCCCTCTTTATCATATTCATTCAATGCAATGGCATGGATAGGATAAAGACTACTAGACACTTCAAATATGTCAAGCTTATGATGATGCAAATGCAATACAACATGATGTAATGTTATGCTGAATGTTGTTGTTGGAATGATTTCCAATGGGATGTGATAACTGCATGTTCCCTCCACTTCTCTTGGGGGACGCAGTTGTCAAAGATGGCTCTGTGGAACCGCTTTGATGTCTACTCAAACGGTAGTTTAGAAAGCCCTCATCACCAGAATCTCCTGATCCAACGCTAGGCTTGTCACCAGGGGTTTGAAATGTCCATCAGTGCTATCTGAGACTGATTTGCTGACAAGTTGCAGAGATGTCTTCAAGACCCTGTATCCAGGCGAATACCAATGATGGATATGTAAACCCGCAGTTTAGGTTCAGAATTCAGGATTTTAGGCTCTTTATACTTAATCGCGTAACACCTTTTTCCTGATTTGACTTTTCAGCTTTTGGGACCTCCTTTGTAACTCAAAATTGATCGAGTCAGAGGGGGTGGGGACCACCCATGGATTATATCTCACCTCACATCTCTTTCATAAGTCATTTTCAAGTTAAAGCCACACAGAGAATCTTAGATTTCTTCTTCAGATCTATTGAGTTTGGGCTTTATTCTGCAAAATCCATCATCATACAATCGTTCTACACTATCCTGGTAACGTTTACATGTTTTCTTTTCCAGTTTTGACTGTTGGAAAGTGAGATATCATACAGAATGCTTCAAAACACATAATAGTGAATATGCATGCTCATATGACTTGATAAAAATTATTCAAGGTAGTAAATGTTAGTTTTTTACGATACTGAACATATTAATGTGAAAAATTTTGACTTTTGAAATAGTCAATTAGCACCCTTTTTTGCTATTTTTTTCATCCTATTTAAGGACAAATGAGCAAAGGTTTTGAAGCGAAGCAATCTTGGTAATTAGGTTACCCTGGTGGATATTACTTTGATGTTTTTTCATGCATATAAGATGTTTATGACTTTGAGTTGGTGTGATACTGAATGGCCACCAAGTCATGATTATGTGCATGTGGTTAGTCCTTATTACAAAGGAGACTCTGGCAAAAAAAATTCACGAGTCTAGGCATCGAATGAACATGCATTTTTAACTCTACTGCAGATGAATGTTAAAGTAATGCATGTATGCAAATAGCTATGAACTGAATTTAATGAGCTCCAGAATATAATTTACCACACCCTTCCTGAGGTGATTTGGAGACTTTTTTCTAGATATATGGATCCGGACCAGCCGAATAGCTCACATAGGACCCCTTCAGGTGTGAGGAGGAGATATTCAGATGTTCCTCAGCCTCGCCCAACCCGACAGCCTCGTCAGTTAACTGAGTCAGTGATTCTTCCTATCCGAGTTGAGAGACCGGATGTAGAGGATGAGGAAGAGAACGTACCCATTGCGGATCCTGCTCCTTCTTCTTCCATTTCTCGCAGGGAGTTTCCAGCTATAAATGTGGCGATTTTAGATCTTTTGGATAATTTGAGTCATCACCCCTCGATTTATCTTCACGCGCATGAGGTAATAGCTGTGTTGATCTTCCTTTTCCCATTTTTGGGGGCAAGGGTTCTGATCTTGATTTTTACATTGATGCAGGTTCCTGGCTTTACACAGCCCAGAGGGAACTAATTTATCATACATTCTCTGTATAAAACTCTCCATCCAAAGTGTCAAGAGATTTTTCATGCCCGGGGCTTCGAGGCTTTCTATTCTATCCCCCCGGTCCTTGCCCCTAGGGTTATCTCATGGCTTTGTCTAAGCGTTGGTTTCATCAGACCCAGTCTCTCCATTTATTAGATTGTGAGGTGATGATGACACCACTGAATTGGCAATTCATCACTAGAATGACGTTTTCAGGGGCGCTAGTGCCTTTTGTGGCTGACATTTTCCCGACTACCGTCAGATCCTTATTGGGAGTGTGACAACCCGAGAATTAATAAAAACTTTTAAAAACTTAATTGATACATTTAAGGCAAATATTAGAACCTAGACAGAAAATAAGTGTATGCGTTTAATATTTTTGAGAAGGAATTTTGAGGATTTCAAAATCCTGTGAAGGATTTAGGTGAATTATTCAGGATTAAGCATATACGTGAAAATGTTCTTTTTATATAGTCGTTTATGTGTTCAGAATGTGGTTAAGGGTCAAGGTTTGACCAGATAAATTTTATCAGTGTCAAACCCTAGGTATATATTAAGAACGTCAACGTTCAGTTAGAAAATCCTAGCAATGGATAAGAAACCCTAGAAACCGGTTCTGAAAACCTAATTTCGGTTTTGGGAATTTGAAACCCTAATTCGGAAATTTAAAACCCTAGTTTGGGAATGCAAATGTTGGTATAAGGTTTAAACGCTATTAATGATAACCTACTTAGGGATAACCCTAATTGATTTAGAAAATCCTAATTTCTGGATTAGAAACCCTAATTTATAATTAGGGAAAATCTGATTGTTAGTGTAATAATTTTATGTTAATTAGGAAATAATAATTCTAATTTTCAAGTTATAAGTAATTAGAAAGATTATTTTTCTATTAATCCTAATTTTCAAGTTCTAAATTAGAAAGATTATTTTTCTATTTAAAACCTTAATTCTTGTGTTATAAACCCTAATGTATAATTTAAACTCTAATCACTTAATTAGCAATTTTAATTAGGAAATAATAATTCTAATTAGCAAGATTTAATTTCATGATTAGGAAATCTTAATATATTTATAGAATCCTAATTATAGTTTAGAAATTTTTATTTTGAAAAGCCTAATTTAGAAATCTTAAATGTGAATTTTGAAAACCTTAGATTTTAACCCCTAAGATTTTAACCCTAAGGGTTAAACCCAAAGGGTTTGATCAAATGAAAACTTTGGTATTAAAATTTGAAACAAAATGACCAAAATGCCCTTTTAGTATATTTTTAATATCTAACTTGTAAATCTAGCAAATATTGGAGTTGGTGACCTAATTGCTTGACTTTGTGACATAAAAATATCATCAAATTAACCTCCAATTGACAGCAAGGTCAGCTCATTCATGTATCTACGTAATATATATAGATTTGGGAGAGAGAAAATAATAAAAAAGCTTGCCATTTTCTCTATAGCTTTCAACCTCTCTCTCTCACACCAAGACCTCCGAATTACTTAAGTGGACCAGTCACTAAATCACCTCTAGAAACACCAATATCAGATAAGAAGATCTAAGATTAAGAATTAAACTTGAAGGTATAAACCTTAGCTAACATTTTGATTTTGTATGCTTTGTCAAAATTTGTGTTTTTGTGTTTATATAAGTGTTATAAGGTGTTTTATGATGATCTATGGTGATCCATCATGGATCCATAGCATCAAAGTGGGTAAAAATTCAAGTTTTCAAAAACTGTTCTTGAGCTCTAAGGGTGTCTGACACGCAGATGTCAGAAGCCACAGATCTCTGTCTATTAAGGCTTTTTAACGATTTATGTGTTAGATCGGTAGTCTGATATGAGATCTTTGTTCTGTAAGTGAAATCAGAGTCATTTGATGTCTAGATTTCGAGTTATTCTTGGTCAAAACTCGTTGACCGGGTATGACCAGTTAAAATCTGGGCAACCCAGAAATTTAAAAATTAAACTGAGTCTGACAACGTTTTCTAATGAGCAGATCTATCAGATTTTAAGTCTTTTATTGTGGTTGTTGTATTCAAATTGTAGTTGGTTATGTGGACTATAGATACATGCTTTAAGATCCCTTATATCACATACGTGTGGAATGTAATGGGTGGTCAAACTGAGCAACTTGATCACGAAGCCGAGTTTCTGGAATTTCTAGAAACCGTATGAACACCATTTCTGACAACCTTTAACCTCATTAAACCCGGCTGTTGTGTTGTTGTTAATCTGATCTATTGATTTGTATGTGTTCTATGACATGTAGACGATAGACCAGAACCTTAAAAAATATTTGAAAAATTATCATAACATGGATAAAATTGATCTGCAAAGTGGGCAGTCGAAGCTGTTTGGGTTTCTAGGTAACCCAGAAAGCCCAAAAAGCTTCTGACAACCACTTTGAAGCTATAGATTGTGCAGATATGTTATTGTACGGAATAGATGATGATTGTTTTGTGTAGTGCTACATAAACACTACATGAGCAATGTTTAACATGCCCTAGAAACATTTTGGATTGGAAATTATATGTGATCAAACCAAGCCTCTCAAAGTCTGACATGAATTCTGGGTTTGCTAATGAATGCTCAAGAACACTCAAGAACACCTATAGCGACAGTTTTGTCGGTATAGGGCCCTTTAGTGATACTTATTTTTTGGAAATTAATTATTTTAATAAATAATTAGAGAAAAATAGTTTTACATTATCAAAAATACATAATAAATTATGAAAAATTATTTTAAAGCCTGAAAATTAGTTTTTAATTATGTAGAGTATATTTCATAAATATTTAATATTTTTGTAATATAAATGTTACTTAATTTATTTAATTATAATATTAAATAAATTATTTAAAAATAATTTTAATACTTTAAAAATCATGAAAAATTATATTATGGTATAAGAAAATATTTTAAGTTATTTTTAATAACTTTTGATATTTTGTGATGAAATTATATTAAATAAATTATGGAAAACTAGAAATAATGCTTTAAAAATATATAAAAATGATTTAAGGGTTAGAAAAATATTTTAACTTATAAAATATAACTTTTGATATTTTTTCATGTATTTTAATATTAATATCAATTATCGGATAATGGATTTAATTTTTTAAAAATCATATAAATATGATTTTAAGGTATTAAAATACTTTGTAATATTATAAATATATTATAATATTATGTTATGGTTTCCATTAGTATTTAATATTAAATAAATATTAATGATAATAGAATAATGTGGTATTTATATTATATAAATACGATATTAAGGATTAAAAATTCATGATAAATAGTAATAATTATCTGAAAATTATTACAAACCTATGAATAATGTTTTGACTGATAAAAAAATTATCTAAGATATTGTTATGTGTTTAGGCATATAGTTTAATTGAACTTAAACTCGATATTTGTTCAACTCGACAATCGGGATGATAAAATTGTGTCGATTTCAACTTGGATTGAAATAGTTTGACTTGATGTTATGTCTTATGTGTTGTATACTTTAAAAATCATGAAAATTTATATTATGTTATAAGAAAATATTTTAAGTTATTTTTAATAACTTTTGATATTTTGTGATGAAATTATATTAAATAAATTATGGAAAATTAGAAATAATGCTTTAAAAACATATAAAAATGATTTAAGGGTTAGAAAAATATTTTAACTTATAAAATATAACTTTTGATATTTTGCCACGAGAATATTAATATTTTAATATTAATAT
Source organism: Panax quinquefolius (assembly GCA_020205615.1). NCBI lineage: Eukaryota > Viridiplantae > Streptophyta > Magnoliopsida > Apiales > Araliaceae > Panax > Panax quinquefolius. Next base: position 239,475 of record JAINUW010000639.1, read on the forward strand.
CAATTATCGGATAATGGATTTAATTTTTTAAAAATCATATAAATATGATTTTAAGGTATTAAAATACTTTGTAATATTATAAATATATTATAATATTATGTTATGGTTTCCATTAGTATTTAATATTAAATAAATATTAATGATAATAGAATAATGTGGTATTTATATTATATAAATACGATATTAAGGATTAAAAATTCATGATAAATAGTAATAATTATCTGAAAATTATTACAAACCTATGAATAATGTTTTAACTGATAAAAAAATTATCTAAGATATTGTTAAGTGTTTAGGCAGAGTTTAATTGAACTTAAACTCGATATTTGTTCAACTCAACCGTCGGGATGATAAAATTGTGTCGGTTTCAACTCGGATTGAAATAGTTTGACTTGATGTTATGTCTTATGTATTGTATAGACTGATAGAGTTATGTGTTTAGGTTATTCTATGATTATATATATATATATATATATAATAGTATTATATTGTGCTGATAATATTCTAATTTGTATATCAATATTATGTATATATTGGGTATTCAGTCAAAGCTTATTAAAATGCGTAACGGTAATCAACGAAACAAGCAAGTTTTTCTTAACTCTACGAAGAGTTGTTTTATTCAGATATGTTTATGGTTAATCATTGCTGATTGCCATTGTTGAATTGTACTCTGTACATATTGTATGTATAAGTCAGGTATGAAAGGTTGATCACCTTCATTATCGTTCGGTCCAGATATATTTGTTCTTGTTTAATACTTGTTTAGTCAAAAGTTTATTCACGCTAATTCACAACTATATTGATGAATTATAGCCAGCTTATTATTCAGCCTCTTTCAATCATGATATATCCTTAAATAAATTTAAACTTGATGGGCAACCTTCATGCTCATCCTTGCTATATCATGATAAAACATTGCAGATTAAGACGAACGCTTCAGATACAAGGAAAGGTTAAAGACAGTTCCAGCTTTAAGTTTATGTGTGCAGCTTAATTTGTAACAGTATAGTATGATAATATCTTTGTATGTCAGATAGAATAATGAATTGTGTATAAGTTATGGTTACTCAACCTTGGGGAATAGTGTGTAAAGTTTAATGTATAAACAATTTATGTTTATATCTTCTGCAATAGTTATAGAATGATTGTACCAGATCCACGGTGATTTGGGACCCGGATTTGGGGCTCTCACAGTTGGTATCAAAGCTGTTGGTTATGAACCTTAGGTAGGAATACTTGAGACCAATAACAGTAGTGATTAGGATAAGATCCAACTCACATAGAGTTAGTTGGTCGATAAGATTCAAAGACGAATCTCGGCGAGTTGTTAACATACAGATTTCCATAACTCTGATAATAAAGTTGAACAGTAGTGGTGAATAGATAGAGTCTAAAAGAGTAAAAGTTCAGTGATAAGAGATCGTAAAACAAAACGATCATAGTATAGAAATGAATCATAATATATTCGATGAGATCACCCCGTGATCTGATAAGGTGATAGTAAGGAAAAGAATCAATCTAATGATTGGAAAGTTTACAGCAAGATTAATGTGTGAATTGGTACATATTCAGGAAATGATTATGAATACGGATTAAATGAAATTCGTATTGAGAAGAGAGTTAGTATTAGGTGGGGATTTCAATTGAGGACTCATGTCGGCAGCTGAGTTGTATGATTCCTTGTATGGGCGGGGAATTGTACTTGGTTTAAAAACCACTTAGTTTCTGGCACTAATAATCATTGAAATGTTTGTGTCGCGCTATTTGTTATATGCATGTTAAGAGGGTGATTCCTTTCTCGTGTGTATAACAAATAGATAGGTTATAGGTAGAGGATATAAGGTTAAGTACGAGTTCTTAAAACTCATACTTATGTGACATTCTTGACTCATAGTTATATGAAATATTTATGAACCCCTCAGCGAATGGACGCCAAAGGTCTGTCTAGGAAAGTTCTTAAACTCATATGATTGTGGCAATTTTATGAACTCATAAGTGTGGTTTGACGAACTAGGTATAGTTGTGTGTCAATGGAGAATTGAGGATTATATGAACAGATAGATTGTTAAGCAAATGATCAATAGTGGAGACATAAATTTTCAAAAACTCCTAGCTATGCTAGACATCAAAATTTTGACATCAAGCTAAATACGCACTATGTGCATTTAAAAATAAATATATGTAGACTCATAATCATTTTTGGAACGGTTTAAAGTATAGTCTATGCTACTTAATTCGGCTAGACGGAAATGATTTGAAATATCTAAATATATTTTTTTATCACTCATGTACCATGTAACCTGGTGCAAAGATGATAAAAAGTTGATGGAGTTGTAAATACAGGAATACTTAGTGTGAATTCGATCTAAAAATTATTATTCCACTATTGTATGATGTGTTATGACAAAGTCATACAATGACGTCATCCTCAAACGGACTGTTAATACAGTACGACATCAAGACGTCATTCTCAAAAATATTATCAAAAATGTTAATTTGCCAATGGGGTTTGGCTACACCTAAATAATTTGATTGAATTGAATTATTGATATGAGTCTACGCTATTTGATTCAGCTAGACTAATGCTATGAAAACTCTAAGTGTTCATTGAAAGAAATTTCCCGAACCAAATTCTTTTGGTGCGGAATCTAATAAGACTGAGGTAAAACTTTGTGCCTATGGCAGTGACGAGGAACAGATAAAATCAGTACTTGGCCAGTACAGGGTATATCGGGCTAATCACCCTTTGTGTCCGTAAGTTATGGTGGTTTGTGGATAAATTTCCATAAAACCTTTGCAAAAATGACAGACAAATAGTCTATATGACTCCTCAACACAATTTGAAATTTTTTACTCTTGTGAGTGGTGTATTGGGTAGTATGTGATGATGTGTATAAATGGTGTAAGCAGTATGGTGTAAGGTGTAAGGTGTAAGGTGTAAGGTGAATTTCGGGGACAAAATTCTTAGAAGAAGGGGTGAATGTGACAACCCTAGAATTTAGAAAAATTTTAAAATCCTAATTGATTGATTTAAGGTTCAATATTAGAACCTAGACAGAAAATAAGTGTATGCGTTCGATATTTTTGAGAAGGAATTTTGAGGATTTCAAAATCGTGTGAAGGATTTAGGTGAATTATTCAAGATTAAGTGTATACGTGAATTTGTTCTTTGTATATGGTCATTTATGTGTTCAGAATGTGGTTAAGGCTCAAGGTTTGACAAGATAAATTTTATCAGTATCAAACCCTAGGTATATATTAAGAACGTCAATGTTCAGTTAGAAAACCCTAGCAATTGATAAGAAACCCTAGAAACTAGTTCTGAAACCCTAATTTCAGTTTCGGGAATTTGAAACCCTAATTTGGAAATTTAAAACCCTAGTTTGGGAATGCAAATGCTGGTATAAGGTTTAAACACTATTAATGATAACCTAATTAGGGATAACCTTAATTGATTTAGAAAATCCTAATTTCTGGATTAGAAACCCTAATTTATAATTATGGAAAACCTGATTGTTAGGGAATCCTAATTATAATTTAGAAATTTTTATTTTAAAAAGCCTAATTTAGAAATCCTAAATGTGAATTTTGAAAATCTTAGGTTTAACCCTAAGGGTCAAACCTTAAGGGTTTGATCAAATGACAACTTTGGTAATAAAATTTGAAACAAAATGACCAAAATGCCCTTTTAGTATATTTTTAATATCTAACTTGCAAATCTAGCAAATATTGGAGTCGGTGACCTAATTGCTTGACTTTGTGACATTAAAATATCATCAAATTAACCTCCAATTGACACCAAGGACAGCTCATTCATGTATCTATGTAATATATATAGATTTAGGAGAGAGAAAATCATAAAAAAGCTTGCCATATTCTTTCTAGCTTTGAACCTCTCTCTCTCACACCAAGACCTCCGAATTACTTAAGTGGATCATGTAAGACCCCAAATTATTAATAAATGAAATTTATTTTCCTCTATTTATTATTTTGAAATAGTAATGGTTGATTTGATTAATGTGGATAGTTATGGGTAAAATATGCAAATATTTCGAATAAGCAAATGGTTATAAAATATTCATTATTGTCGGGGAATATTCGTTTGGTCTTGGAATATTAAATCTTTGTCGGGAATATTAAATGCTGACGGTAGCGATCTTTTGTGGGCCCCATAATGGAAAGCGATTGGATGAAGAAAAAGACAAATATAAGTTGTTTATAAATAACGGCGTAGTTGTTACCGTTAATACTGTTGAAATACTCGGTGGTTAAAACACACTAATATGCGTTGTTAACAGTAGCACACGGTATTGCACCAATTATTGATTCTTACGTAAGAAGGTACTACTCAATAATTGTTATAGTAATTACTGTTCAGTATTTTATTTTATTGAATCAATAATTGCTGCATTGATATTTTATATTACTGTTATTTCAATAAATTGTCATTACACAGTATTTTCCATTATCGAAGTAATAAATCATATTATCTGAATAATATTATTGGATAACATTATTGGCAATGTCTAGAAAGTTCTGTCTAAGGAGAGGTTTGGTCACTTAATTGCGCGCTAGTAAGGAGATATCCTTATTGGAAAGCCCCTCTTTCACACAGGAGCGGCACGGTTGCCGATCTTGTGATTCTGTAATATTATTTGTGAATAATTAATTATTGATTTATATGATGAGGAAAATATTGATTTTATGTGGATATAGATGGAGAAAATTTTTAATGTGACAATTGTTGAAAATAAATATTTTACCTTTTTTTGATAAAATAATTTATTTAAATATATTATTTTAATAATATATTAACAGTGATATTTTTATAATAAATGTGGGATATATGAGTATATGAGGAGGAAGAGTATTTTTGTGGCATTTAATGTTTAACACATATTTTGTGTGTTGGTGGACACAATTATTGACCGAAATTTGATTATAGCCTGTAAAATCGTCCGTTTATGGATTTCGGTCAATTTATGTTTGGAATTTGGAAAACCTTTCTTCTGCAAAGTTGTATAGAATTGAATTTCCTATAAAAAGTTGCGAGATTCGAATTTTCTAATAAAAGGGCTATTTATTATGAATTATTAAAGTTCCGAAGTTCCGAAATAATTAATTTTTGGAAGTTTAAAATATTTTTAATTATAAAAACATTTTTTTCATTTTTGAAACTCATTTAACATGTGATTAGGAGGCTGAATTCAGATTGTTAGTGTGCGTATGAAGTTGTGGAAAAATTATAATATTAATTTATTAAATTTTCTACTTTGGTGTTTTAAGCATTTTCTATAAATAGGGTGCTTAGGTTAGAATTGAAAATCACACCAGAAATTGAAGTTTTCTCTCTCTATATTATCTAGCGTATTCTTGTGAGTATTTTGAGTATACTTTGAGTATTGCTATACGGTGCAAGTTCAAGTCATAGCCTATATCCGGTGTTTCAACTAAATCTTGTCTTTCGAGGTAAGGGATGTTATTTTATTCGAAAATGATATTATTTCTTCAATATCATTATGCCGAAATATTGGTTGGAAATTTTTATCAAATTTGGAACTTTTTCATGTTTGGGTTACTATTCATAAGTTACTATTCACGAGTTACTATTTATGAGTTACTATTCACGAGTTACTATTCATAAGTACTTTTCACGAAGCGTGAAGATGTTTTTTGTGAAATTTCAATCTTTTGGTGTCGGAGTTACAATTCACGTATACGGCACTATTCACGTATACGGCACTATTCACGAATACGGCACTATTCACCAAAAAATAAAATTTCTTCTTTTCATCCAAAATATCTATTATGGATACTAGCTTTGATTGTATCCATGTTTTGACCATTCTTGAATTTTACTCCACTCTGATTACTTATGAAGTATTTTTGAACTTGGATTGTTTAAAATACGAATCCTTAATATTTGTTCTTTTGTATCACTGGATTCGTTTCCTTTAAAATATTTTTCATCATCCTCAGTCCTAAATGATGATATTATTGAATATCTTTGGCCTGTAGTTCAAAGATGAACAGGTGTTGAGATGAATATGACCGATCGATTAATATCTTTGGCAGTAGTGCAAAGATGAGCAGTGTTTAGATGAACATGACCGGTGATGAATATCTTTGGCTGTAGTGTAAATATGAATATTTGATTCGGATATATATTGATTGATGTTACAGGATAAAATATCGACGATGAAATTTTAAATTCATATATAGAAGATAGTAGTTTGCATTCTCTACTTAACTCTTCTAATGAATTATTATTTAGATTCTTGAAGATTAATTTAAAAGCTGGTTGTCTATTGTATTCTATTAGATTTTTCCTGTTGAAGACTAACGATAATTTGTTGTATATTATCTTAGTCATAATATTCTTTTCTTGGGCTAGTTGAGCTCACCCTTTTCCTTTTGTTCCATTTTTCTTCTCGGGAGGCGAGAATGTAGCGAGTACTAGTGTGGGGGTATGGAATGAAGGTTCTAGAGGCAGTTGTTTAGTAGTCCTCACCATTTTTGTAAAATAATGTATCAATAATTGTGATGGGGATTTATTTTCGTGTGGATATTGTCTAGAAGACAATAATTGTATTTAAACTCACAGTATATATGTTGTCGTATTTTGCACGACAAATGTATTAATAAGGTTGTAGTTATTTCTGTACCATGTATTTGGCGACTCAGAATGGGTTGGATGGAATGGACCTATTTTGGGGGCGTCACAGATCAGTCACTAAATCACCTCTAGAAACACCAATATCAGATAAGAAGATTTAAGATCAAGAATTAAACTTGAAGGTATAAACCCTAGCTAACATTTTGATCTTGTATGCTTTTATCAAAATTTGTGTTTTTGTGTTTATATAAGTGTTATAAAGTGTTTTATAATGATCTATGGTGATCCATCATGGATCCATAACATCAAAGTGGGTAAAAATTCAAGTTTTCAAAAACTGTTCTTGAGCTCTAAGGGTGTCTGACAAGCAAATGTCAGAAGCCATAGATCTCTGTCTGTTAAGGCTTTTTAATGATTTATGTGTTAGATCGGTAGTCTGATATGAGATCTTTGTTATGCAAGTGAAATTAGTGACGATTTGATTGTTTGAATTGTGATTCTGGGGACAGAATCCTTGTAAGGAAGGAAGGATGTAACGATACGAAATTTCAAATTGTAATATTAAATATTTATCGAATAATATAAATATTTATTTGATGTGTCTATTGTTGAATTGAGGAAATAAATATTTTATTGATGTGATGGGTGTTAGTAAATATTTATGAATCTAAATTTATTAGAGAATTTTTCTAAATTAAATTAATATATAATTTAGAGAATTGTAATATGGCATGAAGTGTTATATTGTTAATTAATAATTTAAAATGTTATATTAGGTTATTAAATAAAGTAATAATGAAAATTATAATTTTGTGATATTTGCTAAATTGCTATATTTAATTAAAATATAGTATATGGTTAATGTAATGGGTTAGTGTTGGATATGAAAATTCAAATAAATAATGTGATTATAATTATAAACTAATATATGTTTATTAAAATAAATTAAAAAGGGTTCAATTTAGTTTTTGCCAAATGATGCTTAATATATTAATTCTTTAAAAATTAAAGGATTTTGCCAAACAAAGCCTTATGGCTTTTGGTTTTCTAATTTTTGAATTTAAATAAAATAAATAAAATAAATTAAAATAATTAATTTAATATATTTATGTTATATACGTTAGTAACTGATAATACAATTAGTAATAGTATTAAGGGTTTGTCAGTTTTAAAATGCGTCTACTGTTAATTGGCTTAGCTATACGCATTCTAGTTTGCAAAGCTTGAGAGAATTGAGAGAGAAGTTGTGAGGGAATTGGGAGACTCTTAAGATTTTTTGCAGCATATTCATTGAGTTTAGCAAGAATTATCCTAGCAAATTGAAGGTATGTTTGCAACCCTAGTGTTATATACATACATATATATATATATATATATGCATATATTTACGACAAAATTTCATGTTCAATAAATTTCATCTCTTCAAATTAATGCTAGATAATTGAATAATTGTGATGATGCATGTTGGTGATGCTAGAGTCTATGTTTACACAAGAGATTGCATGTTAATTTTCGTTCTAACAGTAGAAATTTTGACAGTTTATATATTTTCCTTGTGGCTTATGTAAGTACCAATTTTGATGGTCATATAGTATGTTAAACTGTAATTTGGGTCTTCTATATGTTAGATTACTAAGAAACGAGCATAACGTAATTTGAATGGAGTGATTTGGTCAAGTAATGAATTCACAGTGATGATTTTTGGGATGAATATCAAAAATGGAGTTTTATATGAAAAACAAGGAATTTTAGAAATTTACCTACCTTAAATTGTTGTTAAATTATTTTAATTGGTGGGATATGTTCACAAATATGTTTGTGATAGTCCTATACCATTTTTATGTGTTATTATCACTGCTTGGTAGGTGAAATTCGTGTTAGTTGGCTTAAGAAAAGTGTCGTAGCTACGTTACGCAAATGAAGTCTCGTTTCACGGCACGCGACACGCATGAGATGTCGCATGGGCGCGCCACATAATTGTAAAAAGCGCTACGGCGCTTAATGCCCGATTTAGAACGGTGAAGTCTTCTAATTCTGGAGACTTTTGTCGTTCAATGTAGCTTAACTTAAGGTTGTGGTAATGTATTCAACATGTAACAACAAGGCTAAAACAGAGTTATGTTATGTGGTTAGTGAATTCAAAGTTGTAAAAATGATTAGTAAATTTTGAATGCATTATGTGATAACTTAGTATACACAATGAATGTTAGGCAAGTGTTGCGAAGTAAACACTTGGGAATTCTGAAATATATAAGGTAGCATGAGATTGGTGCTAAAATAACAAGTTTAGTTAGTAATGTGTTTTATATTGAAAAGTGAGTATTAGTATGTCTAATAGATGTTGTGGTTTTAATACTATGTGTAGGTTAACGTGAGTTTTAATATTTTAGCTTACGCTCGAGGCAAGTTTTCCAACTCTACACTTTCATTGAGTTATTTCTATTATTACATTGTGTAACTTCATTCTTTTGATTGAGCAAGTTTTTACTTTAAAGTTTCATTAAGCGAACTCTTTTAGTCTTAGTCACGATTTGAACAAGCTAGCTATGACCTTATTTTATTCAAACAAGTTTGAATTCCAATATTTATTGATGCATTATAGCTTGTTTATTGTTAGACAAGTTTCTTTATTGTCATTTTAATATTATGAATGCAGCTTTATTGAATTCTAATTTCTAATGTTGAATTATCTTAGTTCATTTACTTAACACAAGTCATTCTCATAATTAGTGAGCTTTATTTTCAGCTTGTTATTTACTTAATGTTTATTCAATAATTCATAGTCCTAGCTTAATTTTATTCAAGCAAGGTTTATTGTCATTCAACACTTGTGCTTTGTAGTTGTTTCTAAGCATAAGTTCAAAATATAGTTAGTTCGCTTACACTTATTCATTGTTTCATATTATGTTATTATTGATCAACGATTGTGTTATTAAACACTATTGATTCAACTAGTCCTCTAGTTGATGTTCGTTAAAATCCAAATTACCCTTGAAAGCTTATCCAAACCAAACTTTCTTTGGTGCGGACTTGTACTCTAAATACAGAGATGAACAACCCTATTATTATTAGGGTATAATTTATGCTTAGCGTTGAAATGTTTGTGCACAATACATTGTACGAAGGGTTAATCCCCCTAAGTACAAGGAGTCCTTATAGTCTTATGACTGTTAAAGTTGGAGTTGAAAGATTACTCGCAACTATGGACATAGTTCATGGTCTTATGACCCTCAGTTATATATATTCCATATTTTGGATTCTAGTTTCTGATTATCATTGTTAGAGTACTATTCAGTCTTGATGAGCCTATTGTTGGCAATTATTATTATTATTCTTCTATTGATTCATTGTTATATCCAGTGGGCAATTGTTTTGCTCACTCTTGCATATTTATATACTTATTACAGCTAAGGTTGAGAAAGTAGATGAGCCTTCAACTAGCAAAGGAAAGGGGAAAATGTACAAGTGATGCAGACTTGTAATTTTATTTATTGTGATGATCATAGACTTTTTAATAATGATGTAATGTAATTATCTATTTCTGCACTTGAATGATGTTTAAAGGTTAGATAACCTGGGATGTTTTTGAACTTAATGATGTAACCCTATTTAAGGGGAGGATTTATGATTTAAATGTTATTTATTTGGGTAGATAGTGTGAATGTATGGATAGTGAGCATAAAATCTTGTTGGAATGAAGTACCTAGATTTGGGGGTGTCACAGGTTAGTATCAAAGCTTTAGATTATGAGCTTTAGGTGGGGGAAAAGCCTTAGGAAGTAACATTTGAAAAGATAGTGATGATAAACTCTTATTGAGTTTTAGGAAAGAGGAAGTAATAAAATACTTGTGTGCTTATGTGATTATAACTTATGTGCTCTTAAGTGTCGAGTAGTAATGATTAGTAATTAAAACTTAAACTTTGGTTGACGGGATGGATAATATAGGAGGATCCAGTCAGGCTAGAGAAGAGGAGCCTCGAGATATTCAGGTGATTTGGGAACAACCATCGCCACGAGGAAATAGTTAGTCGATTCACGATAGTTGAAGCGGAGAGAAAGTACGATGAGGAGGATGAGATAGAGACGGACGAGGAGGACCCCGTTGAGCTGCCACAGTCAGGGGATGAGGAGAACAAGGAGGAAGAGATTCCACTTAATTCGATAGCTGCCCGTATGTACGACGAGGAGTATGACCGCAATGTGGAACTTCAAGACACCGTCAAGGAGTTACAGGAGATAGTAGCTGAATAATAGACCTCGATGGCACAGAAGGACGACGAGATCTAGGATCGTGAAGAACGACTGAACAACGTTAAAGAGAAGCTGGTTCACACTGAAGGAGAGAACGAGCGTATGATAGCAGAGATTGCGGAGTTGAAGAACAAGTTGAAAGAGGAATCTACTAAGAGGGTAAGAGCTGAAGATGTGTACAATGAAGCTTATCAACGAGCCAGAATGACAGAGAGAGACGCACAAGCAAAGAGGATGAAGATGGAAGAGATGAACAATGTATTCAACACCGTCATCAATCGAGCTCAAGATCAAGTCATGGATTATCCGATACAGTTCGAGACACTGCCATCATACATATTAGATCGCCAAACAATGACTCGAATTATAGAGGAAGAGCGTCATAAGGCTACGCAGTATCTTAGTAGGACATTATAGAGAATGTAATTGATATATGATTAGAAAATAAATGAAATGTAAATCCCGGGTATGATATAACCAATGGGATAGATGATGATGATGTTGTCCTGCAACTGTTAAAGTTCAGGAAAGTAGTGTAAATAACAGTGATGCTATTGTTTTGATGTTTTTTTTAAGATGATGAATGAATAAAAGTTATTGTTTTATTCAAAGTGTCAAGTGTTATGTGATAAACTTTTATGATGTGCAACTTAAGTATATAATACTTAAAAAGTTGAATAGAATCTAATGGGTGTATTTTTAACAGAAAATGCCTCCAAGACATCAACCAGCACGATAGAGAACCACTGAGGAAACCAATAACAAGAACAATGTGGAAGGAAAACCAGTTCAGCAGCTAGTGACGTTACTGACGGGTGCTTTCCAGAATCAACCTCAGAATCAAGGTACAACGTTTAAGGACTTCAAGGAGGTTGGATCACCAGAATTCCATGGAACCATGAACCCGGTTGAGGCACAAACCTGGGTCATGGAGATGGAGAAAGTGTTCGATATTACGAGAGTAGGGGAGGACCAGAAGACTACTTTTACAACATTTATGTTGAAAGCATAGGCTAGTTATTGGTGGCAGGCCAATAAAACCCGAGGAGGTCAAGGGATTATATCTTGGGAAAGGTTTAAGGAGATGTTCTTTGAGACATATTTTTCCAGAAAGTTCAAAGAGTCAGCTAAAAGTGTTGTTTTTGGAATTGAAGTAGGGAACGATGTCGGTGTCTGAGTAGGCCGCAAGATTCAATGAGTTGGCGAGGTTTGCGCCACATCAAGTTAGCACAAATGAACTCAAGGCGAAGAAGTTTGAACAAGGACTGAAGCCCTGGTTGTACAATATGGTCTCCTTGTTTCAGTTGAAGATGTTTACAGTGGTAATGGAGAAAGCAATTCTCGCTGAGAGTGGAGGTGAGGCCGTAACAAAACACAACCAAGAGCAGAGGAAGAAGAAGAGTGAAGGTGAAGCTAAGAATGGTGGTGGTGGTAACGACAAAAATGGCAACAACAATTAGAAGAGGAAGTGGAATGCGAATGGTGGACCTTGAAATCAACAAAGAAACCAGCGAAATAAGAAGTTCGAAGCATGTGCTACGTGCTGAAAGTTTCACAGGGTGTATGTCTGATGGGGAAGTGAGTATGCTTCAACTATGGCCAAGAAAGTCACATCGCCCCAAATTGCACTCAACCTAAGAAGAACATTAGCTTCACGTGCGGGTCCAAGGATCACTTTGCGCGTGAATGCCCTAAGAAGAGATCTGGTGAGACAAATGGGAGCAAGGGAAATGCTAGTGGAGGTGCGCTGGCTATTGCAGGATCAACATCAACAAATAAGCCCACAGCCAGAACCTTTAACATGACGGTTCAGGACGCGGTGCAATCAAAAGATGTCGGGTCAGGTATTATCCCAATCACTGATATAAATGTATATGTATTGTTTGGTTTGGGTGCTACTTGCTCGTTTATATCGGATGAATTTTCTAAGAGGTTAGAAATACCTTGTGAAGAGTTGAAATTCCCTTTAAACATAGAAATTGCTAATAGGGAAGTGATTCCTGTTAGGTTCGTATACAAGAACTGTAGGGTGAACATTAAGGAGAATGTTATGAAAGTAGATTTAATCCCGATAAAACTCGGAGAGTTCGATGTTATTTTGGGAATGGATTGGCTGTTCAATTACGGAGCAATAATTGATTGCCAAAAGAAGTGTGTAAACCTTATGACTCCGTCAAAGGTAATTTTTTATGGTAGCAAATCGCCTAGACAAATGAAATGTCTGACGATGATGCAGGCTAAAAAGTTATTGAGTCAGGGTTTTGTAGGGTATTTAACTTACATAGTCGATACTAAAAAGGAGAAAGGTATGAAATTGGAGGAAATACCGGTGGTTAGGGAGTTCGTGGACGTGTTTCCAGAGGATTTTCAAGGACTTTCGCCTAACCAAGAAATTCAGTTCGTGATCGATTTAGCACCAGGAACCGCTCCTATATCGAAGGCCCCATACAGAATGGCTCCGGTGGAGATGAAATAGCTAATGGTGCAACTGCAATAACTGTTAGACAAGAAGTATATTCAGCCGAGTGTGTCACCGTGGGGAGCCCCGGTGTTATTCGTGAAGAAGAAGGATGGGTCAATGCGTCTTTGCATTGATTATAGGGAATTGAACAAAGTCACTATTAAGAACAAATATCCATAGCCAAGAATAGATGAAATGTTTGATCAATTGAAGGGTGCTAGATATTTATCGAAAATAGATTTAAGAAATGGATATCACCAGTTAAAAGTAAGGAAGGAGGATGTACCGAAGACGACATTCCGAACTCGGTATGGACATTACGAATTTTTAGTGATGTCATTTGGTTTGACAAACGCCCCTGCAGAGTTAACGGATTTGATGAACAGGGTGTTTAAACCATTTTTAGACAAATTTATTGAGGTATTTATCGATGATATTCTGGTGTACTCTAAAACTCAAGAGGAACACGTGGAACACTTATGTCTGACATTGGAGACGTTAAGAAATGAAAAGTTGTACGCGAAATTCTCTAAATGTGAATTTTGGCTAGAACATGTACAATTTCTTGGACATGTAATCGATAAATATGGGATTTCGATGGATCACTCAAAAGTTGAAGTTGTGATAAATTGGGAACAACCAAGAAGTCCATCAGAAGTGAGAAGTTTTTTGGGATTAGCAGGTTATTATAGATGGTTTATCCAAGATTTTTACAAGATTACCACTCTGTTGACAAATTTAACGAGAAAATTTATAAAATTTGTTTGGACGAAAAAGTGTGAGGAAAGTTTTCAAGAACTGAAAAAGAAGTTAAGTGTGGCACCTGTTTTTTCATTGCCAGATAATACAAGAAATTTTGTGGTGTATAGTGATGCTTCACACAAGGGTTTAGGATGTGTCCTTATGCAAAACAGCAAGGTTATTGCGTATGCATCAAGGCAATTGAAAGAATATGAAAAAGGGTATCTAACTCATGATTTAGAGTTGGCGGCGGTTGTATTTGGACTAAAGATATGGAGACACTATCTCTACGGAGAGAAATGTGAGATCTACACAGACCATAAAAGTCTGAAGTATATCTTTTTGAATAATAAGGTGTGGATTTGATATAATGTTATATTTGTGGGTAGTATTTACAAATTTTGCACAGCAAGTTGTTATAAAATATTCGTTTGGTCGGGAAATATTCATTTTATCATGGAATACTCGTACGACGACACAATCATTGGTGGACCCCACAAAGGAATTAATGTCGGAGTTAGAAAATGACAGAAATAACTTTTTATAAAAATAACAGAAAAAGTTTTACCATTAATTATTGAAATAACTGGTGATAGAAGTAGAGTAATATGCGTGGTTGTACAGTAGCACATGGTATTGCACAATATCTTTGATTATTGATGCTTGGGTGAGAAGTCACTCAGTTTTTTTCAATTATTGCCACACTAATTGCTTCATAGTATCTCTCATATTATTGATTCAATTATTGTCACAGAATTATCTGCACAATGTTTTATATTATTAAATAAATAATTGATGTAGACACTCAAAATTTTCTGCACACCTGTTACTAACATTGTAGAAGGGTAGACTCGTCTTTTGGAGATAACCCTGGAAGACAGGTCACATCCATTCTGGATACTACCGGAAGTTCAGTCTCAACCCCGGAACACAAACCAGGAGTATCAATTTCAACATCGGAGATAACCCCGAGTTTCGTCCTTGGCAATAACCCCAAGGAGTGTTGTTGCAGTTCCGGCGATAACTTCAGAAATGCCTGTTTCAAATGCATGCAATCAGCTTCAATCTTAGACCTCTTACCGAGGCACTCATTCCAAAGACCCAGAGCTAACACCGGGAAGACAGGCACACTTACAGATGACCCTGTGAAATTCAAACACTTTCAGTAGTCTAATTTCAGATGTAACCCTGAGCAACGTCTGCTATCAGCCCAAACCAGAGATAACCATTGTGAGGGGAAAAATTGTCATCTTGCCACCTCAACCCCAGCGCACCGTCTCAACATTTCATACATACATTTCTACATAGCAATGTCTCACAAGAGCCAAGGAGTTCTAATCCTGAGTGACTATTAAGCGTGGCAGCATACCGGATAGAATTTGAAGCTTAAAAGACCATGGGCATGATCCCATCTTCCTGACTTCGTACAACCTCTAATCCCATGTTATTGCGTAACTCTCAACAAAAGCAGTCTGAAGAAGGTCTTTTACACCTCGTTCGGATGCTCGGATTGAAGTTCTACAAGTTTGAGCGAACATAACAGTGCACGAGTGCACGTACTTTGAGACGACGGGACTGCTGAAGCGAGGCACCCGGGCCTGGGCAGTGCAGAGTGCATCTGACCGACGCAGTACACTGCGGACTCCCGCTCTATAAATATAGAGCTTGGGGTGGCCATTTGGAAGAGAAAAAGAGGCGAGGAAGCCCTGTCAAATTTGCTCTGTACACACCCCATATTGAGTGCTTTCTCATTTTAATCACTTGTTAGCTCACATATAGCTATATTTTACCGGCGGGAGTTGAGGGGTCATCCATTTATAGTCATAGAAGTCTACTTTGGCAGCCCATTGTAAGCCTTCTCACACTCTATAAAACCTTTCTCTTCATCTTTGTACACAAATATTCTTCACATTGAGAGTCGTGTTGTGTGCGTATGCCAGGACTTCGGTCCGTGGTTTTCATTTCTGTTTGTATATATATACTTATATATGTATATATTTATATATGGACTAACATTATCGAGTTATGCCTCGATTGAGCCTAGACTTATGTCTAGAGCGTTTACTTGCTTTTATATATATATATATACTTATATATATAAACTGTCGTCGGATTATATACGATGAGCCTAGATTTTACATCCGGAGCATTTACTTGTTTATATATATATATATGAACTGTTGTCAAACTCTGTTCGATGAGCCTGGATTTTATATTCGGTGCGTTTACTACCTATATATATATATATATATACATTTCTGTTAGGCCTGGAGTTTACTTCATGGCGGTTGATCGCTTTTCCTGCTTTATTTACATTTAGTCCCACCTAGAGTTTACTTCGTGGCGGTTGATCGTCTTTTACAGCTTTATTTACTTTTCTGATCCCCTATTGAGGTGCTTCATGCTGGTTGATCATGTCTCTCTCTCTCTCTCTCTCTATATATATATATATATATATATATATATATATATATACCGCTTTTATATATTTACATTTTCGATCCCCCATGGAGGTGCTTCGTGGTGGTTGATCATGTCTGTATAAATATATATATATATATGTATATATATTTACAGCTTTTATATATATAACTGTTTACTGCTTTTCATATAAATAGCGGCATCATGAGCCTAGGAATCATGTGATCACACATTCAGTCTACTGAATCAAGATTTGGTTCCCGTGATGGACTTTTTCAGCTTTAAGCAGCTTGTACCTTATTTACAATGTTTGAATTTCCTTAGATGGCTATCATGCCCATGAGGAGTTTGGCACTGCTATATATTATTTTCTCGAAGATGCTTCGCATCTCGAAAATAAATGAAAACAAGCCAAACATTTAATAATAAAATGGAAGTATGAAAATGTCTCAATTACTATTGAGCACAAGGTTTGAAAAACCTCTTTTACAAAACTTCATTGCTATATCATGTTTAAAATTGAATTTTTCTATAAATTCAAACCCTTTGTATATAGGTGCGAACGAGGCCTCGCACTACTTCTAAATAAATTGCACATTGATCCACACATACACACAAACATTCATATAAAAGTTTTTTGAAAAGTGGTGGTCAATGTGGCAACACGGATGTCGGGGGGTACCTAAACCTTCCCTCCGCATAATCAAACCCCCGAATCTAAATGAATCTAGGTTTCGTAGACCCGTTTAGCTGTGTCACATCACTGGGTCAATGTGCAAACCTTTTCCCGGTTGCGTTGGTGCAACCAGTTAAAAACACAAACTGGCGACTCTTACAATCAAATTGTCGACATTATACATGTCAGACCTTTTTCACTTGTTTTTTTAAATAAATCTCACATAGCATGAGAACACCAAATAGCAAGAATAGAAAAGGGACAAATAAAAATCCCGACGCCGACAGGTGGCCACTCTGCTGGGGACACCAATAAGAGGGTTTAAGCCGCTACTACTAGTTTTTCAAAACTGCTATATGCTTGTGTGTGAATGTTGCATTTACATTTATGATGAATGTGTATGAATGCATCTTACTTACTGCACTGTAATATATCTATCTGTGATATTAGTGCTTCGCATATGTCATCATTTTCATAAACGATGAGACATATTACATGTGAATGTATGTTGTATGGTTCCTCAACCAGGAGGCTATCCTGTCGGTGTTTGATTATTGGACTCGTAGGGAGAATAATTCCAATGAGGCTCAGGAAAGGCACCACCCAGATTCGCTTTAGTTGAAAGACCGGATTAACTTCCCGTCAAGTAGATTGCGATGATCTATGGACCTTCATGTCAAAAAGCCGCGAGAGTAACCCTAAGATAGGTCAGCCTCTGATAAACCAAACGCAGATGAAAGTCTCTTCATGCTTTCCATTTTCAATTACTTGCAAAAGCATTTACTTGTAATTTTATTCCATGTTCATCTTTACATAATGGAAAATATGAAGGGTATTTGCACATGCATGACATGCTAACAAATAACACCCATTTTTGCAGGATGATATTCCTAAAATGGACACATTATGATAGCATTTATATTATCCCTAAGACTAAATTATATAAGTCTTTTGTAGGGAAACGATTGGGCCTATTACCCACTCAAAATCCAAAAAGACCACGAGCCTACTGCCAATCATGTCTTCTTCTGACTAGTTTAATGTTGTTTCTCAAGAGGAATTTGACGGATTAAGTAAATAAATTACAGATTTGGTTGTTCTGCTTAAAGAACTGAATTAGTCTACTCAGGGCTCAAAGATGCCTACACATACTGAATCCTTTACACAAGGAGGAACACAAGGTTTAGATAAAATAAATCCAGAACCTCAGCTGGATACGACCAACAAAGTCCATGAAAACACCCATCTCAAAGGAGATCAAGACACCAGTGATATCTGGAAGAAGGTCCTTCAAATAGAAGAAACTACCCGTTCTCTCAAAGGGATTAGAACACATGGAAGTGTTTCATATGCTGACCTTTGTATATTCCCTGGTGTTTATTATTTAGAGAAATTTAAAACCCTTGACTTTGAGAAGTATAACAGATTAGGGGATCCTTACACACATTTGAAGGTATTCATTGGAGAACTTGGATCTTATGCAGAAAACAAAAAGCTCAGAATGCAGCTATTCCAGAAGAGTGTAACTAGAGAAGCCTGTTCATGGTATACCAGATTAGACAACTTAAAGGTCCATAGCTGGGAAGAGCTAGCTCATGCCTTCCTCACTCAATATAGTTTTAAATCTCAGATGGCTCCTGACTGGTACCAGATTACCAAGGTCAAGAAACAGTCTAACGAGTCCTTCAGAGAGTACGCTCAAAGGTGGAGCGCCTTGCTGCTCAAGTTATTCATTCTATGACAGAGTCAGAAATGGTCATGACTTTCATAGACATACAAGAAACTCCTTTCTATGAAAGAGTTTTAACTGGTATTGGAAAACCATTTTCTAAAATGATCAAGCACGGAGAGATGGCTGAGATAGAGTTGAAGTTAGGAAAGATTCAAGACCTAGCCGCTCTTAAAGCAGTTGCTGAGCACATCAAATCTGGATCTTATGGAAACAACCCCTCGTGGGTCCATAAAAAGAAAGAGGAGGATGTTTCCTAGATATTACAAGGTTAAAAAGGCAGTCAGAACATGCCTATACAGAGGAGAAATTACTCCCCTTTCCAAGCACAGTCTTCAAACCCTCCACTAACTAAAGGTGGAGATACAAAGCCCCCTCGAACGTTCACACCCTTAGGCGATTTTCTCGAGAATATTCTTGCTCTTCTGACTACTCAAAAGAAAATCACGTATCTTCTTTCACCAACCAACCCTAATGGGAGTGGTTTCAATGCTACTCGGAAGTGTGCTTATCATCCCGGAGTACCTGGACATGGTACTCAAGATTGTTGGGCCTTGAAACATCAGATCCAAGATTTAATAGACAACGGTGAGATCGTGGTTACCAAACCAGATCAACCTCATGTGCAGGACAACCCTCTTCCTCAACACAAAGAAGAAGAGGTCAACATGATTAGTTAGAGCACTGGACAAAGTTCCAATTTTAACAATGAATCATCCCAAACCATCAAAGACGGTGTTGACGGATGGGATTACGCAAAGTTCCAATTTGACATGGAACGGAAGATGAAAGCTCTTTGTAAGCAAGTGGAACAATTGGCAGAACTGGGGACCCATCAACATCAAGTCACATGCAAGTTAGTCAGCCAGGAGCATGCAAGTCTCCTTCCCTTTTTTATGAATGCTCCAGCATCACCTTCAGAAAGCGAAGCACTGGAGGACAAAGTTACGAAGAGAGAAAATTCTAAAGCCCGTCGGGATTTTGCTAATAGAAGGGAATTCACATACCTGGGCCAACCTATGGAGGAGATATTCCAGATGCTAATCAATGATGGAAGAATTACCTCCCTTCTACCTCTAATTAATCCTTGTTTAAGACGGTTCAACTCCGATGGAGTATGTCAATATAATTCACATTCTCGCGGTCACAGCACAGAAGAATGTGAGGCACTCCGCCACCTTATTCAGAATCTAATTGACATCGGTGTCCTACAGTTGGCAGACAATAACACTGTGCTACTCGAGAGTGGGAATACCTATCCTACCAAATGGAATGGATTAGTAGCAGTTATATCCGCTGAGGCTGATGAGACCATCAAACCATTTCCTATACAAGAAATTCAACTCAAAGGAGTTGACAATCCTTTCGAAGTGGCTACACCAGAGCCGATTTCTTTACCCTTCAAGCCACAATATTATGTTGTCAGCTTACAGAAAGTCCCATGGAATTATGGAGAAGCTGAAAGATCCACATCTCATACTACTGCTACAGTGTCGAAGGAAAATCCACTGTATCTTCCTCAGATGGTGATGAAGCCCACCATAAAAGCAAAGGGGAAGATTCCCATAGAGAAAATTGAGAAATTCCTCTGCATTATGGGCCATAATGAAGCCAAGGTGGTTCTAAGCTTAAGAGAAGCTCTACATCAGATCTCAATACTGGACTTGGTTTTCTTTTTCGATGATCACATGAAGAACTTATTGAAGGTTTTGGAAGAAGCCTACTTGCAAAAATCAGTGGATGTGGAAAAATAACAACATCTGGTTGATCACATTTTTAACAACAATGTGATGTCCTCTACTGATGACGACATACCGCCCGAAGGGACCGGTCATTGCAAGCCATTACACATTGCAGTTTTGTCCTCTGGTTATATGTTAGCTGGAGTTTTGATAGATGGAGGTTCATCTCTGAATATCTATCCTTATGCCACCTTGGTGAAGATGAACGTCAATCTCAAATGGATCCGAAGTAGCCATACGGCTATTAAAGCTTTTGATGGATCCCGACGAAATTCTGTCGGAGAGATTGAGTTGCCAATTGAGATTGGTCCAAACACATTCAATGTATCCTTCCACGTCCTCAAGATAGATTCAGGATAAAACCTGCTATTGGGGAGACTATGGATCCACATGGCTTGAGTTGTTCCTTCTACACTACATCAACAACTCAAATACATTGTCAACAATAGCCTAGTCATTGTCAAAGCTGAGCCGAAATGTCCTGAACAAGGAGACCTACCAATCATAAACTTCAATTTAGAAGTTAAGCCGTCCAGTTTTCATACTTTGGAAGTGAGTAACACGTAATACCATCCTATGGGAGCACCATTTCCCATACCCAAGATTTCTGCCAAGGTTATGTCGGCCACTGAAGAAATGATGTCATTGAGTCATCAGCCTGGACAAGGGCTGGGTAAAAATTAGCAGGGTATTAAGCACCCAATTCAAGTGTCTAGTCCAACTGTGACATCCGGACAAGGCTATTATGCCAGTTCCAATCACATGAATCCTCATAAGCACAAGCAGATTCCTCAAGCTTCCGCCAAATGGCGATTTTCTCCACCCACACCTCATGAGCTGATACAGTCTCCGATAAAAGTGCCAGCCCATGTTATGGCTATGCTATTTCCTAAACCAGTACCATTTAAAACAAAAGAGGTCCTGATTCCTGATCCCAAAGTGGAAGAAAGGGAACGAAAACCTAAAGATGACATCGCCCTGATGATGTCATGTATACGCATCATTGTCCACGATGAACATACAAACAGATATACCCCATACGATGATTGCCCAGATGTTATGGTCATCATTCAGGAAAGGGAGGACGATGACAACCCCTCAATCACTACAGTACATCAGGACTTTACCCTCGACAATTGGAGCAGTACTCCATGCATTGGTCAACGAGGGTAAAACAAGCAGAAATCCTTCTGCACTGTAGATAAGGGTCATGAATTGCCTCAAGCCAGTAAGGGTCATGAACTGCCTACTCATGTCTTCAATCGCTATATGCACGAAAGGTCTGTCCAGTAGTAGCATCGTCAAACGTTTATACTCCTCCAGAGTAGGAGTCAACTCCTGGGTCAAAAATTGAAAAACCTGCCTCTCCGATACCCAGTGCTCCAGCATGCCCTCCACGAATCCTGTGGGAACTTGAAACATCAACAGGGTCATAGTATGTTGTAATAGATGATCTACAGTCACCCTGTCTGATGGTGACATGCTATCATACCACGATCGCATACCAGATGCCACCAATAATGATGGGGTATGATCAATACGGCTAACTGCCGAAGAAGACATCTGTACGGGCTGTGTCATAAGACCATCTAGGGGTTAATGCTGAATATCTCTGGACATACATACATATGCATAACATAATACATGCATTATACAATAGATGGAAATATGATATAGGGAATGGAAAACTGTACATACATTCCTAAGTATATCATAATCTAATACATCTCTGTACAACTAAAATACAGGGAAATGGGGAAAAACTGCCCTACAACTAACAGAGGCCTATCAAAAGATATAGCGAGAATGGGGCGAAGCTACCCAATGTCTAACAGAGGACTATCAAATAACGAGAATATACATCAGAAGAAGACAATGGAATCAATGTCTACATCATTAATACTGTCCACCTGATGTAACTCTTATTGAGTTACTTGATCTCTATCCACAAGGATGCCAAGCATATATAATGGAAGATCTGCACCGGAAAAACCATATGGGTCACCTGAGGGGCCAGTGCCAGAGCTGGAAGGAACAAAAGTATTTGCCTCTGAAAGATCTCTACCCAAGTGTCGGATAAAGAAATGAGCCTGGTCCAACTACCGGGTCAAACTATCAATATGTGTCACATGAGTCGGATCTCTGAAATAGGTTAGCCAATCCGTCATCATCACGGATCCTAGAACCATATCCCCCATGAAATGAGTGGCGCGGGTCTGGGCTCCAATAGTACGAGGGAACCACCAATGCTGGAACATCTTTTGAGTGCAGGGACCCTCTGATAATGTGAAATCGTCAATCCCCAACAATGGGATATCAATGATGAGTGACTACGAAATAGGCCAATAACGCCTGACAGGAGGCAAGATCGGCATACGAATCTCTCCTGTAGTGCTCCTAATAGCACGCTCTCCTAAGTAGAGCTCACATCCTCTATCTATGAAAAGAGGAATCCTATGGGTGAAAATCACGTGCTCAACACCAGTCGGGTACCCATCCTCAAATCCAATGCTTAAATGCTCCCCAGAGTAGGGAACCCACGTGATGACATCCGCTGTCAATAACTCTAGCTGTAGGCGGCAGTGAGTAAAACCCTCAGCAACAGGGACCTCAGCCAGTATGGAATGATGCCATCTCCGTCCTTGTGGATAGCTGTCGAAACCTAATGTGACGCCCCCAAAATAGGTCCATTCCATCCAACCCATTCTGAGTCGCCAAATACATGGTACAGAAATAACTACAACTTTATTATTACAACATATAAACTGTGAGTTTAAATACGAGATATTGCCATCTAGACAATATCCACACGCAAATAAATCCCCATCATAATTATTGATACATTATTTTACAAAAAAATGGTGAGGACTACTAAACAACTCTCTTTAGAACCTTCATTCCATACCCCGATTAGTACTCGCTACATTCTCGCCTCCTGAGAAGAAAAATGGAATAAAAAGGAAAAGGGTGAGCTCAACTAGCCCAGTAAAGAATATTATGACTACGATAATATACAACAAATTATCGTTAGTCTCCAACAGGGAAAAATCTAATAGAATACAATAGACAATCAGTTTTAAATCAATCTTCGCAGCGGAAATAATAATTCATTAGAAGAGTTAAGTAGAGAATGCAAACTACTATCTTCTATATATGAATTTAAAAGTTCATCGTCGATATTTTATCCCTGTAACATCAATCAACATATATCTGGAATCAAATATTCATCTTTGCACTACAGGCCAAAGATATTCATCAGTTGGTCATGTTCATCTAAACACCTGTTCATCTTTGCACTACGGGCCAAAGATATTAATCAGTCGGTCATGTTCATCTCAACACCTGTTCATCTTTGCACTACGGCCAAAGATATTCATCAAGAAATCATTCATCTTTGAACTACAGGCCAAAGATATTCAGTAATATCATCATTTAGGACTGAGGATGATGAAAAATATTTCAAAAAAACGAATCAAGTGAAACAAAAGAACAATTATTAAGAATTCGTATTTTAAACAATCCAAGTTCAAAAATACTTCATAAATAATCAGAGTAGAGTAAAATTCAAGAATGATCAAAACATGGATACAATCAAAGCTAATATCCATAATAGATATTTTGGACAAAAAGAAGAAATTTCATTTTTCGGTGAATAATGCCGTATACGTGAATAGTAACTCCTACACCAAAAGATAGAAATTTCACAAAAAAACATCTTCACGCTTCATGAATAGTACTCGTGAATAGTAACTCGTGAATAGTAACTCATGAATAGTAACTCGTGAATAGTAACTCATGAATAGTAACCCTGACATGAAAAAGTTCCAAATTTGATAAAAAGTTCCAACAAATATTTTAGCATAATGATATTGAAGAAATAATATCATTTGAGAAGAAAATAACATCCCTTACCTCGAAAGACAGTACTTCTAGTTGAAACACCGGATATAGGCTATGACTTGAACTTGATAGTATAGCAATACTCAAAGTATACTCAAAATACTCACAAGAATACGCTCGATAATATAGAGAGAGAAAACTTCAGTTTCTGGTGTGATTTTCAATTTTAACCTAAGCACCCTATTTATAGGAAAATGCTTAGAACACCAAAGCAGAAAATTTAATATAATAATATATTTATAAAAATTTGTCTACGCCAACCTTTGAGAATCTGAAATCAGCAACCTAACACATGTAAAATGAGGCTCATACATCTAAAAAACGTTTTTGTTAATTAAAACAATTAAAACTTCCAAAAATCAATTATTTCGGAACTTTGGAACTTCAATAATTAATAATAAATAGCTCTTTTATCAGAAAAATTCAAAACTCGTGACTTTCCATAGGAAATTCCATTATCTACAACTTTGCAGAAGGAAGTTTTTCCAAATTCCAAACAAAAATTGACTTTAATCCACAAACGGGCGATTTAACAGGCTATAATCAAATTTCAGTCAATAAATGGGGTCCACCGACATGTTTAATATGTTTTAAACATTTATTGCAACAAAAATACTCTTCCTCCTCGTATACTCATATATCCCACATTTGTTGTAAAAATATCACCATTATTATATTATTAAAATAATATATTTAAATGAATTATTTTATTAGAAAAAGATAAAATATTAATTTTCAACAATTATCACATTAAAAATTTCTCCATCTATATCCACATAAAATCAATATTTTCCTCATTATATAAATCAATAATTAATTATTCACAAATAATATTACGAGAATCACAAGATTAAGAACTGTGACGGTAGTCCTCAGAAAAGGGGCTTTCAATAAGGATCTCTCTCATCTTGGTAGCTTGCAATTAGGTGACCAAACCTCTCCTTAGAGCGAACTTTCTAGACATTGCCAATAATGTTATCCAATAATATTATTAGGATAATATGAATTATTGCTCTCGATAATGAAAATATGTGTAATGACAATTATTGAAACAACAAAGAATATAAAATATCAACGCAAAGAATTATTAAATCAATAAAATCTTTGAGCAATAATTATCGTAACCATTATTGAGTAGTGCCTTCTTACGTAAGAATCAATAATTGGTGCAATCTGTGTCTTCTCTTGTTCAACAACGCGTATTAATGTGTTTTAACCTTTGGGTATTTTAACGAAAGATACTTGGTAATAACTACTGCCGTTATTTTTAAATAACTTATATTTGTCGTTTTCTTCATCCAATCGCTTTCCGTTATGGGGCCCACAAAAGACTGCGCCGTCGTATGAATATTCCCCGACAGCAAGAATATTCCACGACCAAACGAATATTCCCCGACGATAATGAATATTTTATAACCACTTGCTTATTCAAAATATTTGCGTATTTTACCCATAACTATCCACATTAATCAAATCAACCCTTACTATTTCAAAATAATAAATAGAGGAAAATAAATTTCATTTATTAATAATTTGGGGTCTTACACCTAACACACTCACATGACGCAAACTTGGGAGCTTCTCATAGGCCCAAAACTGCCAACACGAAGGCAAACATCTGCTATCAGTCAACACTCTTAACCTATACATGAGAAAAGACAAGAGAAATACTCACTAGCAGAAACGGGTAGAATCGTAACCAAGCCTTGGTCAAGCCCTGCGATCGCATGCGCATTCCCTTGAGGAAGTAGGTGAAGGTGTAGGAACCCCAATTATAATCTCCTATATGGTCCACGTGTCGAGTGGCGCTGATCAAAGCGAAGGACACCATAGAAGAGTTATCTACTATGAACAGCTCCTAATGATCATCAGAAACAATCACCGAAGAATGCGATCCCTAACTCTCACATAATTGGGTATGGGCTCACTCAATAGCCCGCTTATAGAATCTATGCTCAAAAGACCTGTACGTATAGTCCTTCCCTTGACGCCTCCACCGGAATTCCTAACAAGGATCTAACGGTAGTAGGGGTGATATCCGCCGTACAAGGCACTAACGCCCCTCCAAACTCCATACCTGGGATAAACCGCCAATCCATCGGTGTCATCGTCACCTCACAGTCCAGTAAATGGAGTGAATGAGTCTGGTGAAACCAGCGCTCAGACAATGCCCTAAGGTAACCCCAAGGACAACGACGGGGAAGAATGGAAAAGAACGTCCTGAATCCCCAACTATGTACAATCGCTCTATAGTCATCATACAAAGCCTGATACATAGAGTGGATGCTGAACCAATTCCCTCAAGGCTGTGTAAAGCCGGGAACCTACATCAAATGCAGATCAACATCAAAACCCTTTACACCTCATCAATAGGAAAAAGGGAAGATTAAGATCTAACATTATACCTCGTTTGCATTCAAGTAAACTGAAGGGTGTTAACTCAGGTCGCCCAGAAGCTCTGGGTTCGCTACTTGAATGTCCAGCAAATCCCTACGGGGAACACGTGCAGCAGGAGTAGGAACCTCAACTGGTACATCCTCCTCCTCGTCCTCGACGTTCGGCACTTCAACCTAGATAGGACGTATCACCGCTTGCATCAAACCACGAAGATGTCTAATGGAACGGGGTTGAGGAACTTCTAAAGCCCTTCTCCGTACACCAAAAGTTGTCCTGCAGGAACTACTCGGCTGATCCGGATCCATAATATCTGGACAACAAGTCTCCAAATCACCTCAGAAAGGTTGTGGTAATGTTTAACCTGGAGCTTTTCAAAATGTATTTTTATGATTACATTCATGCATGCATTATTTTAACATACTTTTATAGTAGAGTAAAATATGCATGACTACCCAATGCCTACATTTTTGAAAATTTTGTCATAGTCCCCTTTGTAAATAAGACTATCCACAAGCACATAGGCATGAATAGGTGGCCATTCAGTAGCACACCTACCCACAGTCATATACATCCTACATGCATTAATACATCATAGTAAAAAATCCGTAAGTGTAGTCTAATTACCAGGATTATTTTGCTTCTCTACCTTTACTCATTTGTCCTCAAATAGGATAAGAAATGACAGTAAAAGGTGCCAATTTAACTGTTTCAAAAGTTAAAATTTTCCACATCATTATGTTCATCATGGTTTAATATTAACATTTGCTATGTTGAATATTTTTTATCAAGTCATATCAGCATGCATATTCACTACTATGTGTATAAATTGCATTTTATGTGAGAAGTCATTTTCCAACGGATAGAAACTGGAAAAGAATACATACATACAATACCAAGACAATGTAGAACACTTGTACGGTAACAAAATTTCCAGAAAGTCACCCAAACTCAGCAGATCTAAAGAAGAGCTCTCGAATTTCCTTCGCGGCGTAACTTGAAAGTGAGTTATGAAAGAAACCTGCAGGCTTTACATAGCCACGATTAACCATAGGTCCACCTGCTGCTATTGCAGGTGTACTGGCAGAACCCCTACATGGGTCACACCCCTCCAACTCAGTCTAGTTCGAGTTGCAAAAGAGGTCTCACTAGCTAAAAATGCCAAATAAGGAATAAAAACGCTACGTGACTGAGCGAGATAGCCTGAAATCCTGGGGCCAAACTCTGGCTCCGCATATCACTCATTGGTATTCGCCTGAATGTAAGGTATACTATACCGATGAGCACAGATTTTACAAATCATGCTCGGCAATGCCTCACACAGGTCCAATGCTGCCAAACACAGGGTCGTAACCCTAAAAGACCTTCCCCGACGGGGGCCACAACGTTGATTTCCAAACATTGACACCTTCCCCGATGGGGGTCACAACGCAATTCAACCATTGATGTGCGTGTCAATAAAGGTCAAGCAGCCTTGACGTCATTTCAACCGATGGCAAGTAAACCCATCGAAGCATCAGAGGTCATTCGATGATCTTATCCATTAGTGCACTTATCCACAACCTTCCCCGGTGTGGGTCACAATGCAATTCAACCATTGATATACGCGATAATGAATGTCAAGCAACCTTGGCTTGTTCCCCGATGAGGGTCACAACGTAATGCAACCATTGATACACACAACAATGAACGTCAAGCAGCCTTGACAGTTTGCCCAACAGGGATCTATCCGGTGATACACACATCAACGAAGGTCAGGCAGCCTTGATAATACATACTGTTGGAAGTAACTTCGACAGAATTGTGGTATATGTTATACACATCCTCAAATAGACAAAGCTTTATCCCCATAAATCTCTTGTACACGAGAGGCACCTCTGCGGAGTAAAGTCTGTATCAAAGATCCAGGACTTTGGTGATAACCACAACGTCAACATTCTTGAAGACTTGGATCGTACGTCCAAGACATCACTGATTGTCATCCCCGATAGGATTAACAGGGAATCTGCAATCATTCCATCATGTTGGAAAATAATCTAACAACATACATGCAACATGCATTTGCATCATGTTGCTACACATGGCATCATGTTTATCTTGTTGCATTTTAAGTGTCTAGGATTCTTTATCCTATCCATGCCTTGCATTGGATGAATATGATAAAGAGGGACATCTTTAGACACTAAAAATTTTCTGCACACCTGTTACTAACATTGTAGGAGGGCAGACTCGTCTTTTAGAGAAAACCCTGGAAGACAGCTCACATCCATTCCAGATACTACCGGAAGTTCAGTCTCAACCCCGGAACACACACCGAGAGTATCAATTCCAACCTCAGAGATAACCCTGAGTTTCATTCTTGGTGATAACCCAAAGGAATACTATTGTAGTTCCGGCGATAAATCCAGAAATGCTTGTTTCAAATGCATGCAATCAGCTTCAATCTCAGACCTCCTGCAGAGGCTCTCATTCCAAAGACCCAAAGCTAACATTGGGAAGACAGTCACACTTACAGATAACCCTGTGGAATTCGAACACTTGCAACAGTCCAATCTCAGATGTAACCTTAAGCAACGTCTACTATCAGCCCAAACGGGAGATAACCCCTGTGAGGGGAAAAATTATCATCTTGCCACCTCAACTCCAGCTCACCGTCTCAACATTTCATACATACATTTCTTCACAACAATGTCTCACATGAGCCAAGGAGTTCCAATCCCGAGTGACTATTACGCGTGGCAGCACACCGAATAGAATTTGAAGCTTGAAGACTATGGGCATGGTCCCCTCTTCCTTACTTTGAACAATCTCTAATCTCATGTCATTGCATAACTCTTGACCAAAGTGGTCCGAAGAAGGTCTTGTACACCTCGTTCGGATGCTCAGATTGAAGTTCTGTAAGTTTGAGCGGAAATCATAGTACATGAGTGCACGTACTATGAGGCGGCGGGACCCGCAGAGCCCGGGGCACCCCGGGTAGCCGCAGGTGCATCTGTGGCTGCCGCAGGTGCATCTGTGGCTGCCGCAGGTACACCTGCGGCTCCCAGCTCTATAAATATAGAGCTTGGGGTGGCCATTTGTAAGAGAAAAAGAGGCAAGGAAGCCCTACCAAATTTTCTCTATACACACCCCATATTGAGTGCTTTTAAATTATAAACACCTGTTAGCTCACATATAGCTATATTTTTACCAGCGAGAGCTGAGTGTTCATCTATTTATAGTCATAGAAGTCTACTTTGGCAGCCCACTGTAAGCCTTCTCACACTCTATAAAGCCTTTCTCTTCATCTTTGCACACACTATTCTTCACATTGAGAGTCGTGTTATGTGTGTATGCCGGACTTCGGTCCGTAGTTTTCATTTCTATCTGTATATATATACTTATATATGTATACATTTATATATGGACTAACATTATCGAGTTATGCCTCGATCGAGCCTAGACTTATGAATGGAACGTTTACTTGCCTATATATATATATATATATATATATATATATATATATATATATATATATATATGAATTGTTGTCGAATTATATTCGATGAGCCTGGATTTTATATCCGGTGCGTTTACTACTTTTATATATACATATATAACTATAAATCGCTGAAATGATAAACTGAGCCGAGATTGAGAAACATCATGTGCATTTACAACTTATATATATATATATATATATATACATTTCTTGCCGAGCACGGAATTTACTTGAGGCCTTTTTTTCGCTTTTATTTATATTTAGTCCCGCCTAGAGTTTACTTCGTGACGGTTGATCGCTTTTACTACTTTATTTACATTTAGTCCTACCTGGAGTTTACTTCGTGGTAGTTGATCGTTTTTTACAGCTTTATTTACTTTTCTGATCCCCCATGGAGGTGCTTCGTGGTGGTTGATCATGTCTCCATATATATATATATATATATATATATATATATATATATATATTTACCGCTTTTATATATTTACATTTCCGATCCCTCATAGAGGTGCTTCGTGGTAGTTGATCATGTATGTATATATATATATATATATATATATATATATATATATATATATATATATATATTCTGACTTTTATATATCTAGATTTGATTCGTGATGGACTTTTTTAGGTTATGAAGCGACTTGTACTTTATTTACAGTGTTTAAATTTCACAGTATCATATGCATAATATTTTATATTATTAAATCAATAATTGACACGACACAATTATTCATATTATTAGTTAGCATTATTGGCAATGTCTAGAAAGTTCTGTCGATGAAAGGGTTAGGTTATATACTTGCGCGCCAATAAGGATAAATCCTTATCGAAAAGCCCCCTCTTTCTTGGGAATGATCTGGTTGTTAATATTGTGAACTTATAATATTAATTATTATGTGGGGGATATTGTAACAACCCAGAGAATGCAGATTGTTCAAAAATTATGATTTAAAGAATTAGTTATTAATAAAATGAATATTTATTAATAATATTATGTGCTATGTGTTTTTTAATCGTTCTAGAACCTAGGATGATTATAAATCGGGAGGATTCTAGCTACGAGCTAGACTGAACAAGTAAGAATTTTCAAGACAAAAATAAGATTTTTTTGGAAACAAAATATTTTCGGGGAAAAAGACAAAATAGGCACTATTCACCTGACAAACCCCTGAGGGTTAGGGTTTGAATAACCTAAGCCTTTTTGAGAGTTCGGTATGTTAAAATGACATTCTATCAAAAGATTTGACGATAATATTTCGTGAAAAGTTAAGTAAGCCGATAAAAGTTTTTCTCGAAAAACGTGCAGAAATCGGATGAAATAAAAATGACGAAAAGTACTGTTACGTACTTTTCATTCATTTAACTACGTTAGGGGAAAATTTGAAACAAAATGCTTAACGCTTAATGCTAAAAAGTATTTTTTAGTTTTTTGGAGATCTGAAGAATACATAAAAGTTAATCGGTAAAGGAAAGACGAAATATCCAAAAATATTTGGATTTCGAGAATTACAGTTTTTAAGACAGTCAGAAGAATCCCGAAAGATGGAACCACAAAACTTCCAAGGGAAGTTTTGTGAATAGTAAGGAGGTGGAATAGTAAATAGGTGTGAATAGTAATCAGAGGGGAAAAATAACTATTTTACCCCTACCTTGGAAAATCTATAAAAGGAAGCTTATTTTTCATTTGTTGGGATTTTGAAAATCCTCCAACAGTTGAGAGAGAGAGAGAGAGAGAGAGAGAGAGAGAGAGAGAGAGAGATGGGAGGAAGAAGAGGAAAGGAAGAGAAAAGTTGGCTCGTGAGCAAACTTTGTCCGACGGAAGGAGATTAAAGAAGAAAGGTATCAAAAACCTAACCTCTGAATTAATTTTATTTAAGTTTTATGTTAGAAACATAACTTAATGAGAATAAGAAGTAAAATATGTTACGAATGATTTTATATGGTTGAAATCATGAGAAAATGAAGAAATAACAATTAGAAGTTTATTTTATAAATTTCTTAAAGAAATATAAGATTCGTAATGAATTTGAGCGATTCGAATAAATCATATGAACAATTTGGTGAAATAAGTAAGGAATTGTGTTTTATAATATCAAATTCCAAGAAAAAGTGATATCGTAATCAAAATATCGATTAAAAACGAAGAACGAACGAAGAAAGCGAGGAATGCGAAGAACAATGTTGATGGATAAATTTAAAACCATTGTAGTGTAATTGTTGTTACCATCGTGTATAACTTAGTTTCTTATTGTTTGGTTAGGAACGGTAGAAACATTCATGAAGAACGGATTAAAACTGAGCTATAACGAAGTTATGGCAAAATTTTTGTAAAAAACAAACGAGAAGTAGAAAGTATATAAATGAACCCGAACATATAGGGTTTCATAAGAATGTAAGAAAACGTAGAAAACGTGAGTCATGGACTCAAGAACGAACGAATTCTGAGTTTGGATGACCGAATTACGGACGAACAAACGAAGAACGTTAATAACATAAAAATAAACAAAGGATGATGATTAAGCCAGTCGAATGGCATGTTAACGGATTCAGAATGATGTTTTGTTTGAGGGGGATTGAAGTACATAAGATAAGGAAGAGAATGGCTTTAGAACGACCTCGTTTTGAGTTATAACAAATAAGTTATAAAATCAGGAAGTAAGTGTCTCAGAACGATCAAGCACTTAGAAAAAAATTCAAGAATTAGGGCTTGGCGCTGTAGCGCCAGCCATTCTTTATAAGGTGGCACTGCAGCGCCAGACTGGGGAGTTGTGTACTAGAAACTTGCGCTGCAGCGCAAGATATAACACAAAGGGTGACCCCACCGCGCCAGTGGCGCTGCAACATGAGAAGTGTGAAGTGAACTGGCGCCGCAACGCCGGTGCAGGGCAAAGCCCGGTGATGATCTGTTAACTGCTCAAATCATTGGGGGAAGTGTTACAAAAACTAATGAATGTGTAGTTCATGAAAGATAACATTTAAACAAGTGAATTAAAACTTTAGTAAAGGTTGAACGAAAAGATTTAACGAGATTAAAAGACAAAGAATGGGAACGCGGGTTACGAACTCGGTATCCGGGGACCGTAGTTGCGATAAACGAACGTGGGGGATTACTATGATTGTGATTCCTTAGACGTTGAGTGACAAGGGTAATGAATAACATTTTGATGTTATGTTGTGTTAATGAGAGATATTTGTAAAGCGTATAGACGTTGTGAATGCAACGCTGTTGCGCTGAACGATTGGTCTTAGCATACAACGAATGGTATGGCTTCGACATTAAGAACGAGTAATGAACATGGGGTTTATGTAATGGATAACGAAAGTATTCAGTTTATATGAATTATCAAGAATGCCGTAATGAATGGTAATAAGATTATGAAAGTCCGAGGGTGAGTCGGATAAAGAATGTTAGAATAAAATGTAAGCTTTAAACACTTTAACCGACTTGAAGTTTAAGTGTATGCAAATACTCACAGTCCAATAAATGGAGTGATTGAGTCTAATGAAACCACCGCTCAGACAATGCCCTAAGGTAACGCAAGGGACAGCGACGAGGAAGAATGGAAAAGAACGTCCTGAAACCCCAGCCATGGACAATTTCTCTATAGTCATCATGCAGGGCCTGATACATAGAGTGGATGTTGAACCAGTTCCCTAGAGGCTGTATAAAGTCGGGAACCTACATAAAATATAGATCAACATCAGAACCCTATACTCCTCATAAATAGGAAACAAGGAAGATTAAGATCTAACTTCATACCTCATTTGTATGCAGGTATACTGAAGGATGCTGACTCAAGTTACCGAGAAGATCTGGATTCGCCACTTGAATTCCTGGCAACTCCCTACGGGGAACACGTGCAGCAGGAGTAGGAACCTCAAGCGGTACATCCTCCTTCTCGTCCTCAAAATCTGGCACTTCAACCCGGATAGGACGAATGACTGCCTCCACCAAACGATGAGGCTGTCTAATAGAATGGGGTCGAGGTACTTCAGAAGCCCTCCTCCGTACACCAGAAGTGGTCCTGCGAGAACTACTCAGCTGATCCGGATCCATAATATATGGACAACAAGTCTCCAAATCACCTCAGAAAGGGTGTGAATATGCAGAAAGTTGCTCGAACTCAATAAGACTGAAGAAGAACTCTCAGATATCCTTCATCGCGCAGCTTGAAAATGACATATGAAAGCAACCAATGGGCTTTGTATTGCCATGGTTGGTCGCATATCCACCTACGACTGCTGCAGGTGTACCTGCGACACTCTTCTGTGGGTCCCACACCTCTGGCTCGCTCTAGTTAGAGTTACAAAGGAGGTCCCGCAAGATGAAAAGGTCAAGTCAGGAATAAAAATGCTACGCGATTGAGCGAAATAGCTTGGAATCCTAGTTTTCATGAGTCAGAT
Source organism: Panax quinquefolius (assembly GCA_020205615.1). NCBI lineage: Eukaryota > Viridiplantae > Streptophyta > Magnoliopsida > Apiales > Araliaceae > Panax > Panax quinquefolius. Next base: position 274,301 of record JAINUW010000639.1, read on the forward strand.
TCTGGCTACACATTGGTATTCGCATGCATACAAGGTATACGATACCAGTGGCCTCAGCTTTCATAAATCATGCTCGACAATACCTCACAAAGGTCCGATACCGTCAATGAATGTCAGGCAGCCCCGACGTATCCCCGATGAGGGTTAGAACGCCGAAGTTACAAATTAAAGAAGTATCCCTGATGGGGGTTACAACACCAAAGTCACGAACCGATAACATATCCCCAGTGGGGGCCACAACGCAACATTTTCAAACATCCACGTATCCCCAACGAGGGTTACAACATAATTTAACCATTGATACACACGTCAATGAAGGTCAAACAACCTTGACGTTATCTCAATCGATGGAAAATAAACCCATCGAAGCAACCTTGCCCAGCAAGGATTACAACTCAATGCAATCATTGATACACACATCAATGAATGTCATGCAGCCTTAACAATGCATCCAACAGGGATCTATCTGGTGATACACACATCAACGAAGGTTAGGTAACCTTGACAAGTTCATACTGTTGGTAGTAACTCCGAAAGGATGTTGGGATATGTTATACACATCCTCAAATAGACAAAGCTTTATCCCCACAAATCTCTTATACACAAGAGGCACCTCTATGGAGAATGAAGTCTGTGTCTAGGATTCAAGACTTTTGTGATAGCCCCAATGTCAACATCCTTGCAGACTTGGATCGCATGTCCTAGGCATCAGTGATTGTCATCCCAACAGGATTACCTGATAATCATGCATCATACATTTGCATCATGTTGTTGCACATAGCATCATGTTTATCTTGTTGTATTTTCAAGTGTCTAGGTTTCTTTATCCTAACCATGCCTCGTGTTTCATGAATATGATAAAGAGGGGCATCTGTAGACACTCAAAATTTTCTGCACAACTGTTACTAACATTGCAGGAGGGCAGAATCGTCTTTCAGAGATAACCCTGGAAGACAGTTCACATCCATTTTGGATACTACCGGAATTTCAATCTCAACCCCGGACCATACACCGGGAGTATCAGTCTCAAACCCCATAACACACACCGGGAACATCATTTCTAACCTCTGAGATTACCCCGAGTTTTGTCCTTGGCGATAACCCCAAGGAATGTTGTTGCAGTTCAGGCGATAAACCCAAAAATGCTTGTTGCAAATGCATGCTATCAGCTTCAAGATTAGACCTCCTTTCGAGGCACTCATACCTCAGACCCGGAGCTAACACCGGGCATACATGCATTCTCACAGATGACATTGTAGTATACAAACGAGTAGTCCAATCTCAGATGTAACCCTGAGCAACGACTGCTTTCAACTCAAATCGGCGATAACCCCGATGAGGAGTCACATGTCATCTTGTTACCTCAACACCTGCGCATCGTCTCAACACTTCATATATACATACATACAACAATGCCCTTCAACAATCAGGAGTTCCAATCCCAAGTGACTATTAGGCGTCGCAGCACACTGGATAAAATTTGAAGCTTGAAGACCATGGGCATGGTCCACTCTTCTTGAATTCGTACAACCTCTATTCCATGTCATTGCATAACTCTCGACACAAGCAATCCGAAGAAGGTCGTATATACCTCATTCGGATGCTCAGATTGAAGTTTTGCAAGTTCGAATGGACATTACAATGCACGAGTGCACGTACTTTGAGACGACGGGACCATGGAACCCAGGCGGCCGGCGGGCAAAGTGCAAGCTAATCGGTTGCTTGCAGTACACCTATGAATAATGACTCTATAAATATATAGCTTGGGCTAGCTATTTTGAAAAAAGAAAAGGCGAGGAAGCCCTGTCTAATTTGCTTTGTACACACCGTATATTGAGTGCTTTCTCTTTTTAAACACCTGTTAGACCACATACAGTTAAAAATTTACCGGCAGGAGCTGAATGTTTATCCATATAGAGTCATAGAAGTCTGCATTGGCAGCCCACTATAAGCCTTCTTACACTATATAAAGCCTTTCTCTTCATACTTGCACACACTATTCTACACATTGAGAGTCGTGTTGTGTGCATATGCCAAGACTTTGGTCTGTGATTTTCATTTTTATCTGTATATATATATAATTATATATAGATGTATATATTTTTATATGGACTAACATTATCGAGTTATGCCTCGATTGAGCCTAGACTTATGTCTGCAGCGTTTATTTGCTTATATATATATATATATATATATATATAAACTATTGTCAGACTCTGTCTGATGAGCCTTGATTTTATATCTGGTGCATTTAATTGCTTTTATATATATTCTTATATATATAATTGTTGTCGAATATATCCGATGAGCCTGGATTTTATATTCGGTGCATTTACTGCTTTTATATATATATATATATTTACATTTCTAAGAAACTTCTAACCTCTGTCGGCATCTTTGATTGTCCCTAATTTTTCCTTGCTTCTACCATAGCTAGATCAATAGAAATTCCCTCGTTGTCGATAACATGTCCCAAAAATTGAACTCTCTTCAACCAGAACTCACACTTTGAATATTTTGCATGTAGCTTCTCCCTTCTCAATCTTTCCAACACCATCCGTAGATGTTCAGCATGCTCCTCTTTAGTCTTTGAATACACCAGAATGTCATCAATGAACACCACCACAATTTTATCCAAATATGGTTTAAATACTCTGTTCATCAAGTCCATAAAAGTAGTTGGCGTATTCTTCACTCCAAACGACATCACTAAGAACTCATAATGACCGTAACGAGTTCTAAATGTTTTCTTTGGTACATCCTCTATTCTCATCTTCAACTGATGATACCCAGTTCTCAGATAAATCTTTGAAAAATATCTCGCTCCTTTAAGTTGATCAAACAGATCGTCTATTCTTGCCAACAGATACTTGTTCTTAATTGTCACCTTATTTAGTTCTCTATAATCCATACACAATCTCATCGAACCATCTTTCTTCTTTACAAACAACATTGGTGCTCCCCACGGAGATACACTAGGTTTAATGTACTTTTTATCTAACAACTCCTGTAGTTGGATCATTAACTCTTTAATTTTTACTAGAGCCATCCTATAGGGTGCTTACGATATCGGTGTTGTCCTGGGTACTAAATCAATTACAAATTCTATATCTCGGTCTGGTGGAAGTCCAAGAAGTTCTTCTAGAAAGACATCTCCAAGCTCATTGACTACAGGTATCTATCCCTTGTCTGAATTCACCATCTGTGCATCCACTACATGAGCTAAATAACCTTCAAATCCTTTCCGTAACATCCTTTTGGCCTGCATCAGACAATTCATTTTTTTCAGTGACTTGCTACCATAAAATATAACCTTAGACTTATTCAGTGCCTTATGGCGTATGCTCTTCTTCTAACAGTCTATAACTGCCTCATGTTTAAATAACCAATCCATCCCTAGGATAATATCAAATTCTCCTAAGCGTATCAGAATCAAGTTCACGCTTAACTTATGTCCCCTTATTTCCAAAAAACAATTTCTATGGATAAACTCTACATGGATTACTTCTTTTTTTGCAACTTTTATATTCAATGGGTTCTTTAGCTTTTCAAAGGCAAATTTAATCTTTTTGCAAATTCATCAGAAATAAATGAACAGGTAGCTCCTGAATCGAATAATACATATGCATTTATATCATTGATCAGAATTATACCTGACACAACCTCCTTTGATGCAACTGCGTCTTGCACAGCTATGTTAAATATTCTTATTGTCGGCTTATTCTACTGATCTGGTCCTCCTATAGTTAACTTTGTAGAACTGCCCTTGTTCCCACTTCCTCCAACTAAATTATTCTTCAATGGACAATTCTTGAATCGATGTCATGTTCCTCCACAAGAAAACCACCACCTTTCTTTGGCTTAGGACAATTTGGTGAAATATGTCCTTCATGAACACAATTATAAAAAACATTTTTCCCTTTAATACACTATCCCGAGTGATTCTTTCCACACTATGCACACGCCAGCTTCTTCTGTTGTGTATTCCCTTGCTGCGTTCCTGAATCGTTGCCACTGTTGTTCCACTTACGTTTCTTGCTGTTACTACCATCACTGTTGGCACATTGATTTCCATCTTCCATATTCTTCTTATTCTTTTCCCTATTGTAATTGGACACCGCTTCAGTACCACCTTCTGCAATGATAGCCTTTTCCAACAGTGTTGAAAACGTATTAATCTGCAAAACTGCTACCTTGCTTTATATCCACGATTTTTATCCATTCTAAAATCTGCGTGCCTTTCTTGCCTCTGTGTCCACCTGATGTGGTGCAAATCTTGCTAGGTCATTCAATTTAGCGACATACTCTGAAACCATCATGTACTCTCGCTTCAACTCAAGAAATTCTAATTATATCCTAGCTTGCATGCTCGGCGAGAAATAATTCTCAAAGAACAACTCCTTAAACCTTGTCCAGGTTACCACTGTTGTTCTGACTCTAGCCTGGTTTGATTCCCACCAGTAATTTGCCTCACCTTTCATTAAATAGGTAGCACAAGCTGTCATTGGCCCCTTTGCTACTCTAGCAATCACAAATTCTTTTTCCATCTCATTCACCCAGGTCTAAGCTTCTATAGGGTTTGTGGTTCCCTTAAATTCCGTCGGTCCAACTGCTTTAAAGTCTTTAAAATTCGCCAATTCAATATATGGCCTATCTCTAGCTTCTAGTGCTCTATTTTGCATAGCTTGAGATAATATGTCAACAAAATAATGCATTGGGTCTACTTGACCTCCTTCATTATTTACAGATCTTTCCTCCCTCTGGTTATGATTTTTGACATCTTGGTGGCATTATCTGATTAAACAAAACCTTAATTTATTACATCGAGTTTAATTATATGTTATATCTTCTAAGTGTTTAAAATATAATGTAAGACCCCAACTTTTATGAATAAAGAATAATTTTACCGAAATATATTTTTGAATATTATGGTGTGGATTTGATATAATGTTATAGTTGTGGGTAATATTTACAAATTTTGTAAAGTAAGCAAGTGGTTATATAATATTCGATTGGTCGGAGAATATTTGTTTTAACAGGGAATATTCGTACGACGGCACAATCATTGGTGGACCCCACAATGGAAGTATTGTCGTAGTTAAAAAACGATAGAATTATCTTTTCATAAAAATAACTGCGAAAGTGTTACCGTTAAAACTGTTGAACTACCCGATAGTAAAAATACAGTAATACTCATGGTTGTATAGTAGCACACGGTATTGATTACTGATGCTTACATGAGAAGTCACTCAGTTATACTCAATTATTGCTACAGTAATTGCTACATCATATCTCTCATATTATTGATTCAATTATTGTCACAATATCATCTGCATAATATATATTATTAAATCAATAATTGAGACGACAAAGTTATTCATATTATTATTTTGAATATTGACAATGTCTAGAAGTTCTGTCAAGGTTAGGTTTGGTCACCTAATTGCATGCCAATAAAGAGAAATCCTTATCGGAAAGCCCCCTCTTTCCTAGGAACGACCTGGTTGTTAAATATTGTGAATTATAATATTAATGATGAATAAGTTCGTGTTGATTAAAGATGAATTGGATAGTTCCATTGTGTTGGAATTATTAGTGTTAGTAAAAATTGACATGTATTTCGATAATAATTGATGTATGGAGGTTATATTGACCAATCGGGTAATTAACCGGATAAATGAGCAATTAATTGTTATTAATTCACATTTTTGTACTATTTGGGGAAGTGGTGCAAGATTGATAATACTTGCATGGCTAAGTTAAAAATGGAGGTATAGTTGAATGTACTATACTGTAATTCGTATTTTCACATGATTATAACTATTGATTCACATGATTGAACTATTGATTCACAATATTCACTATTAGGGGAGGTGGTGCAAGTTTGATAATACTTGCAGGACTAAATTCAAAATGAAGAAAAAGAGGAAGGTCTTATACTGTAATATTTTGAGCCCCAAAACGTGTAATTATCGAAACCATATTTTCTTATAAATAGAAGCTCATTCTTCCTTCATTTCTCACCAATTCACTAACGCTATAGAGCAATTATTAAAGAGAGAAATTATAGAGAGAAAGAATAAGAGAAGTCTGCTACCTCACTATTTCAGTATCTAGTCTTCTTCTAAGGTAAGGGGTATTATTCTTTCGTATTCATGAAGAGAATTATTTCCTTTCAATACTCGCAAGGGTTGTTATTTCCTTCTTTATTATTATGTTGGAATAACATGTTTATGCGAAGTACCGCATACATGGTGAAATTCTTTTGTTATTCCATTCTTTATTATTCTGTTGGAATAACCTGTCTGTGCGGTCTATCGCATGCTTGGTGAATTCTGTTGTTATTCCATTTTTTATTATTCTGTTGGAATATCCTGTCTGTGCTGATTACGTATGACCTGGTTCCATTCTTTATTATCCTGTTGGAAGAACATGTATATGCGAATTACGCACGCATGGTGAATTCTTTTATTATTCCATTCTTTATTATTCTATTGGAATAACCTGTCTATATGGATTATCGCATGCATGGTGAATGATCCGTCGTATTCATTCCTTATTAAATTATGAAAATGATCTGTCTACGTGGATTACCGCATGGCGGGCAAAAATCCATTTGCGATTTCATATATTCTATTATACTCAGTTGGTTAAAGTGTTGGCTTCAATACTCCATGAAATTAGTGGAATATCCTTGATATTTGCGATTCATCCAGTATCTTTTCATGGAAATATTCTTCTGAGCATTCTTGAATTTTACTGCACAAAGAAGTATCATGTTGACAATTTGGACGTTATTGATTTCTGCATAAATTAAAATTATAAATGTTTAAAATTTATACTTGAAATTGTTTTATTGAATTAATATGTCATTGTCATCATCCTCGTGCTTATATTGTGATGAAATTCATCTTTGTCTTACGTGCATAGATGGACTTGGTATGATTATGACCAGGGATTATTCGGTATAATCATGACCGTAATGTGACGATTGATGTGATAAAAGTCCTCATTGGCCTGTAGTTCATTGATGGACAATTGTAGGTGTGATTATGACTAGGGATTATTCGGTATAGTCATGACCATTGATGATTACATGAATATCGTTGGCCGTGATGCAGGGATGATTTTATTTTATTTATTAAGTTGAGTCTCAGCGATAAAGTTGATGAAAAACTTTTTAAATCTTAGAAGACAGTAGATTTTATGCTCTACTTGACTCTTCTAATGGATTTCTTGTTCCGCTGTAGTTAAACTTGTTGTCTATTATTTTCTATCAGTTTAACATTGTTGAAGGCTAATGATAATTTATTCTGCATTATCTTAGTCATAATATTTCTTACTAGGCTAGTTGAGCTCACCTTTTCTTTCACTGTTCTCTTCAGGAAATGAGAATGTAGCCGAGACTAGTCGAGGAACGAAGTGACGGTCCAGATGATAACATTAGTAGTCCTCAATATTCTGTTAAATATTGTGACAATAAATGTAATGAAGACTCCATTGAGTGTGGATATTGTCTAGATGACAATATTCTTATTAAAACTCTTAGATTATGTTTTGTCATATTTTACACGACTGTTGTATAATTAAGTTGTATTTGAATTTTGTACCATGTATTTGGCGACTCAAGATGGGTGATGTATACCTGTTTTTGGGGCGTCACATATAACATGTAATTTAAACTCTAACAATAATATTATCATAATGTTGAATTTACAAATTCAACCTACTGAATTGACTAATCCATCTTGCTGAATTATCACATTTATCATGCTGATTAACACATTAGGCTTGATGAATTAACACATTCAGCTTGCTAAATAAAAACATTCAGCTTACTGAATTAACATATCCAGCTTGTTGAACTAACATATTCGATTTACTGACTTTTTAAATCATCAAACAGATAGCTTCTCATTTTAATTCTTAATACTTATCTATTTAATCAAACATGTAATTATAATACTGCATTTATATTTATTACCAAATTTTAGAGTCATACACTTACATGCTTGGCATATTTTTATAAACGCTAACTATCCCATTTTAAACATCAAAAGATGGGATCTACCAAAAATATACTCCCCTATTCACATAAATGGGGATAGATCATATATTACATACTACCTCATACCTACTGAGGTTTACATCAAACATATAACCCTAATAAACAAAAAGGGTGCTACTGCATCTATCTACATATCATCCAAGCTAACATCTCACTGACTGCCTGACTGAGCCTCCTCGGTCTGAGTATGCTCATGGAGTGTAACTCCATTCACGCGACACCGAACCGAGCGGCTAGACTCACCAATCTCAAATTACAACCTACTTTCTCCTACTTGGGGACTCACATATGCTACATCTAAAGCCCGTCTCAAGTACTCCATTCTAACCCATTCGACCTTCGCCTCAACCTCTAATTGATCCACCCTTCTCGCAGCTCGAACCCATGCATCCTCAACTCGGATCCTGTCAGTGATCTCTAAGTCAAACCTCAGGTGCAATGCCTGATGCTCAATACTCATGATCACCTGATCCTGCTCCGCTGAATGACTATCTTGTCTCTCTTCAGACATCCTACAATACCAAAACAATAGTAACAACATCAGTATCACAATAAAATATATTCATCGATGAAATGAAATAATATTTTATTATGTATTACTCATACTTGATGAATTTCCTTAATTAATCTCTTAATATACTATATACGAGTTTTCTTCTAAGGTTATAACATAGGTTTCACATCCTAAAGTTTATAATCTACAGCTTTGATACCAATTTGTGTCGCCCCCAAATTCGAGTTTTCTAACCTCAGGTTCGGTGCTCACGATCCATCATCATCATAAGCATTCTATAAACTATTACGGAATAATAAACATACACTGTTTATTCTAATAAAGTCTTCCAACATTATCCCAAGGTATTTTAACATTAAATTATATATACCTTAATTAAGTTACTCTTTGTAACACCAAAAGGTTTACAATATCAATGTACATAATATAATATAATACATAAACATTCTCATTATCTATTCCTGCACTTTCCCTTTGTCTTTGTCCTTCTTGGACGTCTCTAGCTTAGCTGAAGTAAATGTCATGATATAGCAAGGGTAAGCAACGAATTTGCTTAGCAAGTTTAAATACAAGGAAGATATATCATGATCAACAAGGAATTTATCGTTCAATGTTCAACAATAGAAATCAATAGTGAAAAAACATGAATTAAATCTTGATAACTGAATATTCGAGTAACTGAATAATTGATGCTAAGTGGTTTCAAATGACCATGAACACATGCTAAAGCTGTTAGTATTTAAACTGGTCCTTTTAATAAGTTTTGGTAATCAAGGGGATCAGCCTTTCATACCCGGTGTATTATGCATAAACACTTAATATATGAGCAATAATTGTCTTCCAATAATGCTTTAATCAAATTGTTCTTTTCCTCAAACTTGAGTTCTTACCAAATCAATTGGTGAAGAACAGCTTTTAACAACATATTTGATTTAACAAATTTAAACATACTTGATCTTGTTGATACAATTAGCATATATCCACATCTTAAATAATTCATGAATGAAAGAACTTTAACTAATTCACAGTTCAAGAATAATAGAACATGAATTTAATGGCGTCATGTGTGAGTATCTGTAACGACCCGAAAAATCGAACAATCAGTAAAATAATTATATTTGAATTAATAATGAATAAAATTATATTATATGTTGTTATATTAAGTAAGCAAGATGGTTGTCATTCTATAACCTAGAAACGTCTGAATGTCGTAGTATTTTGACAACATGAAGGAATTAAAGTGTTTGAATTTCCAAGACGAAAATAAAAGTTTTCCGAGAAATTTTCTGAAAAGCACTATTCATCGATTTATGCTCGGGAATTATTTTTGAACTTCCGAGAAATACGTAACGATAGAATATCGAAGTGAGTTGGATTATGTAATAATAATTCAAGTATGAAAAATGAAAATTTACACATGCAGACGTAATTTGAGAATGTTAGGAAAATAAAGCGTTAAGGAAGTGAATATAATGATCAAACGATACGTATGTATTGTATGAGGTAATGAATACAAATATGATACAATGTATTATACCAGTATGTATGAAGGATGGAATATCGTATATTACGAATTAGTATACAAGTTAAAATACAAGAATAATACATAAGCAATATGTTATAAGGCTTTAAGCCAAAGGAAAGGAATTTGTGGATTGTGTAGGAAGTGTAAGCCCAATAGAAGTTAATGGAAAAGTTCAATAGAATTAATGTGCAAGCCCAAGTGGTTGTTAAGGAGAAGTCTAAGTAAGTTAACTAATCCAAAGCCCAAGCTATGATCCAATGGGTTATGGTGATCCATGGGCAACTAAGATCACATGGGTTAATGTGATGACCAAGTAAAAGTTGTGGTGAACAAGTATTGGATAAGTGTTATGGTTAGCAAGTAAACTTGGTAAGTAAGTAATGAATAGTAAGGAGGTTAGCTTAAGGAGGTGGGATGACCTAAAGACCAAATTACCCTAACTTTAGAAATCCTATAAATAAGAAGCTTGAATTCATTATTTTCTTGTTCAAAATTAATCCAACAACTTTCCTTTACAAAACAACTTAAGTGTTAGAGAGAATAGGCACTTATAAGCTAAACTTCCTTATTTGTTTCAAAAAGAAGAAGAACTAGTTCATCTAGGGTAAGACTCTTGTCATATATTTTTCCATCTCTTCCATGATAGCTTAATAGCGAAGTGATGGTCTTGTATGCTAAAAAATCATAAGAAGAGATAAGCTAATGACTTAAGTATTAATAAGCCAAGAATAAGCACTTTGTTCATAGATAAGCTATAAATTAAGTAAGAACTTGTAAGACTTGTGTCATGTTTTCATGAATGTTGTTAACATGATAAAAGTATGTAAGAATGATGGTTAGAAGACTTAAACTATCATAAGCCACGTGAAGCAAAGTTATATGTAGCTTATACCTTAATAAGTTATAAGTTCATAACTTATCATGAAAATAAGTTGATGTAATATGTAGGTTGACATGTCTATATGATGGATAGAATCCATTTGAAATGATAATCAAATCATAAGTAACGAAGCTATGCCAGAATTTTCACAATTGGACGATAATCGTCGAATTAATGAAATTCTCGGATTAGTGGTCGAATTTTGATATTGAGCTCGGAAACGTTGGATTTCGATGGGAACAGGTCTTATTTGGCATTATAGAGTTGCGGACTCAAAAATGACCGAATTCCAAATTAGAACGAAGAAACAAGTATTGAACGTTCATGAACGTTTATTGTTTTCGTTAAATATGAACCAATAGGTGAATTTTGAGTAAACAAAGGTGAAAATATAAATTTCATGCATGAACATGTAGAGTATGTGATTTGTGAGCTAATGGCTTTTGAACGAGCCAACTCGGACTTATAATGATCAAATTAGGAGTCCGAGAAGTTCGCAAAGTAGAAAAACTGTCATTTTTATCTCGGTGCACTGAGTCTGGGTGCCGACCAAGGAAAATAAAGTATATACGGTACGGATCTGATGCCATGACTCTATCGATGTTTCGTACCACATCGCGGCATAATAAACTAGGACTCGCATAGCAGCGTCGAGCCAGGACCATGACCATGACCATTGCTAACTCACGCGGCAGCGCGACATAGAGAAGAAAGGGTGGAGCCGCAACGCCAGCCCTAGAGTTTGCATAGTAGAGAAAGGTTTCCAAGATAAAAAGAAAGGCATATGTTTAATGATGAAGTACAAAGTTAATTGGCTTAATGTAACATGGTTTGAAATGTCATAAACCTTAAATATTATAACTAAAGGTTGATGATAACATACTCAAATGTGAATGTAAACTACAACGGCAAGCCGAAACCAATAGTAACAAATTTAAGTTATGATTAGATTGAGAAGAAGGGTAAGATATAGTCATATACATACTTGATTATATATGACCTAATTTGGTATGATATGTGATTATGTATTTTAGAGACTTTAAAGACTAAAACAGAAAGTAATTGTACAGTAGCAGACACTGAAGGCAAGTATTCTAACCCTTGTCTATGGTCAATCTAGACAAGCTTGGTGGTTCACGTATTCTTACGCATAAATTGTTGTATGATGAAGTTAAAGCCAATTCTTTCGGCTAGACTTATGATATATTGGATTTCTTATAATCTATCAATGTATGGTCAATGTTGTACAAAGTTATATTGGTGTGGTTTTCAAACTAAGACTAAGTATGCTAAAAATGTTTTGTCATCAAACGACAGGCACGTGAGGTTGCCACAACTTAAACATACATACGTTTAATGAATGTAGTGTTGATCAACATAGAGTACTATTGTGACGCCCCCAAATCCGGGTGTCTTCCAACCCGACAGATGGTGCTACAAGGTAATACCATTCATACATTCATTTAAATTGAAAAGTCTCAAAAGGACTAATATAACTTATATATATCCAAAATAATATTACATTTTCGAGGTTCTTTGTAACCCATTCGTTTGTTCTTGTCATAATATCAAATATATTACAATCGTTCACCTATACTATTACATAAGTAATCTAAGGGTTCGTCTTCGCCCTGCCCTTATCCTTGCCTGAGCCTTCGGTCCGATCGATCTTGGTTGTGTTCATATGGTTCAAGCAAGAGTGAGCACGACTAGCTCAGCAAGTACTATAATTCTAATAAACAACATGCTTGAAACATAGAACTCATATATCTTCAGTAACTAAACAATAGTTACGAAGTACTATCAATAATTTAAAATAAGACTTCTTTTCATTCAAAACATTTTCCAACAACAATATTCAGTAGAATATCAACTAAGGCTCAAGACTATGAGCAGTTCATAATCTCTTTTTGAAAAGGACAACCCGACACTAAGTTAGTAAGTCCAGCATAACTTACGAGCACTTCTGGGTGATCAGCCCATAGTACTCTATGTTAACACTACATTCATTAAATGTGTATACGTTTAAGTTGTGGCAACCTCACGTGCATGTCGTTAAACGACAAAAATATTTTAGCATACTTGGTCTTCGATTGAAAACCATACCAATATAACTCGTTAAACATTAATCATGTTTAATAGAATCATAATATAAGTCTAGCTAAAAGAATTGGCTTAGACTTCATCGTTACAAAACTTCATGCGAAAGAATACATAAATTACACAGGTTGTCTAGACCGAACTGGAACAAGGGTTAGAATACTTGCCTTCAACGTCTGCTTACTGAATATCACACGTACACTTTAGGTCTCTAGGTTTCTATAATACAGGATCACATAATGTACTACATTAGGTCATATATAATAAAGTATGTATACTAATATATCTTACCCTTCATCTCAATCTAAATACTGACTTAGATATGTCATTTATGGGTTTCAAGCTTTTCATTACATCATTCACATTATGTTCACTTTCAATAGAATATTAACCTTAATCATCATACATTAAGTGCCTAACAATGCCTTAACAATGATATGATTATACCTTAGTTCATTATAATAAGTTCTCTTTCATTCTATACTTGAAATCTTTCTTCTCTAGCAAATTCTTAGGTCTGGCACCGCGGCGCCACACATCACTCTTCTTCTCGCGCCGCGGTGTGAGTTTGCAGTAGGCAAGCCCTGGACTTGGCACTGCAACGCCACCTTTTGGCCATGGGTTGGCGCCGCGGCGCCAACTCTGTGCCTCAGACAGTTTGCAAAGTTTTAAAATTTTATGAAACTCCCGAACTCGTAACTTCTTCATTATAAGTCCGAATTAGCTTGTTCAAAAGCCTATGGTTCACAAATTCCATACTCTATGTGTTCATGCAAGAATTTTATCTATTTGAATTTGTTTGCTAAAATTTCACATATTAGTTCATTTTTAACAAAAACGATAAATGTTCGTGAGCGTTCAACGCTCGTTTCTTCGTTCTAAGTCAGAATTCGGTCATTTTCAAGTCCGCAACTCTATAACGCCAAATATGACTTGTCTCCATCGAATACCAATGTGTCCGACTTCAAACACAAAATACAACTTCCATTATGAGAATTTCACGAATTCGACGATTATCGTCCAATCAAGTGAATTCCGGCAAAACATCATTCCTAATGATTCTAAATGGATTTTAATCAACAAATGAACATCACAAGTTACTTATTACACCAACTTATAGTCAAAGTAGGTTTTGACTTATTCTCATAAGTCAATGACTTAATCAACTTATTAATTACAAATTCTTATGCTTATGACTTACTATGAACTTAAGTCCATCAATCAATGTTCTCATACTATATTCAACATACTAACATCCTATTACAAACATATGATAAGTTCTTCATGATTCTATCAACTTATTAGAGTTCAAGTTACTTAATCAACTTATTCGGCTTAAGTTCATTCATCAATAACTTATAAAATGTTCTTTAACAAACAATCCCACTTCTCTATCAATCCTATCATAGAAGAGATAAAGATAATAGGTATCAGTGTTACCCTTGAAGACTATTACTTCACTTCACTTTGAAAAATCTAGCAAAGGATAAAGTGGCTTATAAGTGCTTAGGTGGCTTATTCTCTATACCAAATAAGTAGCTTATCTTGAGAGGAGTTGGGAGAAATTTATCAAACAACAAATGAATTGTGAAGCTTGGTATTTATAGGCTTGGCTAAGTTAGGGTAGAATGGTAATTAAGACATCCCACCTCCTTAACTAACCTCCGTAACTCCACCTCCTTACTATTCATCACTTTACAACTAAGTTAACTTGGCTAGCACAACACTTGATCACCACACAAAGTTCTTACCCATCAAGTCTACCCACATTAACATGGTTTGCTCCATGGATCATAGCTTATCATTGGGCTTGCTAATTAATCTAGCTAATTCCTTATTGGGCTTCCATTACAAAAGTTTGGACTTATGATTTAACAAACACTTGGGCTTGAGTATCACATTCTATTGGACTTCTATCATTAAGCTAATAATCCTACAAGTCCATTACATTTAATTAACAACTTAACATATATACACCACGTATAATTCTTGTATGATAGCTCGTATATTAATTCGTAATATACGTTATTTCATTCTCTAGTCTTAATAGTATAATACGTCGTATTATACTTACGTTCATTACCTCGTACAATGCATACACATCATACAATTACAACTTTCTTTCCTTAACGCTTAATAAATCTAACGTTCCCAAATTAGGTCCGCATGAAAAATATTATGTTTTCCATACTTAGATTATTATTACATAATCAATCTCACCTTGATATTATAACGTTACGTATTTCTCGGAAGTTAAAAAATAATTCCCGAGCAAAAATTGTTGAATAGTGTTTTTTAGAAAATTTCTCAGAAATCTTTTATTTTTATCTTAGAAATTCAATCACTTTAATTCATTCATGTAGTTAAAATACTACGACGTTTCGGGGTTTCTAGGTTATAGAACTACATTCATCTTAGGAATACATAATAATAATAAATAATATTATTTTATTCATTATTAAAAGTATTTACAAAGGGTCAATTTTCCGGGGTGTTACACTCTCCCCCCTTATAAGGATTTTGTCCCCAGAATCTCGCTATATAAAAAAAATTAAACAAATAATTGAGGGTAATCCTTTTTCATCATTTCTTCTAACTCCCATGTTACTTCTTCTGCATTGTGGTTCTTCCATATCACCTTCACCGAAGGTATAACTTTTTTCGCAGAACTTGTTCTTTTCTTTCGACAATTTGAATCGGTGTTTCTTCGTATGTTAAGTCCTTCTCGATATGAATAGGTTCATATTCTATCATGTGCTTATAATCTGGCTTATAAGGACGTAACACGGATACGTAAAATACATTATGTATTCGTTCTAGGTCTGGAGGTAATGATATCATATATGCTACCTCACCCACCCGTTTTAATACCTCAAAAGGTCCTATAAACCTCGGACTTAACTTTCCTTTCTTTCCAAAATGTATCTTTCCTTTCCAGGGAGATACTTTTAGGAATACGTATGAACCTACTCTAAATTCTCTATTCTCTCTATGCGAATTCGTAAACTTCTTCTATCTGTCTTGAGCTACTACCAAACGCATCTGTATCAGTTTAACAATGTTTGATGTTTGCTGCACCAACTCTGGTCCCAACATTCGGCGTTCTCCTACCTCATCCCAATACAGTGGCGTTCTACATTTCCTCCCATACAAAGCTTTGTGAGGCTGCATACCTATGCTTGCATGATAACTATTGTTATACCCAAACTCTACTAATGGTAGATGATCATCCCAACTACCCTTAAAATCCATGACGCAAGATCTTAACATATCTTCTAACGTCTGAATTGTTCTCTCTCTCTGTCCATCGGTCTGTGGATGATATGTCGTACTAAGCTTCAACTGCGTTCCCAACTGCTCTTGTAGACTCCTCCAAAAATTTGACGTGAATTGTAGATCACGATCTGACACAATCGATACTGGCACTCCATGTCTAGAAATTATTTCCTTAATATAAAGTCTAGCTGACTGGTCTAAGTTATACTTGACCCTAATTGGCAAAAAGTGAGCCGACTTTGTCAATCGGTCCACTATTACCCAAATTACATCATACCCTTTCGTTATAGTCGGAAGTCCTACCACAAAATCCATCGTGATATTTTCCCACTTCCACTCTAGAATTTCCAATGACTGTAACAAGCCACTTGGTCGTTGATGTTCGGCCTTAACTTTCTGGCAAGTCAAGCACATACTCACATACTCGGCTATCTCTCTCTTCATGTTCGGCCACCAGAAACTCTGTCGAAGATCTTGATACATCTTAGTGCTACCAGGATGAATCGAAAACCTCAAACTATGAGCCTCTTGTAGAACCTGCTCCTTTAATTTCGTCTCATTCGGAACCCAAATTCTTCCTTCAAATCTTAATAATCCCTCATTATCAAGAGTGTACTTAATATCTTTTTCATTGGCCAGCCACTCCTTTATCCAGTTACACTCATCCATTTTGAGTTGTACTTCTTTAACTCTCTCTACGATGGTAGATTGCATCTCCGTCGCAAACAGAATTTTTCCTGCTTCACTTAGTAGCTTCACTTCCAACTCCATCCTAGCCATCTCTGTTATTAACTCAGTTTGAGCCGTTAACAAAGATAACTTTTCCCGGCCCTTCCTACTTAAGGCGTCGACAACTACATTGGCTTTTCCAAGGTGATACAGGATTTCACAGTCGTAATCCTTTATCAACTCCATCCATCTCCTCTGCCTCATATTCAACTCCTTCTGTGTGAAGATATATTTTAGACTCTTGTGGTCAGTGTATATCTCACATTTTTCTCCATAAAGATAATGTCTAAATATCTTTAGAGCAAAAACTACTGCGCCCAGTTCTAGATCATGAGTAGGGTAAACTTTCTCATAATCCTTCAACTACCTAGATGCATACGCAATGACCTTGCCATGCTGCATGAGCACGCAACCAAGTCCTCTATGCGAAGCATCATTATAAACTACAAAATTTCATGTTTCATCGGGCAATGACAAAACAGGCGCTTCACTCAACCTCTTCTTCAGTTCTTGAAAATTGTCCTCACACTTGTCAGTCCAAGCGTATTTCACCGTCTTCTTTGTTAAGTTAGTCAATGTAGTAGCTATCTTCGAAAAATCCTTGATGAATCTTCGATAGTAACCCGCTAACCCTAGGAAACTCCGCACCTTAGTCGGCGTTTTCGGTTGTTCCCAATTCATAAAGGCTTCAACCTTCGCTGGATCTACTTAAATTCCCTCATGGTCAATGACATGACCTAAAAATTGCACATTCTCCAACCAAAATTAACTCTTAGGGAATTTCGCATACAACTTCTCCTTCCTAAGTGTCTCCAATACTAATCTTGGGTGTTCAGCATGATCTTCTAGCGTCTTAGAGTAGACTAAAATATCATCTATAAACACCACGAAGAACTTGTCCAAATATTGTTTGAACACTATATTCATCATATCCATAAATGTAGCTGGTGCATTTGTCGACCCAAATGACATCACCAGAAACTCGTAATGACCATAACGAGTCCTGAATGTTATCTTTCGTACATCCTCCTTCCAAACCTTCAACTGGTGATATCCCGTTCTTAAATCTATTTTTGAAAAATACTTAGCCCCTTTCAACTGATCAAAGAGATCATCGATCCTGGGCAATGGGTATTTATTCTTTATTGTTAACTTGTTCAACTCTCGGTAGTCGATACACAGTCTTAATGATCCATCATTCTTCTTGACAAATAGTATCGGTGCTCCCCATGGTGAAACACTCGGTTGAATGTACTTCCGGTCCAATAGTTCTTGCAACTGCACCATCAACTCCTTCATCTCCACTGGTGCCATACGATACGGTGCCGTAGAAATTGGTGCCGCTCCTGGCACAATGTCTATCACAAACTCGGTCTCCCTATATGGCGGAAGATCCGACAATTCACTCGGAAATACATCGGTGAATTCTCTTACTATAGGTATTTGTTCCATGGTTGCTACCACTCTCTGGGTATCAACAACATGACACAGACAACCTACGCATCCCTTCATCAGTAATTTCCTAGTTTGTGTCATGGTTAGACAACACGAACGTCCCGGCGATCTATTCCCGTAAAATACTACCTAAGGTTGTCTTAACGATTTAATGTTCACACATTTCTTTTGACAATCTATAATTGCCCCATGGTTCACTAACCAATCCATTCCGAGAATTACATCAAATTCTCATAACTTTATCGGTATCAAATCTATCGATAATTTACAACTCCGTATGTCTATGCAACAACTCCTATGAACATCTTTAACAGGAATTATCTCTTCGTTCGCTACCTTAATATTTAAAGGTATAGACAACTTTTTGGGAAGTAATCCTAATCGTCTAGCAAAATCGCATGCTATAAACGAACAAGTATCACCCAAATCAAACAGCACGTATGCATTGATATCGTTGATCGGAATAATACCTGCGACGACATCCCCTGATGCGACTGCATCTTGGATTATCATGTTAAAAGTACGACCCATCGGCCTACCCGGCTGCGCTGGACCCCTAAAAGCTAACTTACCACTATTAGTGCCCCGGTTCTCGTTCATTCCCTTCTTCGGGCAGTTCTTTGCAATGTGGTCAGTTGATCCACACACAAAGCATCCGTGATTCTTCTTCAGACTCGGACAATTTGGCGCAATGTGCCACTCCTGTCCACAATTGCAACAGACGACCTTCCCCTTGAGATAGACTCCTAAGTGAGTCTTCGCACAGGTCTTGCAGGCCTCCATTCTTCTCTTCGGGTCTCCTTGCTTCACTCTGATATTTCCAGAGCTAAATACCTTCCTCTTCTGACCCTTGCCACTACCACGGGCTCCCTCAATTTTTACTCTCCCGTCTACTTTAACCTTGCTCTTTTTGTCCTTATGGTATTGACTCAACGCCTCGCTACCACCTTCGGCAATTATTGCCTTCTCTAAAACAGTTCCAAAAGAAATACTTTGGAATACCGATATACGGTTATAGAGCTAGGGTTTCAAGCCGTGCTCGAACCGTCGCGCCTTTCTCACCTTAGTATCCACTTGGTGTGGAGCAAACCTTACCAGTTCATTAAACTTGGCGGCGTATTGGGGAACCGTCATGTCCTTTGCTTCAACTCGAGAAACTGCATCTCCATCCTCCCTTGCATGCTTGTGGGTAAATAGTTCTCGAAGAATATTTCCTTGAACCTCTCCCACGTCAAATTCACAATCCCGGCCCTAGCTTGATTGGCTTCCCACCAAAATTTTGCCTCTCCCTTCATCATATAGGTCGCAAAGGAAACCTTTTGGGCCTCGTCGACATTTGCTATTACAAATGCCTTCTCTATATCCTTAATCCACGTTTGGGCTTCAATAGGGTCTGTAGTTCCTTTGAACTCCGGTGGACCCACGCTCTTGAAATCCTTAAAGGTCATAGCTCGTGCTACTCCTGGATTTACAGGGATATTATCCCCTGTTCTATTAAAGGCAGTTGTTAACAGGTTAACAAACTCCTGCATCGGGTTCCCTCTAGCTGATTCACATTCTGTCCTTGGTTACGTTGCACTCTTCTCGGCGGCATTTTGCTAATACAATAAACACATTTTGTTATTATTCCTTTCTTTATTAGTTATCATTAATATTAAACAATAACTCCAACATCTATAACTCATTTCTTTCCATAAAAAGGACTTATATTCATTCTTTATAGTATAATACTACATCAGTTACATACACAGCCTAAGCTGATTACATTACTTTCCCGCTATCGCTTTGCAAAAATTGGGATTTACAAAAGACTACCCTTTACTATATGATAAGTGGGTTTTACACCTACTTATTGGATATCAAATTACACAAATTATGCCCAACTCAAGTACATTCTAGTATGTTTTAGTTGTATTTTAAGTAATTTGCATTGCATATATTTAGAACTCCTTTGGTGGAACAATTGCAGGAAATAGCATAGTTTGGTGGTGCTAGATGGCATGAGGCTGATGTAGATGGCATGAGGTTAACAGATGCATGATAATGAAGGTATAATGGAGCAAGGAGACCAAGCAAGGAAAAGAATGAACAAGTAGCAGTAGTAGCAGCATGACAGAACCGAACTAGAGTACAAACTGCAGAAGTCGCGCAGCAGAATAGGCTTGAGGACGCGCGCCCGCGTGAGAGCCCGGCCAGACAACTTTTAATACTGCAAGTCTCGCACCCGTGCGAGGAATACACTGGAGGGGCGCGCGACCGCGCGCGATGGCTGAAGCTGCTGATTTGTTTTATTTTAATTTCCAATTTTAAAAGGTTATAATTGAAAAAAAATGATATCTGACTGGTGTTAGACGGATCATTGATAACTTTTGACGCATTTTGACAGTAGTAACTAGGGTTTACACATTGGGAGAGATTACAACGAAGAACGAAGCCTACACTCCATCTTTTCTAATTCTTCTTGGGATTTTCTGTCATTCTGGATTATTATTATTGTTTTAGTGGAATTTTTATGAGGAGTTAAACGTTAACTTTAGTTTATAATCTTCAATTGGGTTTGATCGTATCTATCCTTCATCTTTCAATTGTTTGCTTGTGAATCATGTTTAGCTTTGATCCCATAATGGCTTTTAGTTCAGTCATGAACTAAAATCCATTTTGGAATTCTAACGGATTTTAATATGTAGTTTAGTTGCATGCTTGATTGCTGGGGTTGTTTTACATATCATATTGGATTTCTATCATAATTGTTTTACATGTATGAATGCTTGATCACCATTTGTTTCAATACTTGCATGGAATTGACAATTAACATGCAAGTATGGACTGTAATCATGATAGCATACGTATATGGGTCTGTTTTATATGGCTTGTGTATTTCATGAATGAGATAGACATATACTTATTCACCGTATGAGTTAAAATAAGGGTTTGTGCTTAAATTCAGTATGATTGTAATTTCACATAGACATATAGTGATTTTGGTTATATTGATGATTACATGGAGTCTATCATTTCTGGATGTTGTGTAAGTAGGTCATAGTGCATTAAAAAATGGCTATGACTCTATTAGTGCTCTTGGCTACTTTCCTGTGATATGTGAACAATTCTTGCATAATAGTGGTAATTAGATAAAGTATTAAATGAAGTTAGGATCCCATTATTTCCAGATTTGGTTTATTCCATTATTATTCTTGTTTTAGTTGTTATTTACAATTAGATTATTTCACCAATATAGTTGCTAGTCTAAGCATATAAATATAGTGATTTAATTGATGCATAGTAGTTTAAATCTGACAACTTTCTCTGTGGGATCGATACTCTACTTACTCTGTATTACTTGTTGACACATGTATGCTTGCATGAGTTAGAGCTCTTTTTGTTAGAACTGAA
This sequence comes from Panax quinquefolius, assembly GCA_020205615.1. Lineage (NCBI taxonomy): Eukaryota > Viridiplantae > Streptophyta > Magnoliopsida > Apiales > Araliaceae > Panax > Panax quinquefolius. The sequence goes on from JAINUW010000639.1 coordinate 296,241, forward strand.
AAAGAGGCAACAAGTTTTTGGCGCCGTTGCTGGGGAAAGGCGTTAATTTAAATAATTATCATCAGTTTCAAGCTATATTGTATGACTTAGACAATTCTGATCGTTTCTCATTTCTATTTTTGTTTTGTTTTTGGTTTCAGGTACTTGTAGATTTTTATGCACACGCGATCATAAAACTCAGAATTAACACCAGCACAGGATAACATTAATGGAAAGGGTTAGAAAGCAAGTGTGCGGTGAAATTTTCAAGCTCAATTAGAGAGTACTACAATTAGTTTGGTAGAAGAACAGAGAATTGAGCAAAGAGAAGAGCACCGGGCTCTACGAGATTATTACATGCCGAATATAAACGGACTACAGTCTAGCATAGTCAGACTGGCGATAGCAACCAATTCTTTTGAGATTAAACCGGGCACTATTCAGATGGTGCAGAACTCGATTAAGTTTGGGGGTGCTGCTACAGATGATCCAAATGAACACCTATTGAGTTTCATTGAGATTTGTGATACATTTCGATACAACGGTGTGACGGGGAATGCTATTAGACTGAGGTTGTTCCCATTCTCATTGAGGGATAAGGCTAGAAGTTGGCTTCATTCTTTTTCGTCAGGGTCAATCACTACATTGGAGGACTTAGCATAGAAATTTCTAGCCAAGTTCTTCCCAATGGCTAAAACTGGAAAGATGAGGACAACTATATGTCAGTTTGAGCAACAACAGGGTGAGTCCTTATATGAAGCATGGGAGAGATACAAAGAGATGCTAAGGAAGTGTCCGCATCATGGTAAGTCGAATTAGAAATGATCAACACCTTTTATAATGGATTGGGATGGCAATCGAGACCTATACATGCAGCTGCTGGAGGGGCATTATGAGCAAAAAGTTATGACGAGGCCTATACACTTATTGAGACTATGGCTGCAAATGATTTTCAGAATCCTATAGCTCGAATGCCATAACCTAAGGTTACAGGTGTGTTGGAGGTAGATGCTATTACCCAGTTGTCGGCACAGATGGCAGCTACGGCAAAGAAGATAGACACAATAACGGAGAGCAAAATGAAAATAGTTGCCTTCATTTGTGAAATTTGTGCGGGGTCACACTCCACGGATCAATGTGCTATCAGCTCGGAGTTGGTACAGTATGTGAGCAATTGTAGAAAAGACCAAGGTCAGTTTCAGAACACATACCACCCCAACAACCGAAACCATCCAAACTTTAGTTTGCAAATAACCAAGGAAATCAGCAGAATCAGTTTCAGCCGAACCAACATTTTCAGTCACAGCCGTCTCAGCCATAGTTTACACTAAAACCACCATTTCCACCGGGATTCTCTCAGCAACAACATCACACTCCTACTATATCTCAGCAAGAAAAGAAATCAGAAGTGGAGGAGATGATGTTGAAATACATGGCAAACACGAAAGTTATGATTAAAAGCCAAGCAGTGGCTATCAAGAATTTGGAGACTCAGATGGGGCAAATGGCGAGCATGCTTAACAACAGGCCCCAGGGTTCATTGCCAAGTAACACTGAGACAAATCCAAGAAGAGACGGGAAGGAACAGTGTCAAGCAATCACATTGAGATCTGGGAAAGATCTGGCAGTATCGCAAATTGCGCATACCGCGCCAATTATACTAAGGAAGTTAAGCTTGGCCGCATGGCGAGGCGTAACAAATGACTAAAGAGAAGGAAAATCTTGAAAATTCTGAGGTTCCGCAGGAAGAGAAAGATAAAGAAGGTTCAGAGGAGAAGCTCAATAGTTCAGTACCACCAATTCAACCTCAAGTACTGTATCCACAGAGATTGAATAAGCAGAGGGAAGATAAACAGTTTAGCAAGTTCTTGGAGGTATTCAAAAAGCTGCAGATCAATATACCTTTCACCGAGGCATTGGAACAAATGCCGAGCTATGCAAAATTTATGAAGGGTATATTGTCAGGAAAGAGAAGACTAGATGAGTTTGAAACAGTAGCCTTGACAGAGGAATGCTGTGCAGTGCTTTAGTAGAAATTACCTCCAAAGCTGAAGGATCCGGGCAGCTTCACAATTCCGTGCACAATCGGGATGATGAGCTTTAGTAAGTGTTTATGTGATCTTGGGGAAAGTATAAATTTGATGCCCTTGTCAGTATTCAATCAGTTGGGACTGCTGACTCCAAGGTTGATAAACATATCATTACAGCTAGCTAACAGATCCATCACGTATCCACGGGTAATTGTTGAAGATGTATTGGTAAAGGTGGACAAGTTTATCTTTCCGGCTGACTTCATCATTTTAGACTACGAGGAAGACAAAAGCATACCAATCATACTAGGGAGACCATTCTTAGCCACACGTGCAAAAAGGGGAACTCAAAATGCGTGTTCATGATCAAGAGGTCAACTTCAACGTCTTTAAAGCCATGAAGTTCCCAACAGATGAAGAAGAGTGTTTTCCGGATTGATTTGGTGGATCTAGGCCTAAATGATGAGGTACAAAAACTGGGGAATTATGGACCATTGAGGTGTGTAACAGGTGAAAATTCAGAGTTGAAGGTAGAGCCATTGACGAAAGCTGAAGTCATTAAATTTCGGGGTGAGGTGGACAAGCAGGAAGTCACCTCAATTCTTCCTTCGACGTGATATTCAGAGACAGTCAAGCTAATTGACTATAACTTAGCGCTTGATGGGAGGTAACCCATTGTTTCCAGCTCTACTTAGTATTTATTTATTAAAAGTTATTTGGTTTAGCTTTATTTTCATTACCTATTAGGATAGTGTGAGTACCTTTATATGCTTATTCATCATAGTCAAATCGCAAAGAGTATGTTCATGCATTGCATTAAAATTAGGGTGACAGAATAGGAATTCATGTTTATTTATTAAATCGTGATCTGATAAGGTCTATTGATGTATTGTAGGTGTTTTGGAGAGCACGCATTTCTGTCTTGTAGAGTCTAAAAATAAACACAAAGAAGGTAAGAAGTAGGGTCATGGTAGTGTGATGAACACAAGATAAGACCGCCGCATCAAGGCCACACTACATATCGCATAAAGAATACCACTCGCACATACCAAGCACATTAACCACATTGAATTGTTGCGCGGCCACGCGCGACACCGGACTGAAGCAGTTTTAAAATTGTTTTAAACGTGTTGGGGACCATTTGGACTCTTATTTGATATCATAACAGAAGAAAAATTCTCTTAGTCTCCATAACGCACGTCTCCTTCTCTCTATGAGTTATAAATTGAAGCCGTACATCTCTCCATTACATTCCAATGATCATCTCCACGTTCAAGGCCCATACCCACGCTCTCATCCACGGCTATAATGCTAGGGTTCTGATTTGGTTGGCAGAAATAAGTTTGAAGGTTATCACATCACAAGTTCTCATTCACTCTCAGTAATTTCATTTGCATTCTCGCTCAATTATTTGCAGATGGGTCTGAAAAGAGCTCGCTCAGGTTCATCCTCTTCTTCATCGTCTTCTGACAGTCAAGGGGGGGATGTGGTTGATCACACCAAGTTTCTGGATTTGGAAGCCCAGCAGGAGTACTACAAAATCGTTACCAAAACCTTTGTGAAAGAAAGCGGGTTCAAACCTGAGGAACAAGATGGTCAGTTGTGTGCCATGATTCGGGAACGAGGATGGACTGGCTTGGCTGTGACTCCTATGCCAATTCTGATGGGCATAGTCCAGGAATTTTATGCTAATGCGAAAGGCACTATGAGCGGTATATCTCTGGTCCGCGATTCTGAAATAGATTATAGACCACCTGCCATCAGAGCCATTTTCTGAATCACCGATACACCACCAAGAGGGGCTGATAACTGGATCATAAGGGCACATTTGTAAATAGACTTGGAATTGGTTATTGCAAAGTTGTACGTGCCAGACACAAAATGGACATACAAAGTCAGCACGAATCAGCCTCATATATTCCCAATCGCAACCCTGAATCGATATGCAAAGGCATGGAATTTTTTTATTTGTGCCAAGCTATTACCGTCATCGCATCATCATGAGATTACAGCAGAGAGGGCCATAATTCTGTGGGGCATAATCACTAGAAAATATATCGATGTGGGCCATCTCATCCACCAAAACATATTTGCAAGATTCTGAGGAAAGACTTATAGGGAGCATTCCAGACGCATCTCATAGTAGCTATGCTATGTGTTGTGAGAGGATGCACTTGGGATAATGAATAGATGGAAAACCCAAGCCAAGACATCACTCACTCCACCATTGCGAAATTCGAAGATTGGGCAGGTGGTGAACCGCATCCGCGTGGTAGAGCATTTATTCTCCAGCCCACATTTCCAGAACCGCAACAGTAGCCCCCTCGGACAGACGAAGCACACACTATTCATGGTGCTCGCCAGCTCCGAAGGTTGGAGCGAAAAGTCGACGCCATGTATGATAATTTTGGAGCTTTTGCCACAGGTCTCACTCGATCACTTGCCGAGGCCTTTACGCAGCAAGGAACAATGCTAGAGTGGCCTCAGTTCGGGACCGCAGTGCCTTATCCACCACCAGATTTACCACCCGCGGAGGATGGTACAGCCGATCATTAGGGGAGTTCTCTTGTACCCTTTACCTTCATTTAATGGGCCATTGAATACTTTAAGTTTGGGGGTATTGGGAAGTAGTATAGTAGCATGTAGTTTAGTTTTTGCATGATCTGTTTAAAATTCTGCATTTTAAGTTTATTTGTTTTATGTGGTAGAAATTTTTTTGTTTTAGTTAGTTTGCATGTCTCACAAAAATTCTTGCTTTATAGAAATTTTTGCCTAGCCAATGATGATAGTGAATTGTGAAGGATTTTAGAGTATATTGGATAACATGAACATAGTTATAATGTTTTACACGATGGAATTCATGTTGCTGTTTAAATGCTTTCGGTTTACACGAATGTGTTCACAATCACTTGCAGGTATAAGAATTATGTGTTGCATTGCTTGTTAAAAAATGTAGTTTTAAAAAGAGAAATACGTGGAACATACATGTAGACTATATGAAACATTGACATTCAAACTTTAGGAAAACATGGGTATGCTATGTATAAAAAAAATGAATAACAATAACGTGGCTAGTCTTATTTGGGGAATACAGCTACTTGAGTAGTAAATGCACGAGGGGATTGTCTCTACACTTAGCGCCCTAAGGTCTTTCATGGTCTGGGAGTCAGTGGTTGAAAGCTCGCTAAGGGGTAGCAATGTTGCCTAATGGAATAAGGCATTGCACAGTCATGTGAAAAAAAGAGAAAAAGAAAAGAAAAATAGCAATAAACACCGCGGGAAAGAGCGAAAAATCACCCTCGTGAGTATCAATAAAGCAGTTAAGCCCATCATTGATGAAAGTAGTATGCACACAAGCCAATCATGTTTGATGATAAAGCATATACTTTGTAACAATCTTATTCATTTATTAATAAAAAGTATTAATTTATTAAAGGCTTTTAATTATCTACATGATGCTGTTTTATAATATGTGATAAACCCATAGTTTTAAGCAATGCTTTTAGAATAATGATGATGATCATTCTAATGAGATCTAAATTCTTAGAAAGCTTAAAACTAAAATAGTTCCCAATCGTTGGATTACTAAATTGGGGATTAGTGAATCCGGATAGATTGGTACATACGTTGCTTGCTCATTGGATGAGGATGATTGATCTCATGATCATTTGTGTGGAGACACTAAAGCAAGTATGTAGGTGCTTATTAGAGAATAAGTTCACTGAACGTGGCTCGCTAAGGAATACCTAATGGAGTTTTATTTGCCTGTCAATAGGAATTCCTGTAGTGATAGTAGTACAAGTGATCCTTGGACTTGAGATCATCATAGTATCTTGTGTATGATGAGTTATACTTTGACTTATTCCTTAAGACCCTTAGGGTATATCAAAGGGTATGCTTGGGTATAATAAGTTGTACATGGAGATAATGTATGATCAATAAAGAATCTACCACTTCTAATAAAAGAAGAGAAATGTCCTATGTGATTCGATAAATGACAACCCAGTAGTCCTTGGCCAAGGCATAATGAAATTAGAAAGGAGTTTCTAATTTGCATTATTTGGAGTTGTGCATTTAAGAGTCGAAATACATATAATTAAATAAAATAAGACTTGACAGAAATTCCATGTCTTATATTTAATTGGGACATTGTATGGTGGAAGGATTGAATTGTACGGTAACTATTTACTCAAAGGTTCTTTAATGATTAATGTTGAAATCTATATTATCCGGAAAGTCGTTGATCGCTAGGAGGCTTATCCCTATGTAGAATAAATATTATTTATATAAATTAATTGTTTAATTTATTTATTTAAATAAGATTAGAATTGTTCTAATTGATTTATTCACAACTAGGTTTAATATGGAGAACCTAAAGGGTCACACCATAAAAGGAAGAATAATTATTTAAGAAGTTAATGGCATAATCGTAATAATATGTTAAGTATATTTAATTTAATCTATGGTGATAGAATAAATTAAATAGCTTAATATTTATTATTTAATATTTTGGAAATATTAAATATAAATTAATAAGAGGAGTCTTATTAATATTATTACAATTATTATTATTTTAATTTCTAAAAGAGTTTAGGAATTAATTTAATATAAGTACTCTCATTTATTCCTAATTAGATTAGGAAGGAAAATTAGTTAAAGGAGTTTAATTAATTATCCCTAATAAGATTAGGGAGCTTAATTAATTAAAAGAATTAATTAATTAAAACCCAATTCCTTAATTGTTAAGGTGGGTTGCCCACATCTATAAATAAGAGAAGTCTTATTATGGGTGGTATGGGTTGTTGACTTTTACAACGTAATAATTCCAATTTGTTGAGAGTACCCTTTTCTATAGAGATAGAAAAACTAGGGTTTAGCCAAAAACCCTTCTTCTTGAATTTTCTTCTTCCTTGGTGGATCACCTCTAGAGGCCAAACATTTGTGTGGCTAACGTTGATCAAAGGAAGGAACCAAACCCCGTGGATTCAAGATTGAACGCGAAAAGGATTTGGAGGTGAACTTGTGCACGAGGAAGCTCGATCTTCAAGGGTATGATTTATTCTTTATCTTTTCGCTTAATTAATAATTATGCATAAAGGGTGATCCGGGTTTATGGTTTGTAAAATTTTAAACTCGATTTTACACGCCCGCTTAATTTTGTGCAATTTGATTGCTTTCATGAATATTACAAACCTAATAAATGGCATCGAGCCAAACCTTTATGCGAATTATTAATTGTTTTAATTTGATATTATATTGATATGTGTTTAGAACAATTTAATTGGGCATAATTTAATTGTATAATCTTAAAAAAAAAAAAAAAAACGTCATTTGCACAAATTTTTTTTTTTTTTTCCGCATGGCAAGCTATCAGTGATATAGCAGATCCGGTTATATATAGCAGATCCGGTTATATATAGTTATATATAGCAGATCCGGTTTATTTCAAGGAAATTTTGAAGAAGCAATGATTGGCAAGCGGATTCGGCCTTTGTTTAATCACATGGCATGGCTTTTATAAAGTTGCCGTTTTTTTTTGGAATGACAGAATGCTTACACGGAAATCGAGATTGCATAAAAGGATTTCATGGCACAAAGCATTAACCACATATATAAGCTAAACAAGGCAGCGTGTTTCCCGGATTAAATAAAAAGGTTAACAGGAACGTGTATTATATATATTATATATATATATATACCGTAGTTATATATATATATATATATATATATATATATTATTCTCAATAATTTTATAATTAAAATAAAAGTTTATTTTAATCGAAAATAAAGGTTTATTTTAATATTAAAATAAAAGATTTATTTTAATTTTAAAATTAGAATTTCATGCTAACTAATTAGAGTTGGAATTGGATTCCATGATAACTAATTGGAGTTGAAATTGGATTTTATTTTTCCTAAAATAAAGGAGTTTATTTGTAAATAGGGAAGTAAATCCATCTTTCCTTAAATAAAGGAGTTTGTTTAGATATGAAATAAGATTTCATATTATTCAAAATAAAAGAGTTTATTTGTGAATAGGAAAGAGAATCCATGTTTCCTTAAATAAAGGAGTTTATTTAAATATGAAATAAGATTTCATATTATTCAAAATAAAGGAGTTTATTTGTGAATGAAAAAAGATAATCCGTGTTTCCTTTAATATTTTTTTTCATTTTCATGGAATTGGATTCCATAATTAATTAAAATAAAAGAGTTTATTTTAATTAAATTTTTTATTACATGGAATTGGATTCCATAATTAATTAAAATAAAGGAGTTTATTTTGATTAAAGATTTTGATTAAAATAAAATAGTTTATTTTATTCAAAATAGGATAAATTAAAATAAAATAGTTTTATTTTGATTTAAATTTGGATTAAAATAAAGGAGTTTATTTTGATTCAAAAATAGATTTTATACTAACTAAATTTGCCCATTAAATGATATCAATATATATATTAAATGTTTATTATTCATAGGATGAATGTTATTTATTGATGCATATGGTGATGTGTATGATAATAAATGGGATTGATTATGGACTATTGACCAATGCGATTGGATTTTATTTTAGTTGGATGCATGAATGTATGGGTTTTATTAAATGGGGTATCGTTACTCGCCTTCTCTAATTTTTGTCAATGTAAATTCTATCTCTCTCCTATGTACTTCCCCTTGACTGCTGATCAAGGTTTCTATTTATTTTAAAATAGTTTTGTAATAGGAATAGTTAGAATTTTGAAAAATTGGAGATCAAGGAGCAAGGAGCGCTTGAAGACCCGTTTGTAATGGAGCCCGGGTTTAAATGTAATAGTTATATTTAAATATTATTTCTTGCACCCCTAGGGTTTGACCTTTTGGTTCACTTGGTGGCTCTAGTGAACCAAACTAGAATAAAAAGTCCATAATCAATCCGGGTAGAATATAGTATTCTATATGTGCATGCTTATATTATATATATTATATATTATGCAAACATGCTTCAGATGTTCATTAATACGACAGCGTATTTTATATATATATATGTAAATGTAGCGCTAAACAAGATGAGACAAATTAATAACAAAACCCTCAATTTTTATATTAAGTCCTAAGCGTTCAAAGATATTTGGAATATCGAACGTCATTTTCTAGCATGATAAAATTAATAGAGTATTAAATATTTAATATGAGTTTGTTATGTCACCACAAGGCAAGATTAAGTATTTAAGATGTTAATTTATCACATTTGATGCTTATAAAGAAAGTTGAACAATATTATTTTGTTGTGTCACCACAAGGATGATATTTTTCTTTTTTGAATATATGGAGTGCTAGGTTGGACTTAACTTGGATAATTTTGATTCTGGATGTGCCACCACTTGATCAAAATAATCTAAGAGGCAAAATACAAGGAGGAGTTGCATAGTTGATGTAATTGACAAAAGTTGTCTACCTATTTATTTATATATAGTTTGTTGTGTCACCACAAGGCTATATACATTTGAAATGGGATCCTTATTCTCACTAGCAAATCTTTAATTAGATTTTGTCGAACTATATATATTGAGGGTAATATAGTTTGAAGAAAATAGTGGGAGATACCAATTTAAAACAAGACCTAAATTATTTTGGTAATTAATAAAAGAATGTATGTTAAAATGTTGTTAAATACAAATTCATTTACAAAATTTTACAATGTCTTAATTACTATCATCGCAAGCATATAAATGCTAAATTAACCAAACCGAATTAAATGATTGGTTAAGGAATTTGAGAATAGTTCTCATAGTTGAAAAGCTATCTTATGTCCTTAATACGCCTATCCTTGCAAATGGTTGCGCATAATGCCTCCGAGGAAGACATTGCTACTTTTAGAAAGTGGCAAGATGATGCACGATTGGCTCAATGCATCATGCTCGTATCCATGAGTAGCAAGGTTCAGCGTCAGCCTGAAACTATGGATACTCCTACTATATTCCTGCACATCAAGTAGTTGATGGTGAGGAAAGTAGGACTGATAGATATCAGATATCTAAGGAGCTCTTCCGATCTAGAATGGCCAATGGCACTATAGTATGCATAAAAAGTTCTTAACATAATCAATTTGATTGATCAATTAGGACAACTGGTTTTGTCATGGATGGAGAGTTGAGCCAAGATTTGATCTTGCACTCACTCCCGGACTTCTTTCACAATTGTTGTGAATTTTTATATGAACAAGCTAGATATCGCCCTCATTTGATTTGCTTAATATATTGAAAATGTTGAGAGTCACTTTCCAACCAAGAAAGATCGGTCTTCTTGGTAGGGGCCAAAGGATCTTCGAAAAAAGAAGAACGATTCAAAGAAGGTAAATGTAAAGGCGTAAACAAAGGATAATAAGAACAAAACCGTCACGGATAGCAAAGGAGTTTGCTTCCACCGCAATAAGCCCGGACATCGGAAAGAAAGCTGCGAGAAACATCTTGCAGAGGCTAACCAAAGAAGCTTAGTGAAGTTTTTGCCATAATACAGTTTTTGTTCATGATTGAAATAAATTTTTCTTTAAGTCAAGGTTCTACTTGGGTATTGGATACTGACTTTGGTTATCATAAATATAGATTTATGAAGGGACCAAGCAGAAGTAGAAAGCTAAACAAGTATAAGTAATCCTATATGTGGGAAATGAAGCAAAGGTTGCAACATTAGCCATAGAAACTTATAGTTTAGCAACCGCCTACGGCAAATCTATTAAGTCAATAAGTTGTTATTGTATTTTAGTTCTCGTTGAAAACATTATTTCCATTTTATTGTTGGACAATGAAATCTTTGGTATTATAATTAAGAACAATTGTTGTTCTATTTATAATAATAATGTTTTGTATAGAACTGGAATATTACTTAATAAATTTTGTATACTTGACTTACGTGAAAAATTATTTTGTAAATTGAAAAAACTAGTATAAGAAAATGAGATGATCAATCAAAGAGTTGAATGTGTGTATTTGCTAAAATACAAGTGTGAATTATTTGAAAGGTTCAAAGAATTCAGAAGTGAAACAAATTGACAAAGTATTAAGATTCTTTGATTAGATCAAGGAATAAATACTTGGGCAATAAGTTTCTTGATCATCTCAAATGGTTTTCTCATAATGGACGTCTCCTGATATGTAATAAATGATTTATATATCTGAAAGGAAAAATCGTACCTTGTTGGACATGGTGCGGTCTATAATGATTTTACCGACATTCCAGTATCCCTCTAGGGTCATGTCCTAGAAATGGCTACATATCTACGAAATGGTAACCTCAAAATTCGGCCCCAAGACTCCATAAAAGTTATGGACAGGGAGGATTCCTAATCTTAAGTATGTTAAGATAAAGGGTTGTCCAACTTATGTGAAAAGGTTTCAAAGGATAAGCTTGGGACAAGATTTGACAAGTACAGATTTGTGGGACATCCTAAAGTAAGTTTAGGGTAAATGTTCTATAATCCTACTTATTAAAAGGTGTTTGTTACGAAACACGCTTCCTTCTAAGATAAAGGTGTTTATCATTGAAGGGGCTAGTGGGAGGATAATAGATCTTGAAGAGTTCAAGAACCACAAAACACTATAAGTCAAATAAGAGGAACCTATAGATAGACCTATTGTACCACAACAAGAATCATAAAAATCGAATAGTCACCAAGATACCTAGGAGGTATGGATTCATCATGGATGATGATGATGAGGTACACATCATAGAAGATGATGATCCAGAGTTACATTCGATGAGGTAAGACTTCAAGTGTGTACAAAAGGGTCAGTGGGAGCGTCGTGAAATTTCTAGTATTATATGTTGATATACTACGGATGAGGAATTACATACCAATGCTACAATCAGTAAAGATAAAGTTGTCTAAACAATTCCTCCACGAATGATTTGGGATACTCTTAATTGGGGATATAAATCTATATAGATAGATTTAAGAGGATGCTCGACTTAACCCAAGGAACGTATATTCATTTGATGCTAAAGTCGTTTAGTATGGCAAACTCCAAGAGATGTCTCATGTTGATGAGCCATGGAGTGTATCTCTCTTAATAGTCCCCATAGACTCCAAAGAAGAGAGATTGCATGAGTGACAATCATGTATGCAATGAAATATACGAGACCTGATGTTGACCAGTCATATTCTGGAGAAGTTCACTATGAGTCAGTGAAAAACATCTTAAAGTGCTTAACCGGCACTAAGGATGTGATCATATTGATGGTGGGTCCAAATTAAAACTAGAGGGCTTAACAGACTCAAGTTTTTCGATGCACCAAGGCGACGTAAAAATCCACTTTAAGGTAAAAGCGTTATCCCGAGCAGGTTGGTGCGTTGAATTGAAAGGTTCCAAACAAAGAAAGAGTTCTTTGGTTTAGTGATAAAGACAAAGTATATAGCTATAAATGAAGTCGCAAGTTGATTGTTTGGATTAAAAGTTCATTACGTAACCAGATTAGTTCCTAAGTCTCATCTTGGATCTAAACATATGTTGTGGTACTTTCATTTGATTATTAGATTCATTGAAAGATGGGAAATCACTATAGAGATAGTGGACTCTCATGAACAACATTACATATCCATTAACTAAAGCTTATCCAACAGCAGGATAATCGTCACTTAGAGAAGAAGAGTATGAGATACCATGGCGATTGGCTTTAGTGCAAGTGGGAGATTGAAAGTAGTATGCACACAAGCCAATCATGTTTGATGATAAAGCATATACTTTGTAACAATCTTATTCATTTATTAATAAAAAGTATTAATTTATTAAAGGCTTTTAATTATCTACATGATCTTTGTTTTATAATATGTGATAAACCCATAGTTTTAAGCAATGCTTTTAGAATAATGATGATGATCATTCTAATGAGATCTAAATTCTTAGAAAGCTTAAAACTAAAATAGTTCCCAATCGTTGGATTACTAAATTGGGGATTAGTGAATCCCGGATAGATTGGTACATACGTTGCTTGCTCATTGGATGAGGATGATTGATCTCATGATCATTTGTGTGGAGACACTAAAGCAAGTATGTAGGTGCTTATTAGAGAATAAGTTCATTGAACGTGGCTCTCGCTAAGGAATACCTAATGGAGTTTTATTTGCTGTCAATAGGAATTCTGTAGTGATAGTAGTACAAGTGATCCTTGGACTTGAGATCATCATAGTAGATTGTGTATGATGAGTTATACTTTGACTTATTCCTTAAGACCCTTAGGGTATATCAAAGGGTATGCTTGGGTATAATAAGTTGTACATGGAGATAATGTATGATCAATAAAGAATCTACCACTTCTAATAAAAGAAGAGAAATGTCATATGTGATTCGATAAATGACAACCCAGATAGTCCTTGGTTAAAGCGTAATGAAATTAGAAAGGAGTTTCTAATTTGCATTATTTGAGTTGTGCATTTAAGAGTCGAAATACATATAATTAAATAAAATAAGACTTGACAAAGTAATTCCATGTCTTATATTTAATTGGGACATTGTATGGTGGAAGGATTGAATCAGACGGTAACTATTTACTCAAAGGTTCTTTAATGATTAATGTTGAAATCTATATTATCCGGAAAGTCGTTGATCGCTGGGGAGGCTTATCCCTATTGTAGAATAAATATTATTTATATAAATTAATTGTTTAATTTATTTATTTAAATAAGATTAGAATTGTTCTAATTGATTTATTCACAATAGGTTTAATATGGAGAACCTAAAGGGTCACACCATAAAAGGAAGAATAATTATTTAAGAAGTTAATGGCATAATCGTAATAATATGTTAAGTATATTTAATTTAATCTATGGTGATAGAATAAATTAAATAGCTTAATATTTATTATTTAATATTTTGAAATATTAAATATAAATTAATAAGAGGAGTCTTATTAATATTATTACAATTATTATTATTTTAATTTCTAAAAGAGTTTAGGAATTAATTTAATATAAGTACTCTCATTTATTCCTAATTAGATTAGGAAGGAAAATTAGTTAAAGGAGTTTAATTAATTATCCCTAATAAGATTAGGGAGCTTAATTAATTAAAAGAATTAATTAATTAAAACCCAATTCCTTAATTGTTAAGGTGGGTTGCCCACATCTATAAATAAGAGGAGTCTTATTATGGGTGGTATGGGTTGTTGACTTTTACAACGTAATAATTCCAATTTGTTGGAGAGTACCCTTTTCTATAGAGATAGAAAAACTAGGGTTTAGCCAAAAACCCCTTCTTCTTGAATTTTCTTCTTCCTTGGTGGATCACCTCTAGAGGCCAAACATTTGTGTGGCTAACGTTGATCAAAGGAAGGAACCAAACCCGGTGGATTCAAGATTGAATGCGAAAGGATTTGGAGGTGAACTTGTACCTGAGGAAGCTCGATCTTCAAGGGTATGATTTATTCTTTATCTTTTCGTTTAATTAATAATTATGCATAAAGGGTGATCCGGGTTTATGGTTTGTAAATTTTTAAACTCTGATTTTACACGCTTCCGCTAATTTTGTGCAATTTGATTGCTTCATGAATATTACAAACCTAACAATTGAACCTTAGTTTGTGTGGATATGTTGGAATAGTCTTCGTTGCATGAGTATACATGATTCTTAATTTAGACTATAATTTTCTGTTTTGAGTAGTTTAACATGTGTATTCTTTGCTTGAATCAAGTTTTGGTGAACACTATACATACACACACATCATCTCTATAACATGTATGAATTATCTGAGTGTATGATGTTATGACCATAGTTTAGTTTGAACTTGTATTCTTGAGTCTGGATAATTCATTGAGGCATTTTGGGCTGAAATTCTGTTTAAGTTGGAATGATGTGAAACTAGTCTGCATAGTAAATTAGCTGCATAGTATTGCTTTTGCATTGTCATTTTTATTTAGCATACATTACTTGAGGGCAAGCAATAGTTCAAGTTTGGGGGTATTTGATAAGTAGGTTTTACACCTACTTATTGGATATCAATTTACCCGAATTATGCCCAACTCAAATACATTCTAGTATGTTTTAGTTGCATTTCATGTTATTTTGCATTGCATATATTTAGAACTACTTTGGTGGAACAATTGTAGGAAATGGCATAGTTTGGTGGTGCTAGATGGCATGAGGCTGATGTAGATGGCATGAGGTTGACGGATGCATGATAATGAAGGTATAATGGAGCAAGGAGACCAAGCAAGGAAAAGAATGAACAAGTAGCAGTAGCAGCAGCATGACAGAACCAGAACCAGAGTACAAACTACAGGAGCTGCGTTGCCACACGACAGAATAGGCTTGAGGACACGCGCCCGTGCGAGGAATACGCTAGAGGGGCACGCGGTCACGCGCGATGGCTGAAGCTGCTGATTTGTTTTATTTTAATTTCCAATTTTAAAAGGTTGTAATTGAAAAAAAATGATATCTGACTAGTGTCGGATGGATCATTGATAACTTTTGATGCATTTTGACAGTAGTAACTAGGGTTTACACATTGGGATAGATTCCAACGAAGAACGAAGCCTACACTCCATCTTTTCTAATTCTTCTTGAGATTTTCTGTCATTGTGGATTATTATTATTATTTTGCTGGAATTTTTATGAGGAGTTGAACTTTAACTTCGGTTTATAATCTTCAATTGGGTTTGATCGTTTCTATCCTTCATCTTTCAATTGTTTTTTTGTGAATCACGTTTAGGTTTGATCCCATAATGGCTTTTGGTTCAGTCATGAACTAAACTCCATTATGGGATTCTAACGGATTTTAATATGTTGTTTAGTTGCATGCTTGATTAATGGGGTTATTTTACATATCATATAGGATTTCTATCATGATTGGTTTGCATGTATGAATGCTTGATCACCATTCGTTTCAGTACTTGCATGGAATTGACAATGAACATGCACGTATGGATTGTATTCATGATAGCATACGTATATGGGGCTGTTTTATATGGCTTGTGTATTTCATGAATGAGATAGACATATACTTATTCACCGTATGAGTTAAAATAAGGTCTTGTGCTTAAATTCAGTATGATTTTAATTTCACATAGACATATAGCGATTTTGGTTATATTGATGATTACATGGAGTCTATCATTTGTGGATGTTGTGTAAGTAGGTCATAGTGCATTAAAAATGGCTATAACTCTATTAGTGCTCTTGGCTACTTTCCTGTGATATGTGAACAATTCTTGCATAATAGTGGTAATTAGATAAAGTATTAAATGAAGTTAGGATCCCATTATTTCCAGATTTGGTTTATTCCATTATTATTCTTGTTTTAGTTGTTATTTACAATTAGATTATTTCACCAATATAGTTGCTAGTCTAAGCATATAAATATAGTTATTTAATTGATGCATAGTAGTTTAAATCTGACAACTTTCTCTGTGGGATCGATACTTTACTTACTCGGTATTACTTGTTAACACACGTATGCTTGCATGAGTTAGAGCTCTTTTTGTTAGAACTGAAAAAGAGGCAACACTATACAATAAGGACTTTGTCCTTAGCCAAAATCCATTCATCATGCTCCTGCTCCCACATGGACTCGACATCAGTCTTGTCATCTATAACCATTTGGAGCTTTGCTTTCAGCTCCTTGACTTCCTGACAGTAATGGATATTTCTATCCGACAATGACATAAACAGAGACATCATTGACCCCACAGGAGCTATCTCCACTGCTATAGCTACTGGATTAAAGGACACTGTCTCTACTTCTTCTTTTATCATTCCATCAAATACTAATATGTAGTCAGCTTCATCCGAGTCTCCAGACTCAATAATCACTACATCTGGCTCTGCTGCTATAGGGTTCGGTATACCCTCTACTTGGTTCACCGATTCTTCACTAATGGCTTGACCATCTACATACATTCCGTTTACTCCTGACAGCTACACAAAATAATTAAGTTGATAAGTACACGTCAGTAGAATAATAAAAACACATAACATAATCATAATGCATTTTTATAAGGTTATTTTCTTCTTGTACTTCTTTGACTTCTCTAAAGGTTATGACTTAAGGTTTTTAATCCCCCCCTTAGTTTTATAACCTAATGCTTTAATACCAACCTGTGACACTAATGGTACTTTCAACCATAGCACCTCACAGGGGTACTTATCAATTTTCCACCGACTTGCTCGGTGCCCCCTATGAAAAGTCTGGTTGTGGTGCATTCCCATTTAGGGACGTCACCAGCAAAAGGCTCGGGGTTCTTCACGGAATGCGCTTATAGCTTTGATACCAACCTGTGACGCCCCCAAATCCGAGTGTCTTCCAACCCGACAGATGGTGCTACACGGTACTACCATTCATACATTCATTTAAATTGAAAAGTCTCAAAAGGACTAATATAACTTCTATATATCCAAAATAATATTACATTTCCCAAGTTCTTTGTAACCCATTCGTTTGTTCTTGTCACAATATCAAATATATTACAATCGTTCACCTATACTATTACATAAGTAATCTAAGGGTTCATCTTCGCCCTGCCCTTATCCTTGCCTGAGCCTTCGGTCCGCTCGATCTTGGCTGTGTTCATATTGTTCAAGCAAGAGTGAGCATGACTAGCTCAACAAGTAATACAATTCTAATAAACAACATGCTTGAAATATAGAACTCATATATCTTCAGTAACTGAACAATAGTTACAAAGTACTATCGATAATTCAAAATAGCACTTCTTTTCATTCAAAATGTTTTCCAACAACAATATTCAGTAGAATATCAACTAAGGCTCAAGACTATGATCAGTTCATAATCTCTTTTTGAAAAGGACAACCCGGAACTAAGTCCGTAAGTCTGGCATAGCTTACGAGCACTTCTGGGTGATCAGCCCATAGTACTCTATGTTGATCAAAACTACATTCATTAAACGTGTATACGTTTAAGTTGTGGCAACCTCACGTGCTTGTCGTTAAACGACAAAAAAAATTTAGCATACTTGGTCTTCAATTGAAAACCATACCAATAAAACTCGGTAAACATTAATCATGCTTAACAGAATCATAATATAAGTCTAGCCGAAAGAATTGGCTTAGACTTCATCGTTACAAAACTTCATGCGAAAGAATACATGAATTACACAGCTTGTGCAGACTGAACTGGAACAAGGGTTAGAATACTTTCCTTTAGCGTCTGCTTACTGATTATCGCACGTACACTTTAGGTCTCTAAGTTTCTACAATACATGATCACATAACGTACCACATTAGGTCATATATAATCAAGTATGTATACTAATATATCTTACCCTTCATCTCAATCTAAATCCTGACTTAGATCTATAATTTATGGGTTTTCGGCTGTTCATTACATCATTCACATTATGTTCACTTTCAATAGATTATTAACCTTAATCATCATACATTAAGTGCCTAACAATTCCTTAACAATGATATGCTTATACCTTAGTTCATTACTAATATGTTCTCTTTCATTCTATACTTGAAATCTTTCTTCTATGGTAAATTCTTAGGTCTGGCACCACACATCACTCTTCTTCTCGCGTCGCGGTGCGAGTTTGTAGTAGGCAAGCCCTGGACTCGGCACTGCAGCACCACCTTTTGGCCTTCGGTTGGCGCCGCGACGCCAACTCTGTGCCTCAGACAGTTTGTAAAGTTTGAAAATTTTACGAAACTCCCAGACTCATAACTTCTACGTTATAAGTCCGAATTGGCTCGTTCAAAAGCATACGGTTCACAAATTCCATACTCTATGCATTCATGCAAGAATTTTATCTATTTGACTTCATTTGCTAAAATTTCACCTATTAGTTCATTTTTAACGAAAACAATAAACGTTCGTGAACGTTCAACACTCGTTTCATCGTTCTAAGTCGGAATTCGGTCATTTTCGAGTCCGCAACTCTATAACAGAAAATATGACTTGTCTCCATCGAAATCCAATGTTTCCGACTTCAAACACAAAATACGACTTCCATTCCGAGAATTTCACGAATTCGACGATTATCGTCCAATCGTGTGAATTCCGGAAAAACTTCATTCCTAATGATTCTAAATGGATTTTAATCAACATGTGAATATCACAAGTTACTTATGACACCAACTTATAGTCAAAGTAGGTTTTGACTTATTCTCATAGGTCAGTGACTTAATCAACTTATTAACTATAAATTCTCATACTTATGACTTACTATGAACTTAAGTCCATCAATCAATGTTCTCATACTATATTCAACATACTAACATCCTATGACAAACATATGATAAGTTCTTCATGATTCTATCAACTTATTAGAGTTCAAGGTGCTTATTCAACTTATTTGGCTTAAGTTCATTCATCAATAACTTATAAAATGTTCTTTAACAAATAATCCAACTTCTCTATCAATCCTATCATAGAAGAGATAAAGATAATAGGTATGAGTCTTACCCTTGAAGACTATTACTTCACTTCACTTTGGAAAATCTAGGAAAGGATGAAGTGGCTTATTCTCTCTACCAAATAAGTTGCTTATCTTGAGAGGAGTTGGGAGAAATTTATCAAACAACAAATGAATTATGAAGCTTGGTATTTATAGGCTTGGCTAAGTTAGGGTAGAATGGTCATTAAGACATCCCGCCTCCTTAACTAACCTCCTTAACTCCACCTCCTTACTATTCATCACTTTACAACTAAGTAAACTTGGCTAGCACAACACTTTATCACCACACAAAGTTCTTGCCCATCAAGTCTACCCACATTAACATGGTTTACTCAATGGATCATGGCTTATCATTGGGCTTGCTAATTAATCTTACTAATTCCTTATTGGGCTTCCATTACAAAAGTTTGGACTTATGATTTAACGAACACTTGGGCTTGAGTATCACATTCTATTGGACTTCTATCATTATGCTAATAATCCTACAAGTCCATTACATTTAATTAACAACTTAACATATATACACCACGTATAATTCTCATATGCTAGCTCGTATATTAATTCATAATATAAGTTATTTCATTCTCCATTCTTAATAGTATAATACGTCGTATTATACTTATGTTCATTACCTCGTACAATGCATACACCTCATACAATTTCAACTTTCTTTCCTTAACGCTTAATAAACCTAACGTTCTCAAATTAGGTCCGCATGCAAAATATTACGTTTTCCATACTTAGATTATTATTACATAATCAAACGTATTTCTTGGAAGTTCAAAAATAATTACCGAGTAGAAATCGATGAATATTCTTTTTCGGAAAATTTCTCGGAAAGCTTTTATTTTCATCTTAGAAATTCAAACACTTTAATTCATTCACGTAGTTAAAATACTACGACGTTTCGGGGTTTCTAGGTTATAGAACGACATTCATCTTATGAATACATAATAATAATAAATAATATTATTTTATTCATTATTAAAAGTATTTGCAAAGGGTCGATTTTTCGGGGCGTTACAACTATAGGCTGATCACCTAGACGTGCTCGTAAGAAACTCCGGACTTATGGACTTAGTGTCGGAATGTCCTTTTCAAAGAAAGTATGAAATGCTCAAGGTCTTGGACCGAAATTGATGTTTTACTGAATATTTTCATTGTAAAACGTTTTAAAGAAAATAGAAGTGCTATTTTGAATTATCAATAGTACTTCATAACTATTGTTCAATTATTGAAGATATATGTTTGTATGATTCAAGCATATTATAAATGGAATTGTTGTACTTGCTAAGCTAGTTATGCTCACTCTTGCTTGAACCATATGAATTCAGCTAAGACCGAATAGACCAAATGATCCTCTAAGAATAAAGGAAAGGCTAAGGCAGATTGCTAAGCTGGCTATGTAATAGTTTAGGTTTAATATTGTAATATATTTGACATTATGACAAGAACAAATGTAATGGTTATAAAGAATCTGGGGAATATAAATGTTACTTTGAATATATATAGATGACATATTCATTCTTTAGAGGTTTTTCAATTGACTGTATGTGTGAATGGTAGTACCGTGTAGCACTATGTGTTGGGTTGGAAGATACCCAAATTTGGGGGCGTCACAGTATCAATAATCAATACAGATGTGAATAATCAATAATAATTATTCACTAACATGATTTGAATATAATAACTCAAGTTTGACTTAGAGAACTTGCCTTGACTGCGATCTAGTGCTACACAATTTCTCTTAATCTCTTTATTGTAAAAACCTATCACTGTTAAGATTGGTCTTGTA
The DNA here is from genome assembly GCA_020205615.1 of Panax quinquefolius. Taxonomy (NCBI): domain Eukaryota; kingdom Viridiplantae; phylum Streptophyta; class Magnoliopsida; order Apiales; family Araliaceae; genus Panax; species Panax quinquefolius. Next base: position 317,428 of record JAINUW010000639.1, read on the forward strand.
ATCAGCATATCATACTTTATATCATAATACAACTACTTTATTAGCAAATTAGTTAACACTTAACCACATAATCAATTACCATAAAACATCATTATTATTATCGTCATTTGATAGTATTTTACTTACTTTATTCTTATACATTATGATTTAACAATTAATCTTTCCTTTTAACAATTCTTATTTATAATCTAGTAAGCCGAATACTAACATTCAAGTCTGGATTATTCAAACATACCAATCTAGCCACCTGGATTGGCTAACCCAGCAAGCTGGATTCAACTAATCTCTAATTCAGTAAAATATTTTTCAATCCAGCAAATTACATTCAACGAACTTACAATTCAGTAAGCCTGGATTCATTAATACTTCAAACCAGAAAGCCTGGATTCATAACCCTTCAATCTAGTAAGCCTGGATTAAAAATTCTTCAATCCAACAAGCCTAGATTCACTAATCCTTCAATCCAGCAAGCCTGCATTCATAAACCTTCAATCCAACAAGCATGGATTGAAAGTCATTTAATCCAGCAAGTCTGGATTCAAAATTCTTCAATCTAGCAAGCCTGGATTCACTAATCCTTCAATCCAACAAGGCTGAATTCATAATCCGTCAATCCATCAAGCCTGGATTCAAAACCCTTCAATCCAGCAAGCCTAGATTTAAAATCATTCAATCTAGCTAGCCTGGATTCACTAATCCTTTAATCCAGCAAGCCTGGATTCGTAAACCTTCAATCCATCAAGCTGTTTTGCAATCCAGCAAACTGGATTCAACTATTTTTCAATCCAACAAGCTGGATTCATTATCTCCTTGAACAAAAATATAAAATCAACTTATTATTTTTCTCTCATTTGAACAAATATATATACATATATTTCATACACAAAAAGTATTTTTCCATAATTTTTCAACTTCTTTAAGTATTTTTCAAAAATCATTTTTAGTTCGTAGCTTAAGAAATTAGCCCTATTATGCTCACCTCCAGAAATTTCCATCTCATGGCATAATCTTACACATCTTAACATGACCCTCCAGTTTAAATTTTGTGGCCATCGGAGTTATAAAATTCCAGTTATAGCAATTTTCGTCCGAAAAACCCAAATATTGAAATGGCCATAACTTGGTCAATTTATATCAGAATGAGCTCATTTTTGGACAGGAGCTACTTTATGCAATATATTTTCATTTCCCAAAAGGGCAAAAACAAATTCAAAAATTAAGTGGCCAAAACATCCCTTGCAAAAGTCTGGACAATATGTTTTTGGGATTTTCCTCTTTTACCTACTTTACTGAAATCTGTCCATACGGAAATCTACAACTTTTTTTTGGTAATTCCACTTGCGTTTGAAAGATAACTGATTTTTTTTTGGTAATTCCACTTGCGTCTGGACAACTTGTTTTTGGGATTTTTCCTGAATTTTTGAATTACAAAAAAATGACAAAACTGCCCTTGGCATTGACTGTCCAAAAATAGTTTCTTTTTCTTTCTAAAGACGAAACTATTTTTACTAAAATAGTCACTATGACTTGTGTACTCAAAATTTTTGAGTGATACAACTTAGGTTTAGTATTTAACTTACATATCTAACACCCCTCTTTGACGGATCACGAAAAGAAAGTGTAGATCAAAAATGGTAGTTGATCAAAGGAAATGGAAAAAACTAGAGTTTTCTAACAAAACAAAACTAGTTTCTTTTATATCCTCTTGATTCACTTTCTAACACTCAAATATGTTATAAACATACATGAAACCATATAAAACATCTAGATAGAGGGTTTTAGACCTTAAGATAATAAACTTTAAATCACAAAAATCAAACAAAATAAATTGGAATAAGCTAGTTTAATTTTTCACCTTGATTTTTGGGCACACTTTCTTTCCCTTCCAAAGTAGAAGATGAATTTAGGGTGCATAAGTTTCCAAACTCCTCTCCTTATTCTTCCTCTTCTCACCGAATTCCTCTCTCTCTCTCTTGCCTCTCTCTATTTCTCTCTCTTTGCTTTGCTTGGTTAGTTGAAAGAAATAAAAGAGATAGAAACTAGATTTTTGTCGTAGTAAAAAAATATATATAGATATAAGATATGTTTTAAAGATAATTTCCCATCTTATCTCTTTCTCTCTTTTTACTTATCATCACATCACTTTCTAGTCTATTAAAATGTGGTGGCTTCATAATCAATTTGACACATGGCTAATCATAAGATGCGTTCCTCTTTTCTCCTCTTTAATCAGACGGCCAAGTGGCCTTATTTTCACCAAGTTTTGATCTCTTTTAATGTAATATATAATATAGTAAATGTCTAAAATACACCCTCTCTAATTGGGCTATAAGTTTGGGCCATTATATTTGATGTTTTAGGCTTTCCATATATAATCTTTTGGGCTTTAAATTTAATTCTTTGGGCCATTGAAAAATTAACATATTCCAATGCCTTTCCATTTTATCCTACCCTAATTATTTAATAAGGGTTTCCATTCCACACATATGGAATTTAAATCATTACTCTTGTAGCTTAAATTTTATAACCCAATTAGACTTGTTGAAATTAAGTTATAAAAATTAATAAATTGAGATAGTAAAAATATATCTCTTAAATTACTAAAATTTTAAATATTATATTCTCCCACACCATAACCCTTGGGTTATTTAAATTCCATACCTAATTTCGACATTTGAATTTTTATTGCTCCCTTTTCTGTGCTTATATTTTGGTGTTCTCATGTTAGGTTAGATTTGTTTGAAAAAACAAGTTGTGAAAAGGTTCGAAATTTATATGTCGACAATTTGATTGTAAGAGTCGCTAGTTGGTTTTTTTAAATGGTTGTACCAACACAACCAAGAAAAGGTTTGCACATTGACCCAGTGATGTGACACTGCTAAATGAGTTTGTGAAACCAAGATTCCCTAGGGTCCGGGGACTTGCTTATGCGGAGGGAAGGTGTTAGGCACCCCCCGACATCCGTGTTACCACGGTGACCACCACTTTTTAATTAAACTGTTATATGAATATGTGTGTGTGCGGGTCAATGTGCAGTTATTTGGAAGTAGCGATACGCCTCATTTGCACCTATATACATAGGGTTTGAATTTATGTAAAAATTTAGTTTTAAACAAGATATAGCAGTGATGTTTTATAAAAATGGTTTTCAAACCCTGTGCTCAATAGTAATTGAGGCCTTTGATACTTGCATTTTATTAAATGTACTGCTTGATTGCTTTTATTTTCGAGATGCGAAGCATCTTCAAGAAAATAGTATATAGCAGTGTCGAACTCCTCATGGGCATGAAAGCCATCTAAGGAAATTCAAACACCGTGAATAATTTACAAGCTGCTTATAGCTAAAAATTTCCATCACGGGAACCGAATCTAGATTTAGTAGATTAAATCTGTGATCACATGATTCCTAGGATCACATGATGTCGCGATTTATATGAAAGCAATAAGCAGTTATATATATAAAAGCTGTAAATATATATATACAGACATGATCAACCACCACGAAGCACCTCCACGGGGGGATTAGAAATATAAATATATAAAAGTTGTAAATATATATAGAGACATGATCAACCACCACGAAGCACCTTCGTGGGGGATCAGAAAATGTAAATAAAGCAATAAATACGATCAACCGCCACGAAGAAAACTCCAGGCCTGACAAAAATTTAAATATATATATAAGCGGTAAATGCACAGGATATATATCGATCCCGGCTCGGTTTATCATTTCAGCGATTTATCGCTATATATATATATATATATATATATATATATATATATATATATATATATATATATATATATATATAGCGATAAACACACATGATATATATCGATCCGGCTCGGTTTATAATTTCAAATGATTTATAGCTATATATATATATAAGTAATAAACTCTCTCGGATGTAAAATCTAGGCTCATCATAACTGAGTTCAACAAAAGTTCATATATATAGGTATATATATATATATATATATAAAAGCAAATAAACGCGCTCAGGACGTGAGTCCAAAGCCTCAATGAGGCATAACTCGATAATGTTCGTCATATATATATATATATATATATATATATATATATATATATATATATATATATATATATATAAGAAAATAAAAGACAGATAGAAGTCCAAGGCATGCATACATGCAACACGACTCTCAATGTGAAGAACGATGTGTGCAAAGATGAAGAGAAAGGCTTTAAAGTGTGTAAGAAGGCTTACAATGGACTTCCAAAGAAGACTTCTATAGCTTTAAACGGATAAACACTCAGGTCCCGCCGATAAAAATATGACTGAATATATGTTCACAAGTGTTTAAAATTAGAAAACACTCAATTTAGGGTGTGTATAGAGAAAATTGAAAAGAGCTTCCTCGTCATTTTCTCTTGAAATATGGCCACCCAAGCCCTCTATTTATAGAGGGGGGAGCTGCAGGTACACCTGCGGTAGCCGCATATGTACCTGTGACTGCCCGGGGTGCCCCGGGCTCTGTGGGTCTAGCCGTCTCGAAGTACGTACACGCATGCAACGTTATGTCTACTCGAACTTGCAGAACTTCAATCCGAGCCTCTAATTGAGGTGTATAAAACCTTTTACGGAGTGCTATTGTCGAGAGATATGCCATGACATGGGATTAGAGGTTGTTAGAAGTCCGGAAGATGGGACCATCTCCTTGGTCTTCAAGCTTCAAATTCTATCTGGTGTGCTGCCTCGCGTAGTAGTCACTCGGGATTGGAACTCCTTGGTTCTTGTGGGACATTTCTATGTAGAATGTATGTTGAGATGGAGCAATGTGGGATTGAGGTGGAAAAATAATGATTTTTCCCCTCACCGGGGTTATCTCCGGTTTCGGCTGATAAAGCAGTCGTTGCTCAGGGTTATCTTTGAGATTTGGTTGCTACAAGTACTGGATGTCCTCAGGGTTGTCTCTGAGGTGTGCCTAACCTCCCGAGGTTATCTCTGGGTTTGGAGCTGAGTGCCTCGGTGTGAGTCCTGAGGTTGAAGCTAGCTACATAGGTTGAAATGAGCATCTTCGGGGTTATCTCTAGAACGACAACTGCACTCCTTCTGGTTATCTCCAAGAATGACATTGTCTTTCCCGGTGTTGTTTATGGGACTGAGACTGAGTATCTCGGGGTTATCTCTGAGGTGAAACGACCTTCTCCGGTGTGATTTTTGGTATTGAGACTGCATGCCTCGGTGTTATCTCCGAGGTTAGAACTACAACTTCTGGTGTTAATTTCGGGATGGATTTTGAAACTTTCGGTGGTATTTTTGGGATTGAGTTGAGCTGTCATCCAGGGTTATCTCTGAAAGATGATTCTGCCCTCCTGCAATATTAATAACAGGTATGCAGAAAATTTCGAGTGTCTACAGATGCCCCTCTTTATCATCTTCATACAATGCAATGGCATGGATAGGATAAAGAATACTAGACACTTGAAATGCAACAAGATGATCATGATGCCATGTATAACAACATGATGCGAATGTATGTGGTTTTGTTGGATTGTTTTCCAACGTGGTGGGATGATTGTTGGCTCCCCTAGACTTTTACTGGTGTTGACAGTTATTACTGGCAACCCTGATGAACTGTCTTGGATGAGCAATCCAATGCTCTCAGGAGCTTCCAGGATGTTGACATTGGGGTTATCACCAAAGTCCTTAATCCTTGATATAGACTTCACTTTTGAAGATGTATCTCTCACGTACAAGAGATTCTATGGGGATAGAGCTTTGTCTGTTTAGGATGTGTATAATATATTCCATCATCAGTCCTCCCCGATAAGGATGTTCTCCCTTGGTTTGTACCACCAGGTCACTCCGCTGTTCTATTGGAGTTACTGCCAACAGTTGGTGTTGTCAAGGTTACCTGACCTTCAAATACATGTACATCAACGTATTAGATCCATGTTAAGGATAATGTCAAGGCTGCTTGACCTTCGTTGATGTGTGCATCAACGGATGGATTATATAAAAACCTGTTGGGGAAAAGGTTTTAGGGCTACGACCCTGAATTGATGGCATCAGACCTTTGTGAGGTATTGCCGAATATAGTTTGCAACAATTGAGATCATCGGTATAGTGTACCTTGTGTTTGGGTGAATTCCAATGAGTGATATGTAAAGTCACAACTTGACCCATAAAAACCAGGATTTCAGGCTATTCTTCTCAATCGCGTAGCATTTTTATTCCTTATTTGGCCTTTTTAGCTTGTTAGAACTCCTTCGCAACTCGAATTGGACTGAGCAAGAGGGGTGCGCCCCACCCAAGGGAGCCACAGGTACACCTGCGGCCAGCCATGGGTAGATTTAAGCTTCTTATTGCTTTCATAAGTCATTTTCATATTGCGCCGCAAAGGAAATCCAAGAGCTCTTCTTCAGATTTGCTGAGTTCAGGCGTCTTTCTGCAAATTCTATCACCGTACAAGTGTTCTACACTGTCCTAGTAATGTATGCATGTCTTCTTTCCCAATTTTTATCCGTTGGAAAATGACTTATGATATGAAATGCGACTAAACACATAGTAGTGAATATGCATGCTCTTATGATGTGATAAAAAATATTTAACATAGCAAATGTTAGTATTAAACCATGTTGAACATAATGGTGTGAAAAAATTTGACTTTTGAAACAGTTAAATTGGCACCTTTTTCTGTTATTTCTTATCCTATTTGAGGACAAATGAGCTAAGGTTAAAAAGCAAAATAATCCTGTTAATTAGGTTACCCTTACAGATTTTTTACTGTGATGCATTAATGCATATAGGACGTTTATGACTGTGAGAAAGTGTGTTACTAAATGGCCACCTAGTCATGCCTATGTGCATGTGGATAGTCCAATTTACAAAGGTGACTATGGTAAAAATTTTCCAAAACGTAGGCATTGGGTAGTCATTCATTTTTAACTCTACTGTAGACGTATGTTAAAATAATGCATGCATGCATGTAGTCATAAAACAGCATTTGAAAAACCCCAGGTTAGAATTTACCACACCCTTTCTGAGGTGATTTGGAGACTTGTTGTCCAGATATATAGATCTGGATCAGCCAAGTAGTTCTCGCAGGACCACTTCAGGTGTGCGAAGGAAGGCTTCTGAAGTGCCTCAACCCCGTTCTCTTAGACAACCTCGTCGTTTGGCGGAGGCAGTGATATGTCATGTCCAGGTTGATGTGCCGGATGTTGAGGACGAGGAGGAGGATGTTCCGGTTGCGGACCCTGCTCCGGCTACACATGTTCCCCGTAGGGATTTCCCAGGTATCCAGGTGATGATCCTAGAGTTGCTGGGTGATCTGAAAAGACATCCCTCGATTTACTTGCACGCAAATGAGGTAAAAGCTAGATTTTTATCATCCCCTTTTTTCCTATTGACGAGAAGTAAAGGATTCTGATGTTGATCTGCTTTGTGATGTAGGTTCCCAACTTTACACAGCCTAGACGGAACTGGTTTAATACTCACTCCACATACGAGGCTCTACATCTTGATTATAGAGTGATTGTGCATGGCTGGGGCTTTGGAGCTTTCTTTTCCATCCTTCCCCGTCGTTGCCCTTGGGGTTACCTCAGGGCATTGTCTGAGCGATGGTTTCAGCAGACTCAGTCTCTCCATTTATTGGACTATGAGGTGATGATGACGCTGATGGATTGGCGATTTATCCCTGGTATGGAGTTTGGAGGGGATCTAGTGCCATGTATGGCGGATATTACCCCGACTGTCGTTCGATCCTTGCTAGGACATCCAGCTAAGGCACTCAAGGGCAGGACCGTTCGTACAGGTCCATTGAGCATGGATGCTATAAGTGGCCTATTGAGTGAGCCCATAACCGATGATGTGAGTGTCAGGGATCGCATTTTTCGGTGATTGTTGCTAATGATCTTTAGGGGTTGCTTCATAGCTGATAACTCTTCTATGGTGTCATTCGCTTTGGTGAGCGCCACACGACATCTGGACCATATCGGAGAGTATAACTGAGGTTCCTACACCTTCGCCTATTTCCTCAGGAGTATGCGCATGCATTCGCAGGGCTTGACAAAGGCTTGGCTAGGATTTTTCCCATTTTTACTGGTGAGTATTTCTCTTTTAATTTCCCATGTACAGGTTAAGAGTGTTGACTGACAACAGATGTTTGCCTTTTGTGTTGGCAGTTCTGGGCCTATGAGAGGCTCCCTTATTTGCATCCTGTGAGTGTGCTAGGCTTGGAGACCTATCCACGAGGACGGTGATGGCATCATTCCATACTAGCAGAGGTCCCTGTAGCTGAGGGTTTCTCTCATTGTTGCCAATAGCTGGAGTTGTTGAGAGCTGATGACATTTCTTGGAATCCCTATTCTGGGGAGCATTTGGCCATTAGTTTTGAGGATGGATACCCGACTGGTGTCGAGTACGTGATTTCCACCCTTAGGATTCCTATCTTTATAAATGGAGGATGGGAGCTCTATTTAGGAGAGTGTGCTATTAGAAGCACCACACGAGAGATTCGTATACCGATCTTGCCTCCTACCAGGCGTTATTGGCCCATTTCACAGTCACACATCATTAATATCCCTTTGATAGGTGTTGACGGTTTTAAACTGATAGAGGGTCCATATACCCAGGCTACGTTTCAACATTGGTGGTCCCCTCATACCATCAAAGCCCAGACCCGTGCCACGTAGTTTATGGGGGATATGGTTCCTGGATTCGTGATGATGACATATTGGATGGTCTGTGTCAGAGATCCAACTCATTTGACATAGATTGACAGTTTGACCCAACAATTGGACCGGGCACATTTCTTTATCTAGTACTTCGGTAGAGATCCGGCATAGGCAGATACATTTGATCCTTCCAGCTCAGGCGATGGTGTGACACCCCCAAAATAGGTATACATCACCCATTTGAGTCGCCAAATACATGATAAAAAATTCAAATATAACTTAATTATACAATAGTCGTGTAAAATACGACAAAATCTACACTCAATGGAGTCCTCATTACATTTATTGTCACACTATTTTATAGAATAGTGAGGAGTACTAAAACCATTTATCCTAGACCATCACTCCATTCTCCGACTCATCCCAGCTATATTCTCATTTCATGAAGAAAACAATAAAAGAAAGGGTGAGCTCAACTAGCCCAGTAAGAAATATTTTGACTAAGATAATGCAGAATAAATTATCATTAGCATTCAACAATGTTAAACTGATAGAATATAATAGACAATAAGTTTAACTGCAGCGGAACAAGCAATCCATTAGAAGAGTCAAGTAGAGCATAAAATCTACTATCTTCTATGATTTAAAAAGTTTTTGATCAACTTTATTGCTGAGACTCAGCTTAAAAAAAATAAACCACATCATCGAATCATCCCTCCACCACGGCGAAGGATATTCATTAAATCATCAATGGTCATGACTATACCGAATAATCTCTGGTCATAATCATACCAAAAATTGTCCATCAATGCACTACAGGCCAATGAGGACTTTTACCACATCATTCGTCACATTACGGTCATAATTATACCTAATAATCCCTTGTCATAATCATACCAAGTCCATCTATGCACGTAAGCCAAAGATGACTTTCATCACAATATAAGCGTTAGGATGATGGCAATGACATAATAATTCGATAAAACAAGTTCAAGGAGAGATTTTAAAGATTTATAATTTAATTTATCCATTAATCAATAACGTCCATATTGTCAACATGATACTACTTTGTGAAGTAAAATTCAAGAATAATATTCATGTACCAAAAATAATTTAGACAGAAAAGATATATATTTTTTGGGTAAATAGTACCCCATGAATAGTACTTTGGGAATAGTACACCGTGAATAGTACCCCGACACGAAAAGTGTCCCGAATACCCGAGTGAATGATACTAGAGTGAATAGTAATCAGGGGAATTGTAACCCGTAAATAGTACTCCGGCAAGAAAAGTGCCCCGAATGCCCGAGTGAATAATACTAAAGTGAATAGTAAGCGGGTTAATAGTAACCCATAAATAGTAACTCATAAAAGAAAAATACGAAAGAAAATGATATTCCATGACGAGTACAAAAGAAATGATATCTCATATGAGTATAATAAAATATACGAAACTGCAAATGGATTTTCGCCCGCCATGCGGTAATCCTAGTATACAGATCATTTCCACAATTTAATAAAGAATAAATACGAAGGATCATTCACAATACATGGGGTAATCCACATAGACAGGTTATTCCAACAGAAAATAATAAAGAATGGAATAACAGAAGAATTCACCAGGCATGCGATAGACCGCACAGACAAGTTATTCCCAACAGAATAATAAAGAATGGAACCAGGTCATGCGTAATCCGCAGAGATAGGATATTCCCACAGAATAATAAAGAATGGAACCAGGTCGTGCGTAATCTGGACAGACAGGATATTCCAACAGAATAATAAAGAATGGAATAACAACATAATTCACCAGGCATGCGATAGACCGCACAGACAGGTTATTCCAACAGAATAATAAAGAATGGAATAATAGAAGAATTTCACCATGTATGCGGTACTTCGCATAGACAGGTTATTCCAACATAATAATAAAGAGTGGAATAACAACCCTTACGAGTATTGAAAGAAAATAACTCTCTTCATGAATACGAAAGAATAATACCCCTTACCTCAAAAGAAGACTGTATACTGGAATAGTGAGGTAGCAGACTTCTCTTCTTCTTTCTCTCTATAATTTCTCTCTATAATAATTGCTCTATAGCTTTAGTGAATTGGTGAAAAATAAAGAAGGAATGAGCTTCTATTTATAGGAAAATATAGTTTCGATAATTGCACATTTTGGGGATCAAAATATTACAGTATAATACCATTATCTTTTTCTTAATTTTTAATTTAGTCATGCAAGTATTATCAAACTTGCACCACCTCCCCTAATAGTAAAGCATGTGAATCAATAGTAAATCGTGTGACTCAATAGTTCTAAACATATAAAAAAATTAATTACAGTATAATACCTTAATCTATACCTCCATTTTTAACTTAGTCATGCAAGTATTATCAATCTTGCACCAACTCCCCTAATAGTAAAGGAATGTGAATCAATAGTACACACATGTGAACAAATAGTTATAATCATGTGAATCAATAGCAATTAATTGCTTATTTATCCTATTAATTACCCGATTGGTCAGTATAACTTCCAGACATCAATTATTATCGAAATAAATATCGATTTCCACTAACACTAATAATCCCAACACAACGGAACTATCAATTTCATCTTTAATCAACACGAACTTATTCATAATTAATATTATAATTCACAATATTTAACAACCAGGTCGTTCCTAGGAAAGAGGGGGCTTTCTGATAAGGATTTCTCCTTATTGGCGCGCAATTAGGTGACCAAACCTCTCCTTGACAGAACTTCTAGACATTGTCAATATTGCAAATAATAATATGAAAAACTTTGTCGTCTCAATTATTGATTTAATAATATAAAATATTGTGACAATAATTGAATAAAATCAAGTGACTTCTCACGTAAGCATCAATAATCAATACCGTGTGCTACTATGCAACCATGCGTATTAATGTATTTTTATCACCGATTATTTTATAACACTAGCTTACTTTGAAAAAATTTCAAATATCACCCTTAACTTTAACCTTTTATCAATTTAACCATTTACTAAACAGAATAATTATAAGAAAATTGAATAATTTCATTTCATAAAATTCGAGGTCTCACAATCTCCCCTCCTTATGAAATTTCGCCCTCGAAATTTACGTACCTAGTAGTTCGAAGAGATGAGAATACCTTGCTTTCTTTTCGGATTGTACCTTCCCGTTTATTTCCTCTCTATCATGATTTTCCTATTTCTCATATCCTGTATTTTAGATATCATTCTAGAATATAGTTTTAAAATAAGGGTTAATTGACATATCACATATTATCCCTATACTCTGACCGACCAATTAAATACCAAATAAACTTTGGTAGGTCATACTACCGAAGAAATTCCTCGTCTCTCCCCTCCTAGTTCTTGTCTCACATCTCAACCAGGGATCATATCCCTAATCTTTGATACCAACTGTGACGCCCCCAAAATAGGTATACATCACCCATCTTGAGTCGCCAAATACATGGTACAAAATTCAAATACAACTTAATTATACAACAGTCGTGTAAAATACCGCAAAACATAATCTAAGAGTTTCAATAAGAATATTGTCATCTAGACAATATCCACACTCAATGGAGTCCTCATTACATTTATTGTCACACTATTTTATAGAATAGTGAGGACTACTAATACCATTTATCCTGGACCATCACTCCATTCCCCGACTCGTCCCAGCTATATTCTCATTTTCCTGAAAAGAACAATGAAAGAAAGGGTGAGCTCAACTAGCCCAGTAAGAAATATTATGACTAAGATAATGCAGAATAAATTATCCTTAGCCTTCAATAGTATAACAACTGATAGAATACAATATACAACAAGTTTTAGTTCAACAACTGCAGCGGAAATAAGCAATCCATTAGAAGAGTCAAGTAGAGCATAAAATCAACTATCTTCTTTGATTTAAAAAGTTTTTCATCAACTTTATCTCTGAGACTCAGCTTAAAAAAAATAAACCACATCCTCGAATCATCCCTGCACCACGGCCAAGGATATTCATTAAATCATCAATGGTCATGACTATACCGAATAATCCATGGTTATAATCTTATAAAAAACTGTCCATCAATGCACTACAGGCCAATGAGGACTTTTACCACATCATTCATCATATTACGGTCATGATTATACTATATAATCCCTGGTCATAATCATACCAAGTCCATCTATGTACGTAAGCCAAAGATGACTTTCAACACAATATAAGCATGAGGATGATGACAATGACATAATAATTCAATAAAACAAGTTCAAGGATAAATTTTTAAGATTTATAATTTAATTTATCCAGGAATCAATAACGTCCAAATTGTCAACATGATACTGTTTGTGGATTAAAATTCAAGAATAATATTCATGTACCAAAAATAATTTAGATAGAAAAAATATATTTTTTTTGGGTGAATAGTACCCCGTGAATAGTACTTCGGGAATAGTACCCCAACACAAAAAGTGTCCCGAATACCTGAGTGAATGATACTAGAGTGAATAGTAATCAGGTGAATAGTAACCTGTGAATAGTAACTCATGAATAGTTCTCCAACACGAAAAGTGCCCCGAATACCCGAGTGAATAATACTAGAGTGAATAGTAACCGGGTGAATAGCAGCCCATGAATAATAACTCGTAAAAGAAAAATACCAAAGAAAATGATATTCCATGACTAGTACAAACGAAATGATATCTCATACGAGTATAATAAAATATATGAAACTGTAAATGGATTTTCACCCGCCATGCGGTAATCCACGTAGATAGATCATTTCCACAGTTTAATAAAGAATGAATACGAAGGATCATTCACCATGCATGCGGTAATCCACATTGACAGGTTATTCCGACATAATAATAAATAATTGAATAACAGAAGAATTCACCAGGCATGTGATGGACCACACACACATGTTATTACCAATAGAATAATAAGGAATGGAACCAGGTCATGCAATATCCACAAAGACAGGATATTCCAATAAAATAATAAAGAATGGAACCAAGTCATTCGTAATCCGCACAAACAGGATATTCCAACAGAATAATAAAGAATGGAATAACAACATAATTCACCAGGTATACGATAGACCGCACAGACAGGTTATTCCAACAAAATAATAAAGAATATAATAATAGAAGAATTTCACCTTGTATGAGGTACTTCGCATAGACAGGTTATTCTAACATAATAATAAATAATGGAATAACAACCCTTACGAGTATTGAAAGAAAATAACTCTCTTCATGAATACGAAAGAATAATACCCCTTACCTCAAAAGAAGACTAGATACTGGAATAGTGAGGTAGCAGACTTCTCTTCTTCTTTCTCTCTATAATTTCTCTCTATAATAATTACTCTATAGCTTTAGTGAATTGGTGAAAAATAATGAAGGAATGAGCTTGTATTTATAGGAAAATATAGTTTCGATAATTGCACATTTTGGGGCTCAAAATATTACAGTATAATACCTTTATCTTTTCTTTCATTTTTAATTTAGTCATGCAAGTATTATCATACTTACACCACCTCCCCTAATAGTAAATCATTTGACTCAATAGTTCTAAACATGTAAAAAAAATTAATTACAGTATAGTACCTTCATCTATACCTCTATTTTCAACTTAGTCATGCAAGTATTATCAATCTTGCACCAACTCTCCTAATAGTAAATGAATATGAATTAATAGTACACACATGTGAATAAATAGTTATAATCATGTGAATCAATAGCAATTAATTGCTCATTTATCCGATTAATTACCCGATTGGTCAGTATAACTTCCAGACATCAATTATTATCGAAATAAATGTCAATTTCCATTAACACTAATAATCCCAACACAATGGAACTATCAATTTTCTCTTTAATCAACACGAACTTATTCATAATTAATATTATAATTCACAATATTTAACAACCAGGTTGTTCCTAGGAAAGAGGGGGCTTTCCGATAAGGATTTCTCCTTATTGTCGCGCAATTAGGTGACCAAACCTTTCCTTGACAGAACTTCTAGACATTGTCAATATTGCAAATAATAATATGAATAACTTTGTCATCTGAATTAATTATTTAATAATATAAAATATTGTGATAATAATTGAATAAAATCGAGTGACTTCTCACGTAAGCATAAATAATCAATACAGTTTGCTACTATGCAACCACGCATATTATTGTACTTTTATCACCGATTATTTTATGACAACTTCCTTACATTCAAAAATTTTCAAATATCACCCTTAACTTTAACCTTTTATTAATTTAACCATTTATTAAATAGAATAATTATAAGAAAATTGAATACTTTCATTTCATAAAATTTGGGGTCTCACAGTTGGCCCCTCAGATGACCCATATGGCTTTACCGGTGTAGATCCTCCATTGTATAGGTCTGACATCCCCATTGATTGAGATTGAGCGACTTATGAGGAGTTACATCAGGTGGACAGGATTGATGATGTAGACATTGACACTATTGTCTTCTTCTGATGTATATTCTTGTTATATATCTTTTGATAGGCCTCTATTAGACATTGGGTAGATGTGCCCCATTCTCGCTATATCTTTTGATAGGCCTTTGTTAGTACTTGGGCATCTGTGCCCCATTTCCCTATATTTTAACTGTACAAAGATGAAATAGATGATTGTAGACACTCGAAATTTTCTACACTCCTATTACTAAAATTGCAGGAGGGTAGATTTGTCTTTTGGAGATAACCCTGAAAGACAGCTTACATCCATTTTGGATACTACCAGAAGTTCAGTTCCAACCCGAAACACAAACCGGGAACATCATTTCAAACCTGGAACACACATTGGGAATGTCATTTCCAATCTCGTAGATAACCCCGAGATATACAGATCAAAAGACCGGCAACAAAATCGAAGAGAATAGTTCTGTCTCGGTGATAACACCGCGACGCTCAGTTCCAGTCCTAGAGAAACACTAGGAGTAGCAACCCCGTCCTTGGTGATAGCCCCAAGAGATGCCATTGAAGTTCCGGCAATAACCCCAGAAATGCTTGTTCCAAACATATGCAATCAGCTTCAACCCCGGATATCCTATCGAGGCACACACACCTCAGAGCTAGAGTTGACAACGGGCAGACAGGAACATCCACAAATGACAGTGAGACATATAAACAAGTAGCAGTCCAATCTCATATGTAACCCTGAGCAACGTCTGCTTTCCGCTTAAACTGGCAATAACCTCTGTGAGGAGTCACAACGTCATCTTACCATCTAAACAAGATGATATAATGACATACCAATAAGTAGTCCAATCTTAGCTATAACCATGAGCAACGTCTACTTTCTGGTTAAACCGGTGATAACCCCGGTGAGGAGTCAAACGTCATCTTGTTCTTTCAACACCTGCGCGTCATCTCAACACTTCATACATACATACATCAAACATTACGTGTGACAGTACTTTGGATAGAATTTGAAGCTTGAAGACCATGGGCATAGACCCCTTTTCCTGACTTCGTACAACCTTTAATCCATGTCATTGCATAACTCTCGTACAATCACAAGCGTTCGAATGCTCGGATTGAAGTTCTGCAAGTTCGAGCGGACATTACAGTGCATGAGTGCACGTACTACGAGACGACGGGACCCGCGAGGCTCAGATGCACCACGACCACCGCAGAGGTACAAGCTAAGGTGGCGCGAAAATGTACTGTGGCCATCCGTCTATATATACAAGCCTTGGGGTCAGCCATTTGAGAGAAAGAGGAAGGGAAAAAGGTGAGGAAGCCCTGTCCATTTTACTCTATATACAAATCTTTTGAGTGTTTCCTCATTTCTAAACACTAGTTAGCTCACATATAGCTATCTTTTATCTGATGGGAGCTGAGTGTTTATCCATTAAAAGTCATAGAAGTCTACTTTGGCAGCCTACTGTAAGCCTTCTTATATTCTATAAAGCCTTCTTCTCATATTAGCACACATTGTTGTACACGTTGAGAGTCGTGTGACTGTGTTTTCCCGGACTTTGTTCCGTGGTTTTCATTTTTGTCTGTATATATATACTTATATATATGTATATATTTCATATATGCCTAGACTTCGGTCTGGAGCGTTTAATTGCTTATATGTATATATATATATATATATATATAAACTATTGTCAGACTCTGTCTGATGAGCCTGGATTTTATATCCGGTACGTTTAATCGCTTTTTTATATATACATATATATAATTGTTGTCAGACATATTCGATGAGCCTGCATTCACATTCGGTGCGTTTACTACTTATATATATATATTTATATATATCTGTATATATATATATATATATATATATATATTTATATTTCTGTCTGGCCTGGAGTTTACTTCGTGGCCTTTTACAGCTTTATTTACATTCCGTCCTGCCTGGAGTTTACTTCGTGGCAGTTGATCGCTTTTACTGACTTTATTTACATTTTCGTCTCGCCTGGAGTTTACTTTTGTGGCGGTTGATCGCTTCTGACTTTATTTACATTTCGTCCCACCTGGAGATTACTTCGTGGTGGTTGATCATGTCCATATATATATATATATATATATATATATATATTTACTACTTTTATATATTTACATTTCCGATCCCCCATGGAGTTGCTTCGTGGTGGTTGATCATGTTTGTATATATATATTTACAACTTTTATATATATAATCGCATCGCTTTCTTTATAAATTGCGTTATCATGTGAGCCTAGGAATCATATGATCATGTGTTCGATTTCTTGAATATAGATTCGGTTCCCATGATGGACATTTTTCAGCTGTAAGCAGCCTGTAGATTATTTTACACTGTCTGAATTTCCTTGGATGGCATTCATGCCCATGAGGAGTTCGGCACTGCTGTATATTATTTTCTCGAGAATTCTTCGCATCTCGAAAATAAAAGTAAACAAGCCGAACATTTAATAATAAAATGGAAGTATGAAAAGGTCTCAATTCCTATTGAGCATAGGGTTTGAAAAAACCTCTTTTAGAAAACGTCATAGCTATATATTGGTTAAAACTAAATGTTCCTATAAAATTCAAACCTTGTGTATATAGGTGCGAAGGAGGCCTCACACTACTTTCAAATAACTGCACATTGATCCACACACACACATTCATATAATAATTTCTTTAAAAAGTGGCGGTCACCGTGGTACCACGGATGTCGGGGGGTGCCTAACACCTTCCCTCCGCATAATCAAGCCCCCGGACCCAAAATGAATCTCGGTTTCACAAACCCGTCTAGGAGTGTCAAAAACACTGGGTCAATGTGCAAACCTTTTCGATTGCGTTGGTGCAACCAGTTAAATACACCAACTGGCGACTCTTAAAGTCAAATCGTCGACACTATACATGTTGGACCTTTTTCACTTGTTTTTTTAAACAAATCTCACATTAACATGAGAACACCAAAGAACAAGTAACGAAAAGGGACACTCAAAAATCCTGACGTCAACAATGATGATGTACTTAGGAATGTATATATAATTATTCCCTACATTATATTTCCATCTATTGTTTATCATGTATGTATTATGTTATGCATATATATGTCCAGCGATATTCGGCATTGACCCCTGGATGGTCTTAGCCGTATTGATCATACCCCACCAGTATTGGTGTCATCCCGTTTGAGATCATGGTATGATAGTATGTCACCTTCAGACAGGGTGACTGTAGATCAGTTATTACAGCATACTATGACTCTCCTGATGTTTCAGGTTCCCACAGGCTTTATAGAGGGTATGCTAGAGCATTGGATACCGGAGAGGCAGGTCTTCCAGTTTGGTATCCTTGAGTTAACTCCTACCTTGGAGGAGTACGCACAGTGGATGGTGCTGCCACTAGACAAACCTTGCACGCGGATGGCTATCGGCGGTATGAGCCGACAGTTTATGACCCCCATTGGGTTGAGGCGTATAGTTGTGCAAGATGAGATCACATTCGACCACGTTGTATCCCAATGTTTTCTGATGGACAGATTTAGCTTAGAGGATAGTTATACACAGTACTCCATGGATTTTACCATGCCGGAGGATCATTGGAATTTGGCCAGAGTAGATGTACTACTACTATGCATATTATCATATGTATATATGCCACGATACATGAATGAGCTGGACATTGGCATCATTATGGCAGTGGGAGCTCTCAAGGAGGGTCACACAATTGTACCGATGATTGTAGCGAAGATGCTGAAGTCGGCCACATATTGCAGTACTTACCCTGTAGGGGTATTCACAGGTAGTTTGGTCATATTGTATGTGTGGTTCATGTCACACTTGAGACCGATTGGCACATTCCGACAGCACGAGTATTATTTTACCTATGAGATAGCCATGTCGTACTCCTTTCAGCCTGCGAAGTGTACAGATCCTGCATCTTGGTCTGTTTTCCTGGCAGGGATTGGAGATCCATTTGATATATTATCATGTATAGGGCTTTGTTCACCCTACAGCTTCATCACTCATGCTCCGGGCATAGATTATCTCCCTCTAGATGATTTGAGGGGCATGACTACTTACCACCCACTGGCTGTGATGTGTCAGTTTGACCAGTTCCAGGACTTTCATCCTTTTGAGGGGGCTTAGAGTCAGCATTTGGCTTCTCACCACTTGTCAGCAGAGGACAAATCCATGGTGTATGCCTGTTGGGATCAGCGTGAGCTAGCTACACTTTCTGTTAGCCTTTCGGTTATTCTACAGAGTATTCCGTATGGATGGAGACAGAGACTACATCGGCTGCAGTAGTATCTATATTGCCCAAGATTGATTATGATGATGGGGAGCACATAGAGGACATTGATATTCCCACGGAGGAGGAGCCAATCACTGGGTTGCCAGCAGCTCTTGCAGATTCTCCCAGTATGAGTGTTTCTGTGATTCAGCATTCAGCACAGTATTTGGAGCAAAGTTTTCATCTAATGACCTTTGAGAGAGATCAGGCTAGGGCCTTGTTGTGGATAGCTCTTGATGGGAGAGACACCTCTCTATTGAAGAGAGATGAGGCAAGATTAGCTAGAGATGCATTGATTGTAGAGCGGCATGCTGCCCTATCTACCCAGGATGTGGCCGTTACAGATAGTACTTCAGTGAGATCCCTTACGATTAGCAGCCTTGATGATATGAGTGCATATATTGATGAGAATCATGCCACCATGCAATTGGCCTCGGATCTACTAGCTCGTGTAGATACCCTAGGGCAGGAGCTTGCAGCGTTACCCCTTCTTCGGAGAGAGATGTTAAGTTAGATCTGATAGTCCGCATACATACCGATCTGTAGATAGACTTGTATTTTCCTGTACAGACTAGCTTTGCCATTTTGACATGTACATCACATATTGTATATATCAAACATCATTATGTATGATAGGGAAATATATGTTGATCCATTTCCTTTTAAGTTGTGCCTTGATACTTGCTTGATATTTACCTGTTTCTTCAGGGCTTGTGATCTTGTTACATTCTGAACTCATCCTTGATGTGTGGACATTGAGACGTCGTAGGATCTTTTAGAATGGATCATTGATCAATGTGTATCCATACCCTCTTTGGTGTCTTGGGACTGGTTTCTGTATGGAATTATATAGAGGAGTGTGACTTTTCCTCTCTAAGATTCACCGCACCAAAAATGGTTGCCAGTACTCCTATTTAAGAGGAGCCCAGTTAGTTCCATCTCTTATGGATTGGTGTTGCTCTTTAAGGAATCAACCGCAACTTAGATGGTCGCCAACTCTCCCATTTATGGGGAGGCCAGGTAGTTCCATCCCTTTGTTCTGATGTGACGCCCCCATAATAGGTATACATCACCTATTCTGAGTCACCAAATACATGGTACAGAATACAAATATAATCTTAAATATACAACAAAAGTTATGAGTTTTAATATAAATATTGTCTTCTAGACAATATCCACTCTTAGAATAAGTCCTCATTACATTTATTATCACACTATTTTATAGAATAGTGAGGACTACTAATACACCATCTCGGACCGTCACTCTCCAGCCTTGACTAGTCCCTAGCTACATTCTCATTTCCTGAAGAGAACAGTGAAAGAAAGGGTGAGCTCAACTAGCCCAGTAAGAAATATTATGACTAAGATAATGCAGAATAAATTATCATTAGTCTTCAACAATGTTAAACTGATAAAATACAATAGACATCAAGTTTAACTGCAGTGGAACAAGCAATCCATTAAAAGAGTCAAATAATGAATAAAATGTACTATCTTTTATGATTTAAAAGGTTTTTCATCACTTTTATCATTGGGACTCAGCTTAATAAATAATCCACATCATCCCTGCACTACGGCCAAGGATATTTGTTGCCTCTTTTATAGTTCTAATAAAAGAGCTCTAACTCATGTAAGCATACAGGTGTCAACAAGTAATACAGAGTAAGTAGAGTATCGATCCCACAGAGAAAGTTGTTAAATTTAAACTATCATGCACCAATTAACTCACCAAATTTATATGCTTAGACTAATAACTAAAAGTTTTGAATTAAACTAATTGTGAATAACAACTAAAAATAAGAGTATAAATGGAATAAATATAATCTGGAAATAATGGGACTCTAACTTCATTTAATTTTCATCTAATCGCCACTATCATGCAAGAAGTGTTCACATATCACAGGAAAATAGCCAAGAGCACAAATAGAGTTATAACCATTTTTCAATGCACTATAACCTACTTACACAGTATCTACAGATGTTAGACTCTATGTAATCACCAATACAACCAAAATCACTATATGTCTATGTGAAATTGCAATTATATTGATTTTAAGCTCAAGCCCTTACTCTAGCTCATACGGTGAAACAGTATATGTCTATCTGGTTCACAAAATACGTAAGTCATATACAACAGCCCCATATTCGCATGTTATCATGATTACAATCCATACTTGCATGTTTATTGTCAATTCCATACAAATACTGAGACGAATGGTGACCAAGCATTCATACGTGTAAAACAATCATGATAAATATCCCATATGATATGCAAAACAACCCTAGCATTTAAGCATGCAACCAAACTACATATTAAAATCCGTTAGAATCCTATAATGGAGTTTAGTTCATGACTGAACCAAAAGCCTTTATTGGATCAACGCTAAACATGATCAATAAACAAGCAATTGAAAGAAGAAAGATAGAACGATAAACCCAATCGCTGAATAAAAACCAATGATCAACGTTTAAATCCTCATAGAAATCCAGTAAATAATAATAGAAATCCACAATGGCAGAGATCCCAAGAAGAATTGGAGAAGTAAACGTTTTGGCTTCGTTCTACGTTGGAATCGCTCCCAAGGTGTAAACCCTAGTTTCTATGATGAAAATACGCTAAAAATTATCAAGTGTCTCTCTGACACCAGTAAGCATCATTTAAAAACCAATTACAAATCATTTAATTAAAATTTAAAATCAAAACAAAATTACAAAGATCAAGATCACGCGCGCCACGCGCCTCTCTCCGAAGATACATCTCGCGTGAAGCGCGAGACTTCTGTAATCGTCCGCCTGTCTAGTCGGGCCTCACGCAGCGGTAGCGTGTCCCCGTGACCGGTCCTGCTTGTGGCTGCGTAACTTGTAGTAGGTCATCATTGTCGCCGGTACTTCGTGGGCGCAGACTCCCCAGTCGTTTCTGCTGGCGGCTTGCACTCTGTAGAGTTTCCGGTTACGGTTTTGGCTTTCATCATGTCTGCTTTGCTATTTGTTCTTTCATGCTTGATCCTCTTGCTCCATGCTTGGTCTCCATGCTTCATTACACCTCCATGCCATGCATATCCCCCGTTCATGCCTTGCCTTCATGCCTCCATTAGCCTTATATCCTCTAATACCACCAAAATTAAGCCAATTCCTGCACTTATTCACCAAAAGTAGTTTTAAGTAAATGCAATGCAAAATAACGTGAAATGTAACTAAAATACAATAAAATGTACTTGAGATGGGCACAATTCGCATGAATTGGTATTCAATAAGTAGGTAAAAATACCACTTATCAATATTCATTAGTATCACGACCACAAATTATTCATGAACTACGGGCCAAGGATATTCGTGTATTCATCAATGGTCATGATCATGCCAACAACTGTCCATCAATGCACTACGGGCCAATGAGGACTTTTACCACATCATTTGTAACATTACGGTCATGATTACACCGAATAATCCCAGGTCATAATCATACCAAGTCCATCTATGCACTACAGGTCACAGATGAATTTCAAAAAAAATATAAACATGAGGATGATGACAATGATATAAAAATTCAATAAAGCAAGTTCAAGAATTAACTTATTCAGGAACTAATAACGTCCAAATTGTCAACATGATACTTCTTTGTAGAGTAAAATTCAAGAATGCTCAGAAGAATATTTCAATGAAAAGATACTGGATGAAGCATAAATACCAAGGATATTCCACTAATTTCACGGAGTATAGAAGTTAAAACTTTAACCAACTGAGTATAATAAGGAATGGAATAACAAAAGAAATCACCGAACTGCGATGATCAGACCAAGACAGCAAAAGTTATTCCAATGTAATAATAAATAACGTAACCCAGTGCGGCGTAAAATGCATGCACAGTGATATTCCAATGTAATAATAAAGAGGCGGAACCCGTGTCTCGACGTAAAAACGCATGCATGTGATATTCCAACAGAATAATAATAAAGGCGGAACTAGGTCCGGCAGAAACGCATAGACAAGACATTCCAACAAAGATAAAAATAATGGAATAATGTAAGAATTTCACCAAGTATAGGGTAGCTCTCAGCGTATCTGAGTTTTTCCAATGTAATAATAAGAATGGAATAACAGAAGTTCTCTTCATGAATACAAAAGAAATAATACCCCTTGCCATAAAGGAAACTGGATACATGAGTAGTGAAGTAGCAGAATACTTTTCTTCTTCCTCTCTTTAGTTTCTCTCTCTAGAGTTTTAGTGAATTCGTACAAAATAATGAAGGAATGAGCTTCTATTTATAGGAGAATGGAAGGGCACTGTGTAAGAATTTTCTCACGGATGAATTAATTCATAACTCACGGGCATCATACGAAACCTTTGGTTGATTGAATTTCAATGAATTTACCTAATACAAACAAAAACTAAAATAATATATATATAAACACAAGCTTGTTTGAATTATTTGCTCCCACCCGACAAACTCATACAATTCACTGACTTTTGATTCCACCAAAGGACAATATATCATATATATATATATATATATATATATGTAACATACATACACCCACATTAATATTATATATATATACTACTCCACCATTCCCACATTCCACCCAATTCACGGGTGGAATTCCTCCCACCAAAAGAATCCTTTCATTCCCCCACCATTTATATATATATATATATATATATACCGAATGATTATTTTAAAAAATGGGTAAATGGTGGTCCATAAAATACATCAAAAATTATAATAAATACTTCATAAAAACACCTCAATATTTTTAACAACATTTATCATTATTATTATAATTCACAATATTAATCCACTGTGTCGCTCCTGTGAAAGAGGGGCTTTCCAATAAGGATTTCTCCCTATTGGCGCGCAATTAGGTGACCAAACCTCTCCTCGACAGAACTTCTAGACATCGTTAATATTGCAAATAATAATATTAATAACTTTGTCGTCTCAATTATTGATTAAAGAATATATAAAATATTGACAATAATTGAATCAAATAATGTGAGATACTATACAGAAATTACTGTAGTAATAATTGAACAAAAATGAGTGACTTCTCACGTAAGCATCAATAATCAATATCGTGTGCTACTAGTGTAATAGGAGATCAGTTATGTGTAGTTCGAACCTAGTGTAAGAGGTTCAATGCTAAATGGTGTAAGGGTAGAAAGGTGTAGGAATATTTTTGTTATTTTTTTTTATGTAGAGAAAAGGAATAAATGTTTTTGTTGTTTTTGTTTTATTGCGACCGGGCCATATAAATTAGTTGCCTACGTACTCCAAAGTATCGGGGACATCAGGTTGACATAGTTTGCCCCGTGTTCAGGATGATTTGCAGCCAAAAAAGTTTGATCCCATGTTCAGGACAAACTGCAGGTGTGAAAAAGTTTGATCCCATGTTCAGGACAAACTACAAGGGAAGGGTTCAATCCCTGGTGGGATTACCGAATATGTATGGAGTGTGAAATGAAAGATCTGATGATCTCAAAACCAGGCTGCTAGCATAAAGAGTGTGTTTCTTTGATGGGGCAAATGGGTATGAAGAAAGGGATGTGTGTAATAAGGGTTAGAAAACCTGAAATGACTGGTGATCTGGTGATCCAAAACCAGGATGTTTGCTTGATGGTAACTTAAGATATAGTACCGTTGCACGGTGTTTGAGTTGATGAGGTTTGGAAATTCGTCACCATCCATTTCCTATAATATGAGAGCACCTCCTTGACAATAAAGGAACCCTCCCAGTTTGGAGCGAATTTTCCCTTTGACTGATCTTGTTTGTCATGATCTTCCTCAAAACCAAGTCATGTTGTTCAAATTATCATAGCCAGACTTTCCTGTTGTAGGATCTGGCGATCCTTTGTTGGTATAACTGACCATGGAAGATAGCATATCTTCGCCTTTCGTCTATTAGAGACAATTGGTGATATCTGTCTTGTAACCATTGGTCTTCATCTAGCTGAGCGTCAATCAACACTTTAAGGGATTCCATTTCCACTTCTATGGGGAGCATTGCTTCCATCCCATAGGTCAATGAGTAGGGGGTTGCCCTAGTGGAATTACGCATTGAAGTTTTATAGGCTAATAGAGTCAAAGGCAAGAGATCAGGCCATCCTTTGTGATTGGCGGACAACTTCTACATAATCTTCTTGATGTTCTTATTAGACGCTTCAAAAGCACCATTCATCTTTGGACGGTAGATGACAAAGTTAAAGTGTTTGATGTGGAATTTACTGCATAACTCCTCCATTATTTTGTTGTTGAGGTTCTTGGCGTTGTCTGACACAATTACCTCTGGTTGTCCATAATGACAAATGACATTGTTTCTGATGAAAGTAATGATTAATTCATTGGTAACCCTGAGGAAGGAGGCTGCTTCTACCCATTTGGTGAAGTAGTCGATCATGGTGAAGATAAACCGATGCCCATTACTGGCTTTGCGCTAGATGGGCCCAATCACGTCCATTCCCCACATTGAGAAGGGCCAGGGTGAAATCATATTGTGGAGCTCCCTAGGAGGGGCGTGGATAGCATTCCCATGAATTTGGCATTGGTTGCATCTCTTGACGTGATCATCACAGTCAGCTTTAAGCGAGAGCCAGTAGTGCCCTGTTCTGAGGATCTTTTTAACAAGTAAAGGGCTGGTCATGTGTGGGCCACATACTCCACCTTGGATTTCATTCATGAGCCTCTGAGCTTGGTCCTTGTCCAGACATATGAGGAGACCTATTCCTACATCTCTTTCGTAGAGTGCATCTCCGCTCAAGTAGAACTTCATAGCCAGTCGATGGATCTGCCTTCTTTCAGTCGGGCTCGCCTCAACGGGTGTAGATCCATCTCGTAAGTACTCGTTGATGTGTTGCTACCAAGGGTGTTGGATGGGAGGTACCTCATCCGATACTTCTCCAATGTAATTCCCATAGGTTGAAGCCTTTTGTAGGGCAAATGGGATGTTTGGCATGTTTTCCTTGTCATTTATGGTGATCAAGGAGGCCAAAGTTGCTAGCGCATCTGCAAAATCATTCCTATTCCGAAGAATGTGCATGAAGGAGATTTCTTCAAACTCCGAAGTCATCTGTAAAATTTACCGATGGTAAGGCAGCAAATGTAGCTCTTTGGTGTGATGGATTCTTGTGATCTATCTGATTACCAATTCTAAATCCCCAAAGATAGTTAACCGCCTGATACCCATTGATTGGGCAAGTTTGAGTCCCATGATACAGCCTTCATACTCATATGTGTTATTGGTGCTAACAAACTACAATTTGACGGCGACAGGATACTGCTCCCCCGTATCGGATACTAGAACTGCTCCAACTCTAGAACCTTCCATGTTAACAGCTCCATCAAAATAAATTTTCCACATATGGTATGCATTGTATTGATGGTGATGCTGGACTGTCATTACCCCTTCGTTGGGGAAGTATGTTTCCAAGGGTTTGAAATCCCCTGCGGGTGCGGCGACCAGTTGATCTGCAATTCCTTGTCCTTTAATGGACTTTTGCGTCACGTAGACAATGTCAAATTGTTCTAGGATCAACTTCCATCTAGACAGCCGACAATTTAATATTACTTTACTGAACACGTACTTGAGAGGATCCACGTGGGATATGAGATGAATTGCGTGACCATGGAGGTAATGTTGTAACATCATTAAAGCCCATGAAAAAGCACAACAAGTCTTCTCAATCAGAGTGTACTTGTGTTCACTGCTGCTGAATCTTTTACTGAGGTAGTAAATAGCTCGTTCTTGGCCTTTATCGTCTTTTTGTCCCAGCATGCAGCCCATGGCATTGTCATTAATATACATGTAAATGAAGAGGAGAACACCATCCCTGGGTAGTACCAAAAAAGGAGCATTAACCAGCTGCTCTTTGATTGTAAGAAAGGCTTTCTGACACTCATCGTTCCATTTCATGGAGGAGTTATTCCTTAAAAATATGAAGATAGGCTCACAGGTTGTTGTGAGTTAAGAAATGAATCTGCTAATGAAGTTGATTCTTCCCAAAAATCACTATATTTCTTTCTCTGTCTAAGGAATGGGCATTTCCTTGATTTCATTGATTTTGGTGGGATCTAGCTCAATCCCTTTGTGGCTGACTAAGAAACCTAGCAACTTGCCTAATTTAACACCAAAGGCACACTTAGCTGGATTCAACTTCAAGTTATACTTACGCAACCTGTTAAAAATCTTTCAGAGATGGTCAAAGTGGTCTTCATCCCTTTGAGATTTGACAATGATGTCGTCCACATAGATCTCTATCTCTTTGTGCATTAAATCATGAAAAATAGACATCATAGCTCACTGATAGGTTGCTCCAGCATTAATGAGGCAGAATGACAATCGTCAATAGCAAAAGGTTCCCCAAGGCGTGATGAATGTAGTTTTCTCACGGTCTTCCTCAGCAACCATGATTTGATGATACCACGCAAGACAATCAGTAAATGAGTACATGTCGTATTGAGTAGTATTATCAATAAGAATGTGGATAAATGCTACGGGAAAGCTATCCTTAAGGCAAGCTTTATTCAGATCCCTATAATCCACACAAACACGCCCCTTTCCTCCCGATTTAGGCACGGGGACTATGATGGATAGCCATTCAGGATATCTGGACACCATGATGATGCCAGCTTGAAATTATTTCACAATTTATTCTTTAACCTTTAAACTCCACTCAAGTTTTAATCGCCTGAGCTTCTACCTGACTGGCCTGGATCCCTCTTTAATGGGAAAACGATGGATGATGATGTCCGTGGACAAACCCACCATATCTTCATGAAACCATGCAAACACATTCTGGAATTGGGTTAATAGCGCACCCAAGTCATTCCTTTGGTTTGGAGTGAGGTCTGTACCAATCTCGATCAACCTAGGGCTTTCTAAGGTTCCAAGATTGAATGAGGTGGTTTGATCAAGATTTGGTTTAGGTTTGTCTTTGACCCATTCCTTGATCTCCTGAGGTATTTCAATGTCCTCATGTATTTCCATCAAGTCTGAGTCCAACTTTTCATAAAAGTTACAGTCCTTGTGGAGAAAAGGCACCTCATCAGCAAGTACAGGCAAATCTAAATTCAGAGTTCTGAAAAAAAATATGCTTTTACTTAATATATGAAACTATTCAGTCATACAAAGTGTTAGCATGTACTGATAAAATAACTGCTAATACTGTATAGAAAAGTAAGTAGTTAAAGCTATCTACAGTGCAGAGGGATTCTGCCCTTTTTACCCTTAGCGACAAATGCAAGGAATGCTGCTCCAATTGTCAAAGGGTGAAGTCCAGGTGGATGGCAGTAATGAAGTGACGCTCATCGTCCTCCTTCTCCCCAATGATGACCATAATGTCAAGACAATCATCGTCTGGAGTGTATTTATTTGTGTGCTCATCATGAAAAAGAATACGTAGATGAGACAATCTCTTGGAGATGTCTTTTTTACGTCTCTGTTCCTCTTCTTTCACTTTTGGATCAGGAATCAGGACCTCTTTTGCTTTAACCGGTATCGGTTTGGGAACTAGCATAAAAATAATGTGGGCTGGAACCTTTACTGGAGACTGTATAGGCTCAGGATCGGTAGGTGGAGATAATCGCCTTATGACTGAAGATGAAGGAATCTGTTTGTGCTTGTGAGGATTCCTGTGACTGGAGTTAGCAGAATAGTCTAATACAGCTGTCCCCGTTTGACTGAGAACTTGAATTGGGTGCTTAATACCCTGATGATCTTTGCCCAACCCTTGTCCAGGTTGATGACTCAATGATATCATATCTTGAGTGGCCAACATTGTGAGACCTCAAATTTTATGAATAAAGATTTAAATTTCTCGACATATTTTTTGGAATATTATGGAATGAATTTGATATAATGTTATAGTTGTGGGTATTATTTATAAATTTTACAAAGTATGCAAGTTATTATATAATATTCGATTGGTCGGGGAATAATCGTTTTAACATGGAATATTCAAATGCACGACATAATAATCATTAGTGAACCCCACAAATGTAATTATTGGCCGGATTGAGAAAATGACAAAAATATTTTTATGAAAATAACGGCGAAAGTTTTACTGTTAAAACTGTTGAACTACTCGGTAGTAAAAGTACAGTAATACGCTTGGTTGCATAGTAGCACACGGTATTGATTATTGATGCTTACGTGACAAGTCACACAGTTTTGTTCAATTATTGCTTCAATAATTGTTGCATAGTATCTCACGTTATTTGATTCAATTATTGTCAATATTTTATATATTATTAAAACAATAATTGAGATGACAAAGTTATTAATATTATTATTTGCAATATTAACGATGTCTAGAAGTTCTGCCAAGGAGAGGTTTGGCCACCTAATTGCGCGCCAATAGGGAGAAATCCCTATTGGAAAGCCCCCTCTTTCCTGGGAACGACCTGGTCGATTAATATTATGAATTATAATAATGATGATAAATGTTGTTAAATATATTGAGATGTCTTTTTATGAAGTCACGGAAGTTTATATATATATATATATATTAAATATATAAATTTTGTTTTATTAGTATTATTAATGTAATAAAATAGAATTTTTTTTTTATATAAAATGTAATACTTTTATAAAGTTATTTACTTTATTAGACAATAATTAGAATATAATATATTTAATTATGTATATAGTGTTTTGCATAGTAAAATCTTTTTATATAAAAATGTAATACTTTTATAAAGTTATTTGTTTTATTAGATAATAATTAGAATATATTATATTTTATTATGCATAGTATTTGCATAAGGCTCGCATAGTGTTTGTATAGTAAAATCTTTTATATAAAACATGATACTTTTATAAAGTTATTTGTTTTATTAGACTATAAATAGAATATATTATATTTTATTTAATAGATTTTGTTTTATTAGAATATTTTATTAATACTGAATAGTAAATCAATATGGACCGTTCGTTTAGAAGTAAATCAATCTCGACCGTTCATGAATTAGTTACTATTCAGTCCATTCTCCTATAAATAGAAGCTCATTCTTTCATTATTTCTTACGAATTCACTGAAACTCTAGAGAGAGAAACTATAGAGAGAAAGATGAAAAGTATTCTGCTACCTACTTTTCTAATATCCAATTTCTTCTAAGGTAAGGGGTATTATTTCTTTTCTATTCATGAAGAGAACTTCTGTTATTCCATTCTTTATTATTCTATTGGAATAACCTGTATACGCGGGCTACCCTATACTTGGTAAAATTCTTCTGTTATTCCATTCTCTATCATTATATTGGAATAACCTGTCTATGTGAAGTACCGCATACATGGTGAAATTCTTCTATTATTCCATTCTTTATTATTTTGTTGGAACATCTTGTCTGTGCGTTTACGCATGACCTGGTTCCGTTATTTATTATTCTCATTGGAATATCGTTAAATGCGTATTATGCCCGACTCGGTTCCATTAATTATTATTACATTGGAATAACCTATCTCATGCGATCTATCGCATTTATGGTGATTTCGTTGTTATTCCATTCTTTATTATATTGTTGAATATCTCGCTTGGCATGTAATTTATTTTACTCGACCTGGTTCCATTAATTATTATTCTGTTGGAATAACTTGTCTGTGCGGTTTATCGCATGCATGGTGATTTCTGTTGTTATTCTATTCTTTATTATTCTGTTGGAATATCCCGCTTGCATTTAATTTCGCTTTGACTTTGGTTCCATTATTTATTATTCTGTTGGAATAACCTGTCTGTGCGGTCTATCGCATGCCTGGTGATTTCTTTTGTTATTCCATTCTTTATTATACTCAGTTGGTTAAAGTTTTGACTTCTATACTCCATGAAATTAGTGGAATATCCTTGATATTTGCGCTTCACCCAGTATCTTTTCATGGAAATATTCTTCTGAGCATTCTTGAATTTTACTCTACAAAGAAGTATCATGTTGACAATTTGGACGTTATTAGTTCCTGGATAAATTAATTCTTGAACTTGTTTTATTGAATTCTTATATCATTGTCATCATCCTCATGTTATTTTATGTTGAAAGTCATTTGTGGCCTGTAGTGCATAGATGGACTTGGTATGATTATGACCAGGGATTAATTGGTATAATCATGACCGTAATGTTACAAATGATGTTGTAAAAGTCATCATTGGCCCGTAGTGCATTGATGGACAGTTGTTGGCATGATCATGACAATTGATGAATACACGAATATCCTTGGCCCGTAGTGCATGGATAATTTGTGGTTGTGATACTAATGAATATCCTTGGTCGTAGTGCAAGGATGATGTGGATTATTTATTAAGCTGAGTATCAGCCATAAAAGTGATGAAAAACCTTTTTAAATCATAAAGGATAGTAAATTTTATTCTCTACTTGACTCTTTTAATGGATTGCTTGTTCTGCTGCAGTTAAACTTGATGTTTGTTATATTTTACCAGTTTAACATTGTTGAAGACTAATGATAATTTATTCTACATTATCTTAGTCATAATATTTCTTGCTGGGCTAGTTGAGCTCACCCCTTTCTTTCATTGTTCTCTTCAGGAAATGAGAACGTAGCTGGGACTAGTCGGGGAACGGAGTAACGGTCTAGATGATAGTATTAGTAGTCCTCACTATTCTGTTAAATAGTGTGACAATAAATGTAATGAGGACTCCTTTGAGTATGGATATTGTCTAGATGACAATATTCTTATTAAAACTCTCAATTTATGTTTTGTCGTATTTTACACGACAGCTATATTATTAAGTTATATTTGTATTCTGTACCATGTATATGGCGACTCAGAATAGGTGATGTATACCTATTTTGGGGGCGTCACAGATATTACCTAGGCAGAAATCTTTGGTGTGAGAGGTGACACCCCAATGGGATGGTAATGAGTGTTGCTCACCTCAAGGGCATGGAAACTGAACGGCTGGACTTTTGAATTGAAGTTGATGAGTGGTATGTCACCTTGTTCGTGACATTTTGGCTCAACATTAACAGTGACTAGGCTATTATTGATAATGTACTTGAGTTGCTGATGAAGGGTGGAAGGGACGACTCTAGCTATATGAATCCACGGTCTTCCCAACAGCAGATTATATCATGTAGCTTTTCTGACCACGTGAAAGGATACACTGAATGTATGTGGACCTATCTCCATTGGTAGTTCAATCACTCCAACGGCATTTCATCGAGACCCATCAAAAGCTTTGATAACCGTATGGCTGCTTTTGATCCTCTTGGGGTTGATATTCATCTTCTCCAATGTAGCATAAGGACAGATATTTAGAGATGAACCTCCAACTATCAAGACTCCTCTTACCATGTATCCAAAGGACAATATCGCTATGTGAAACGGCTTGCAATGACCAGTCCCTTCACGGGTATGTCGTCATCAGTGAAAGATATCACATTGTTGTTAAAAATGTGATCAACCAGATGTTGGAATTTTTCCACATCCACTGATTTCGGTAAACGGGCTTCTTCCAATACCCTTAGTAAGATCTTACGATGATCTTCAGAAGAGAAAACCAAGTCCAGTATGGAAATTTGTTGTGGAGCTTCTCTTAAGTTTAAAACCACCTTGGCTTCGTTATGGCCCATGGTATGAAGGAACTCTTCAATTTTCTCCATGGGAACTTTCCCATTTAACTTGATGGTAGGTTTCACCACCCGATGGGGAAGATACTGTGGATTCTCCTTCGACACTACAACAGTTGTATGTGATGTAGATCCATCAGCTTGCCCATAATTCCATGGGACTTTGTTCAAGCTGACAACAGGATACTGTGGCCTATATGGCAAGAGAATTGGCTAGAAACCGGCTCTGGAAACCCTAATTTCAGTTTCGAGAATTTGAAAACCTAATTCGGAAGTTGAAAACCCTAATTTGGGAGCTTGAAGATAAGTATAAAGGTTTTTATGTTATTGATTATATGTTTAATTAGGGATACCCCTAATTAATTTTTAGAAAACCCTAATTCTTGGGTTATAAACCCTAATGCCCATTTTGGGAAAACCCTAATTATTATTAAAAAAAATTAATTAGGAAATATTAATCCTAATTAGCAAGATTAAATTATGATTAAGAAATTTTAATATAATTAGAAAATCCTAATTATAATTTCGAAATATTAAATTTCAAATTTTGAAAACCTAATCTAGAAATCCTAGAAAATTAATTTTTGGAAACCTTAAGTTTTAACCCTAAGGGTCAAACCCTAAGGGTTAAACCCTAAGGGTTATAGCAAATGACAAGTATGCCTTTAAAATGAAATATGAAATGACCAAAGTGCCCTTTTCTTAAAGCCTAAGCAAAAGATATGGCAATCTTATGAGTCATCAAGTCTAATGTTTATCCCATGGGCCTTAAATCTATACAAGATCAGATTTGTGCCACCTAGCAACTTCTTGGTTCATTGAATCCAAAGATTAAACTTAAAACTAAAGAAAAGTAACTTACTTTACTTTTCATATTATCCAAGACCTTCTCTCTTTATAATTTTTGAAATGGGGAGTGAGAGAGAGAGAGAATCAAAGCTAAGAACACCTCATAGCTTGCCAAGATCAGATCAAAAGGATCAGTTCAAAGATCAAAGATTTAAAGGTATAAAAACTTAAGCCTTGCTAGATCCTTAAAATTTTATATGATTATGTGATTTGTTGTTTAGAAGAGTGTTATAAGATGTCATTTAGTGATCTGGGTTGTTATATCCCAGATCCACAACATCAAAGTGCTCAAAAATAAAGTTTTTAGAAACTGATCTATGAACCCTAAAACATGGCTTGACAGCCGAGAGTCAGGGCTCAATGATCCTTACTTGTTACTTGTTTTGTGTTTTAAATGTTTGTACTTGTAGTATGTAGTAAGGACTTTGATCTGGAACTTTAATCAAGTCCAGATCAAGTGTATATTAAAAGTTATAAGCGGTCAAAACGCGTTGACCGAGCACGGAAAATGGTTTCTGGGTAACCCAGAAACCCATAAATCTCTGACAAAGTTTTTGCAGGCCACGAATCTTGTTGTGTTTAAGTGTTTATGACACGTTAGTGTTTTCCTTGTGTAGACTGGTGTATATACTATCGATCCATGCCTCTAGAAGCTTTAGATCCTTCATAGAATGAAAGGAATCAGTGGTCAAAGTTGTGTTGACGAAACTGCCAGATGAAGTTTCTGGGTAACCCAGAATTCTTCAAAGGCAGTTCCGAACCACCACTTTGACTGGTCCATTTCTCTTAGATTAGTTGTTATTATGATGATCTGATGTTATGTCGTTGTACCCTGACATGTGTTCTACAAGATTGAACCAATAGATCACACAAACCGAGTCCTGAAAGCTAAGATTTAATGCTGCAAAGTGGGTACCCTGGCTGTTCTTCATTCATGGGTAACCCAAAAAATGAAGAACATGCCTGACAAGATTTTTGAGGGCCCAGATCTCTCTGTTTTGATATAGAACGACCATGTTGTTTGTTTAGGGCTGTAGTATTGCATCAATACTCTAATCTGAACACCTAATCGAACCCAAATACCTCATGATCCAAGAGTTATAGCCGGTCAAACCTACCACCTTGTCCACTGACATGGGTTTCTGGGTTTGGCCAAGAACAGTTCAAGAACACCGTTAGCGATGGATTTGTCGCTTAAAGCCTCTATAACGATAGTTAATTTCAGAAATTAATTATTTTAATAAATACTTAGAGAAAAATAGTTTTGAATTAATAAAAATACATAATAAATTCCTAAAAATTATTTTAAATTCCGAAAATTAGTTTTTAATTATTTTGAGTATATTTGATAAATATTTAATATTTTTGGAATATAGAAGGTATTTAATTTATTTAATTATAATATTAAATAAATTATTTAGAAATAATTTTAATACTTGAAAAACCATGAAAAATTATATTATGGTATAAGAAAATATTTTAAGTTATTTTTTATGACATTTAATATTTTGTGATGAATTTCATTAATTACTTAATATTAATGATAAGTAATTTATTTAATTAATATATTAAAAAATTATGGAAAAATAGAATTAATGTTTTAAAAATCATATAAAATGATTTAAGTGTTATAAAATATTTGAAGTTATAAAATATAACTTTTGACATTTTGTCATGAAAAACATTAATATTTATTATTAATGACAATTATCGGATAATGAATTCAATTGTTTAAAAATCATATAAATGTGATTTTAAGGTATTAAAATACTTTGATATATTATAAATATATTCTAATAGTATGACATGTGTAAGACCCCGAATTTTATGAAATAAAAGTATTCAATTTTTTATAATTACTATTCATGAGTTACTATTCATGAGTTACTATTCACGAGTTACTATTCATGAGTTACTATTCACGAGTTACTATTCATGAGTTACTATTCACGAGTTACTATTCACGAGTACTATTCATGAAGCATGATAATTTTTTTTTCGTAAGAAGGCATTACTCAATAACTGTTACAGTAATTACTGATCAATATTATATTTTATTGATTCAATAATTGCTACGTTGATATTTTATATTATTGTTGTTTCAATAATTATCACGGCACAGTATCTTTCATTATCGAAGCAATAATTCATATTATCTGAATAATATTATTAGATAACATTATTGGCAATGTCTAGAAAGTTCGCATTCAAGGAGAGGTTTGGTCATCTAATCGCATCGCATGAAGAAGAAGAAATTCTTATTGGAAAGCCCCCTCTTTCCTAGGAACTGCCTGGTTGTCAATATTGTGATTATGTAATATTATTTGTGAATAATTAATTATTGATTTATATGATGAGGAAAATATTGATTTTATGTGGATATAGATGGAGAAAATTTTTAATGTGACAATTGTTGAAAATTAATATTTTATCTTTTTCTGATAAAATAATTCATTTAAATATATTATTTTAATAATATATTAACGGTGATAATTTTATAATGAATGTGGGATATATGAGTATATGAGGAGGAAGAGTATTTTTGTGGCATTAAATGTTTAACTCATGTTTTGTGTGTTGGTGGATCCATTTCTTGACCGAAAATTTATTATAGACTGTAAAATCGACCGTTTGTGGATTTTGGTCAATTTTTATTTGGAATTTGGAAAAACTTTCTTCTGTAAAGTTGTAGAGAATTGAATTTCCTATAAAAACTCGCGAGATTCGAATTTTCTGATAAAAGAACTATTTATTGTGAATTATTGAAGTTTCAGATATCGGTGTGTGAATTGATTTTGAAGTTTAAATTATTTTTGTTAGAAAAACGTTTTTTGTATTTTTTTGGACATCATTAACATGTGTGGCTGGTGTTTTTGACTAAAAGGTGGGCTAAGGAAAATTTGTATAATTATATTAATATTATATTCAATTTTCGCTTTTGGTGTTCTAAGCAATTTCCTATAAATAGGGTGCTTAGGTTAGAATTGAAAATCACACCGTAAATCAAGTTTTCTCTCTATATTATCGAGCGTATTCTTGTGAGTATTTTGAGTATACTTTGAGTATTTCTATACGGTGCAAGTTCGATTCGGCGTTATTCCAAATGTAAGTCTTCGCTCTTTTGAGGTAAGTGGATAAAGAGATTTTAAGGGTGATTATATGTTTTTAGTTTTGTATTTTTCGGACCTTCAAAAATTCTGGAAAATTTTGAAATGATATTTTGATGAGTTTTAGAGTGTGTCCAAAATGGCGATTTTTGGATGTATAGATTAGGAGTTATGGATTTTATGAGAAAAGACTATTTTAAAAGTAACTGCTTATAACTCCTTGTGATTAACTCCAAAATTGATGAAATTTTTATTGGGAGTACATCTATATAATATCAGTATACCGTGTAAATTTCAGAATTTTTGGATAAAAGTATAATTTATGATAAATGTTTAAATATTCGGTAGTTTTGGCCATATAAAAAATAGTAAATGAATTTTTAAAATTCTGAGAAAAATATATGTTCAATATGGGACTATGTTATGCTAAATCCCAGAAAAGAAATATTTTTGGGACTGATTTGGTATTTTTCATGAAAATGTTCTAGTTATGAGTAAATGAATTAAATATGTTATGTGAAGTAAGAAAATTAGAAAATATGATTTTATGGTTTGAGAATCATATATGAGGTATATGCAGATTTTTGATGAGGGTTTTGGTTATTGGTGATGAAATTTTATGAGTTTGGCATTTTAAGATGATTAAATGCATTAATTAGTAAAGTGTAAACAATTTAATTAAATTGTTTATAAGTTTTAGAAATGATTAAAATATTATTATAATATTAATAATATTAGATTATGAGATTTCTAAGTGATTTATAACATTTGGATTAAGGTGTTATAAATATGGATATGAATTTTATTATGAAACTTTATCTTTTCGTGTCGAGGTTACTACGCATATATACGGCATTACTATGTATTTAATATTTGGGTACTATTCACGACAAATTGGTTTCTTCTCCACCAAATTATCGTTGATTTATGAATCTTACTCTTGAAATTAAAACCATGTTTTGATTATATTGTTTTTATATAACATTCTTATAACCCTAATGATGATATTTCTCTTCGACTTGAGTGTAAAAATGGGTAGATTAGTGGTATGATCGTGACCATAGGTTCTCTTTGGCCGAGAGTGCAAAAGTTGAATTGTCGATCGGTATGATCATGACCATTGAATTTACAATTGAATATTTTTAGCTTAAGTGCAAAGGTGAATTGATCAACATGGTTATAATTATTGTTATATAACTTCTGAGATGATTATGTATGAATATCTTAGCCTGTAGTGCAAAGATGAATTATTGATGAATATCTTTTGCTCGAAATGCAAAGATGACCTGTTGTTGAATATCTTTGCTTCAGTAGTAAAAAGATGAATTATTAATGAATATCTTTGGCTCGTAATGCAAAGATGACGACTGTTGTTGAATATCTTTAGCCTTTGTAGGGCAAAGATGAATTATTGATGAATATCTTTCGCTCGTAATGCAAAGATGACTGTTGTTGAATATCTTTAGCTTTGTAGTGTAAAGATGAAGCTGTTGATGAATATCTTTGACCCGTAAGTAAAAGATGAATTTATTAGTATGATTATGAACAGAGGCGTGATTTGGTATAACCATGATATTTGATGTTTCAGTAGAGACAGTGATGAAAATTATCTTCGCCCTAGATGGGAAGAGGAATTTAGAATCACCATTATGATTATGAGTTTTTCATATGATTGTGGAAAGGAACTGCTGATTGATGTTACGGTGGATAAAACATTGTTGGTGGACTTTTAACGTGGAGAAGACAATAGACTTTATAGTCTATTTGACTCTTTTAATGGATTGCTCGTTCACCGCAACTATGGTTGAAAAGTTTTATCATCTACCATATGTTCTAAATCTCTGATTTATTACTGATGAAGACTATTGATAATTTATTTATCTTTAGTCATAATATTCTTTACTGAGCTAGTTGTGCTCACCCTTTTCACAATTCCTTTCAGGTAATAAAAGTGTAGCTGGGTTGAGCGGAGATAACAAGGGAATAGAACGGTGGTCTATAGTTATTGAGGTTCTCCCTAAAGAGTATGAAAATAATTTTATTGAGGGCTTTAGTGTGTTGTATTTTATACATCATCTAATAGTTATTTTTGGTGAATTAAATAGGGTGAGGCTTAACCCAACTTTGGAAGGGTGTTTTGTCACTATCATACAAGATGTCTAATGACATACAAACTCGTGTTATCATAAGACATGGTTGTGCTCATCCACTTCTTTGAGTATATTTACTTAGCACTACCTACATGATCTTGGTGTTTGTTTGAAGTATAATTCCCAATTAGAGACAGTGGAGATAATGATATGTCAAGAAAAGACTCACCATTGGGAAGAATATGATAGTAATCTTCTCATTTTTCTTTGGGGTCTATTGGGTCAACCAAGGATAATTCTGTGGCCATATGATATCTACCATAACCTAAAAGCATGGCCTCCCATATACGAAGGTTTCTCGAGCACTTCCCAAAGATTCTAATTTCTAAGCAGTTTTTGACTGCATACCTTTATGTAAGGTGTCATGGTGACGTGTTATCCAAGTTGGTGTCCAGAGTTACATTTGGTATATATTGGTATCAAAACTCACAAAATGTGTTGTTGTATTTTGCACGACAATTGTTGTAATAAAGTTGTAGTTGTTTTTCGTACCATATATTTGGCGACTCAGAATGGGTTGGATGGAATGGACCTATTTTGGGGTCGTCACAGTTGGTATCAGAGCTTAGGGATATGATCTCTGGCGGAGATCGGGATTAGAACTAGGAGGGGAGAGATGAGTAAATCCTTCGCTAGTGTGTCCTACCTAAGCTTATTTGTTGGTCAGTCATAATATCGGGATATTATGTGATATGTTAATTTGTTAAATTAACCCTTGTTTTGAAGCTGTATTCTA
Organism: Panax quinquefolius; assembly: GCA_020205615.1. Taxonomy (NCBI): domain Eukaryota; kingdom Viridiplantae; phylum Streptophyta; class Magnoliopsida; order Apiales; family Araliaceae; genus Panax; species Panax quinquefolius. The sequence goes on from JAINUW010000639.1 coordinate 357,244, forward strand.
GAATGATATCTGAAATACAGGAGATGAGCAATGGAGAAATCATGATGACAGAGGAGATAGAATCGAAATGAAAACAAGGTATTCTCAACTCTTTGAAATACTGTGCACGTAAATTTCTGGGACGAAATTTCATAAGGAGGGAGATTGTAAGACCTAATTTTATGAAATAAAAGTATTCAATTTTTTATAATTACTATTCATGAGTTACTATTCATGAGTTACTATTCACGAGTTACTATTCATGAGTTACTATTCACGAGTTACTATTCATGAGTTACTATTCACGAGTTACTATTCACGAGTACTATTCATGAAGCATGATAATTTTTTTTTTCGTAAGAAGGCATTACTCAATAATCACATAAAGAATTATCGATCAATATTATATTTTATTGATTCAATAATTGCTACGTTGATATTTTATATTATTGTTGTTTCAATAATTATCACGCAGACAAGATCTTTCATTATCGAAGCAATAATTCATATTATCCGAATAATATTATTAGATAACATTATTGGCAATGTCTAGAAAGTTCATTCAAGGAGAGGTTTGGTCATCTAATCATGCGCCAAGAAGAAGAAATTCTTATTCGAAAGCCCCCCTCTTTCTGAGGAACTGCACGGTTGTCAATATTGTGATTATGTAATATTATTTGTGAATAATTAATTATTGATTTATATGATGAGGAAAATATTGATTTTATGTGGATATAGATGGAGAAAATTTTTAATGTGACAATTGTTGAAAATTAATATTTTATCTTTTTTACGATAAAATAATTCATTTAAATATATTATTTTAATAATATATTAATAATGGTGATAATTTTATAATGAATGTGGGATATATGAGTATATGAGGAGGAAGAGTATTTTTGTGGCATTAAATGTTTAACTCATGTTTTGTGTGTTGGTGGATCCATTTCTTGACCGAAAATTTATTATAGACTGTAAAATCGACCGTTTGTGGATTTTGGTCAATTTTTATTTGGAATTTGGAAAAACTTTCTTCTGTAAAGTTGTAGAGAATTGAATTTCCTATAAAAACTCGCGAGATTCGAATTTTCTGATAAAAGAGCTATTTATTGTGAATTATTGAAGTTTCGGTATATCGGGTGTGAATTGATTTTTGAAGTTTAAATTATTTTTGTTAGAAAAACGTTTTTTGTATTTTTTTGGACATCATTAACATGTGTGGCTGGTGTTTTTGACTAAAAGGTGGGCTAAGGAAAATTTGTATAATTATATTAATATTATATTCAATTTTCTGCTTTGGTGTTCTAAGCAATTTCCTATAAATAGGGTGCTTAGGTTAGAATTGAAAATCACACCAGAAACTGAAGTTTTCTCTCTATATTATCGAGCGTATTCTTGTGAGTATTTTGAGTATACTTTGAGTATTTCTATACGGTGCAAGTTCGTTCATAAGTTATTCAAATGTAAGTATCGCTCTTTTGAGGTAAGGGATAGTAAGAGATTTTAAGGGTGATTATGTTTTTCAGTTTTGTATTTTTCGGACCTTCAAAATTCTGGAAAATTTTGAAATGATATTTTGATGAGTTTTGTAGAGTGTGTCCAAAATGGCGATTTTTGGATGTATAGATTAGGAGTTATGGATTTTATGAGAAAAGACTATTTTAAAAGTAACTCTTATAACTCCTTGTGATTAACTCCAAAATTGATGAAATTTTTATTGGGAGTACATCTATATAATATCAGTATACCGTGTAAATTTCAGAATTTTTGGATAAAAGTATAATTTATGATAAATGTTTAAATATTCGGTGGTTTTGGCCATATATAAAAATAGTAAATGAATTTTTAAAATTTGAGAAAAATATATGTTCAATATGGGACTATGTTATGCTAAATCCCAGAAAAGAAATATTTTGGGACTGATTTGGTATTTTCATGAAAATGTTCTAGTTATGAGTAAATGAATTAAATATGTTATGTGAAGTAAGAAAATTAGAAAATATGATTTTATGGTTTGAGAATCATATATATGAGGTATATGCAGATTTTTGATGAGGGTTTTGGTTATTGGTGATGAAATTTTATGAGTTTGGCATTTTAAGATGATTAAATGCATTAATTAGTAAAGTGTAAACAATTTAATTAAATTGTTTATAAGTTTTAGAAATGATTAAAATATTATTATAATATTAATAATATTAGATTATGAGATTTCTAAGTGATTTATAACATTTGGATTAAGGTGTTATAAATATGGATATGAATTTTATTATGAAACTTTATCTTTTCGTGTCGAGGTTACTTACGCATATATATACGGTATTTATACGAATTTAACACGGGGTACTATTCACTTACAAAATGGTTTCTTCTCTCCGACCAAATTATCGTTGATTTATGAATCTTACTCTTGAAATTAAAACCATGTTTTGATTATATTATTTTTATATAACATTCTTATAACCCTAATGATGATATTTCTCTTTGACTTGAGTGTAAAAATGGGTAGATTAGTGGTATGATCGTGACCATAGGTTCTCTTTGGCGAAGAGTGCAAAAGTTGAATTGTTGGATCGGTATGATCATGACCATTGAATTTACAATTGAATATTTTTAGCTTAAGTGCAAAGGTGAATTGATCAACATGGTTATAATTATTGTTATATAACTTCTGAGATGATTATGTATGAATATCTTAGCCTGTAGTGCAAAGATGAATTATTGATGAATATCTTTTGCTCGAAATGCAAAGATGACCTGTTGTTGAATATCTTTAGCCTGTAGTGCAAAGATGAATTATTAATGAATATCTTTGGCTCGTAATGCAAAGATGACTGTTGTTGAATATCTTTGCTTTTGTAGAGGGCAAAGATGAATTATTGATGAATATCTTTCGCTCGTAATGCAAAGATGACTGTTGTTGAATATCTTTAGCTTTGTAGTGTAAAGATGAATCTGTTGATGAATATCTTTGACCCGTGGTGCAAAAGATGAATTTATTAGTATGATTATGAACAGAACTGTGATTTGGTATAACCATGATATTTGATGTTTCAGGGTAAAGACATGTGATGAAAAATTATCTTCGCCCTAGATGGGAAGAGGAATTTAGAATCACCATTATGACATGAAGTTTTCATATGATTGTGGAAAGGAACTGTTGATTGATGTTCTGGTGGATAAAACATTGTTGGTGGACTTTTAACGTGGAGAAGACAATAGACTTTATAGTCTATTTGACTCTTTTAATGGATTGCTCGTTCCGCTGCAACTATGGTTGAAAAGTTTTATCATCTATCATATGTTCTAAATCTCTGATTTATTACTGATGAAGACTATTGATAATTTATTTATCTTTAGTCATAATATTCTTTACTGAGCTAGTTGTGCTCACCCTTTTCACAATTCCTTTCAGGTAATAAAAGTGTAGCTGGGTTGAGCGGAGATAACAAGGGAATAGAACGGTGGTCTATAGTTATTGAGGTTCTCCCTAAAGAGTATGAAAATAATTTTATTGAGGGCTTTAGTGTGTTGTATTTTATACATCATTTAATAGTTATTTTTGGTGAATTAAATAGGGTGAGGCGAACCCAACTTTGGAAGGGTGTTTTGTCACTATCATACAAGATGTCTAATGACATACAAACTCGTGTTATCATAAGACATGGTTGTGCTCATCCACTTGCTGAGTATATTTACGAGCACTACCTACATGATCTTGGTGTTTGTTTGAAGTATAATTCCCAATTAGAGACAGTGGAGATAATGATATGTCAAGAAAAGACTCACCATTGGGAAGAATATGATAGTAATCTTCTCATTTTTCTTTGGGGTCTATTAATCAACCAAGGATAATTACGTGGCCATATGATATCTACCATAACCCAAAAGCATGGCCTCCCATGTATGGAAGGTTTCTTGAGCACTTCCCAAAGATTCTAATTTCTAAAACAGTTTTTGACTGTACCTTTATGTAAGGTGTCATGGTGACGTGTTATCCAAGTTGGTGTCCAGAGTTACATTTGGTATATATTGGTATCAAAACTCACAAAATGTGTTGTTGTATTTTGCACGACAATTGTTGTAATAAAGTTGTAGTTGTTTTTCGTACCATATATTTGGCGACTCAGAATGGGTTGGATGGAATGGACCTATTTTGGGGTCGTCACAACATGTATTTCATTAATATTTGATATTAAATAAATATTAATGATAAAGGAATTATGTGGTATTTAATTCATATAAATACGAGTTTAATGATCAAAAATTCATGATAAATGATAATAATTATCTAAAAATTATTACAAGCCTATGAAAATATTTTGTCTGATAATAAAATTATCTAAGATAAGTGTTAAGTGTTTAGGCAGAGTTTAATTGAACTTAAACTCGATATTTATCCGATTAAACCGTCGGGATGTTCGAATTGTGTCGGATTCAACTCAGACTGAAATAGTTTGACTTGATACCGAGTCTTATGTGTGTTGAAGACTTATAGGGTTATGTGTTATGTGTTTAGGTTATTTTAAATATTGTGATGATATTATTCTAATATTAGAGATCTATATTATTAATATATTAGGTCTTCAGACAAAGCTTATTAAAATGCGTAACGATAATCAACGAAATATGCAAGTTTTCTTTAACTCAACCCTGAGTTATAATTTTGCGTTGCTTGTGAATAATCATTCATGATTATCACATCTATGATTTGTTAAATCGTACTATGTGTACATTGCATGTAATCTTCAGGTATGAAAGGCTGATCACCTTTATTACCATTCGGTCTATATATATTTATTCATGTTCAATGTTCTTCAGCTATGCAGATTTGTTCATGCTAATTCACAACTATATTGTTGAATTATAGCCAGCTTATTATTAAAAAAAATTCAATCATGATATATCTTTAAATAAACTTATACTTACTGGACAAACTTATGCTCACCGGATCCGAGGTGATTTAGGACTCGGATTTGGGGATATCACATTGGGTACCCTTACCTCTTGGTCTAAGGTTATGGTAATGTGTCAAACATATAGTAAGAAGGTTAAAAAAGAACCGTGATGTGTAATTGATAAATTCAAAGTTGTAAAAATGTTTAGTAAGTTATAAACGTGATATGTGGGAACTTAGTGTACACATTGAATGGTAACTAGGTGTTGTGAAGCTAACACTTATGAATTCTAAAATGTATATGGTAACGTAAGACTTGTGCTAAATTAACAAGTCCAATTAAAAATGTGTGTTATGTTGGAAAGTGAATATTAATATGTCTAATAGATATTGTGGTTCTAAGGGGGTGTTTAATAAAAAATGAATGAATGTAAATCTGAATCTGAATGAAAAAAATTGTTTGATAATTGACATGTCTGAAACATCTGAATAATAGTCTTTTACTATTTTACCCCTCCAAAATATAAGATCATTATTATATTTTTGAAAGTCAATTTTTGACATTTTATAATTAAATTTAAATCAATTATTTAACATCATCAATATTATTTAAATGGTATAAAATTACAAAGTATATCAATCTATTTGTAAATAGATTCAATCACGTCATTGACATGTGTATTGGGTTCTTTTTAAACCACAATAGTAAAGAAGCTATAAGTATGAATAACACTCTAAATTATTTATCAAAGTGAACACACTAAATTCAATTATATTTTAAACGTCAAGTGAGATTTTCCTTTATATTTTACTTTAGCGTTACTTTTTCCAAATACGGAATTTGGTGGAACTTGTCAGAGGACGAATTTAGTGGAAAAATATTGAGAGAAAGTTCGAAAGAACTCAACAATAATTTTTCGGAGGCTGACTCGATGGAGATTTTCAGTTCTATCATAAAGAAGAAATCAGAGAGAAAAAAGAGACCTGTTCCATCATATATTGAATCATGAGGAGGTTTGACGGTTGTTCATAGATGAAACAAAGATGTTGCAAATAATTTTGTAATTAAAGGAGGGCATTCAAGTAACACGTTATTCAATGAAACAGCTAACCGATTCAGGTAGGAAAATTAGATTGATTCGGTCAGTGTTGTTAGGAATCATTCAGATTAGTATTAGACCCAAACAAACAGTCTTAATGACTTATTCGCTAAGATCTTGACTCATTCAGATTCATTCAGTCCTAAACAAACAGCCCCTAAAACTATGTGTAGGTGAACATGAGTTTTAATATTGTAGCTTACGATCGAGGCAAGTTTTCTAACTCTACACTTTCGTTGAGCTAGTTCTATTATTACATTGTGTAACTTTATTCTTATGATTGAGCAAGTTTCCTATCTTAAACTGTTATTGAACTAGTCATTTGTTCCTAAATTTCATTTGAGCAAGCTTTAACTCTAATTTTATTGGAATTGTCATTATGGTCGATTCATTCTAACTTGTTTATAGTTAAGCAAGTTTCTTAAGTTCTATTCCTGTATAATGAACGCAGTTTTGAACTCTCGTCTCTGTTATAGAGCTGTTTTATTACTTTGCACGAGTTATTACCATGTTGAGCAAGTTTTAGTTTCTAACTTGCTATCAATTAGTGTATATTCAGTAACTAAACTTCTAATTGGATAAGATCATAGACCTAGCATATTATTATTCAAGCAAAGGTTTATCATTTTACTCATTTTGTTCAATACGTATGCTCTCTAGTTATTTTCAAGCATTAGTTTAATATATAGTCAATTCACCTATGATTCTCAATTATTCTATGTTATGTTATTATTAACCAATTGTTGTGTTATTAAGCATTGTTGATTCAACTATTCCCCTAGTTGATGATCGTTAAACTTTAAATTATCCTTGAAAGCTTATCCAAACCAAACTTTGTACTCTAAAACTGTGGAGAATAACCCTATTACAGGGGATACATAATTCGTTTAGATGTTTGTGCACAATACATGGTACGAAGGGTTGATCCCCCTAAGTACGTGAAATGTGACGCCCCCAAATTCGGACCTCCACTTGGTCACTCAAATTCGGTTCATCACGTTCTCATGGTAAAACCATAAAATCTAAAATAACATAAACACAACGGAAAATCTACTTTAAAATAATATACAATGATTTATTATGATTATTCCCCCAAGTTTGGCAACCTACAGTGCTTAATAGATTACATAATAATATCTAATAAATACTTATTACATGATCTTACTTAAGCTTAAACATAGTCTAAAATAGTCTTAATAGAACATAATAGACTTTTAAAACAAAGAAAAGAACAAGCTAGTAGGTAGCTTTTTACCCTTGCCCTTGTCTTCGCCGGGATACACTTCCTATTCTCGCTTTAAGCGAAAGGTTTTAAAAGCAAGGATAAGCACAAATTACCCAGCAAGTAATATACAACAAGGGTATAGGATATAATATCACAAGGTTTGAAATATCTAAGTGTCATTTCTAGGATAGTTCAAAGTATCAGAATAACATCATGGGTAAGAAATATCAACAATTCTTTAAATAAGAACGATAATTCAATATAAATCAACAGATATATATGAATTCAACGACTATCAAGGTATCCAACTAGATAAAAAATTATACTGTACAGTCACTAAGGACTATTGAACTTCCACTAAAGTTACCAATATTAAACTGATAACCCAAAAATATCAAGTACTATAGATGATCAATCTACAATACTATACGTTATGCATAACACCACAATAATATTCATTCATGTGTTGGGGTTTCCAAAGACATACACTCCCCTTACCAAAAGGGTTGTTCAACTCAGTTTTCAAGATTTTCGCACCACTCAATTGGTTAGGACAGTTTTTATAAACATGCATATAGTCTAGCCGAATCAAATGGCATCGACTCTTAGACAATATTCAATGGACAATACCAAGTTCAACATGAATAATAGCTTTCATAAGGGTTTAACATACTAGCTCATTTGAACGAGAAAATCATATAACTTGTATTTAAAGGGATAAGCTTACGGTATTTGTCGAATAAAGAATGCAATTATACTTGCACAATAAGAGTAAGGTTCGGATACTTGCTCAATATAAATTTGAGTAAGGTTAGAGAAACTTGCCTTAAGCGTAGTTTATCCACGTTAATAAATCAACACTTTAGAATACTAGTATAGCGTATTATAAGTATATAGTGTTCATTAGCTAACACAGTCCTTAATCAAGCTCGACACGATACAAGGATGCACATATGGTACAAAATTAGTTTATAAGTCATCATAAATCAACTACTTAGTTACTTCATAAGCAAATCAAGAATGCTCAAGGTTAAGACCTCCTACTCATGGACTTTTCATTTCAATTAAACACCGACTTATCAACTAGGCATCAATCATATATATACATCAGTAGGTTTTAGATCACATTTAGCATCATAGGCATCATGCAAGTTGCTATCCAAAAGTCAGAATTCACTATCTGGGATTCCAGACTGGCGCAGCTGCGCCATGGCTAAGCCTAGGACCGGCTCAACCAAAACAATCACACATGATATATTTGTCATGTTAAAGGTCTTTTCATGCTCCTTAAGTCAATCTAGGTTCCTTCTTTCATAACATCGTTCTAAGTTGCTCATTTCAACAATTTAAGGCCATTCAAGGTCATGAATTCACAAGGTCTAGAATGCTTGCTTTATAAACATACAAGATAGTTATAAAACTCATATTAGGCATGCTTGTGTGTAATCATAAAACATACGTGAAACTAACACCACATTAGTTAAAAATAAGCTTCGTTCATGCTTTTCTTGAAATGTGCTACACAAGCATGGTATATATATATATATATATATATATGTTTATGCTACATGAGCGAGTCTAAGAGTGTGATCAAACATGATCACAAAAGTCAGATTTTAGTCCTCATGGTATCTTGACAATATTCACATTCAAAACTTGTTAATAGGTTCAACATGCTCATGTTTCCTTACTAATCAAATAAACACAAGCTAAAGGTTTATTCATGAATTTCCAAGTCATACTCACATGCTTTCAAAGTAAGAATATAAACCATGTAGAAATCATGCATGTTAGCTCACTAGGCTAAGTCTTTCCTTGAAAACATTTCTAACACTAGGCTTAATAAGTTTGATCATGCTCAAAAGAACTATATACACTACAACATGCTCATCTATGTGCAAAATCAGTCATGCATAGCTTACTAGGTTCACAATTTATAGAACATGATCTTTAACATAGTTTGTTTTCAAAACCTAGTCCAAATCTCCATGTAAACCATACGCCTTTGTTAATCATGCAAGTCTAGTTTAAACATGCTCACATTAGGTTAACGTATCCATATATACATCATACACATGCTTACATGCTAGCTTGAGGCAAAATAACTAGCTAATATTGATCAAATTTGAAAAAGATCGCTAAACCGATTAAGACAGCAGCAGAAATTTGCTACTGCGCCTACCAATACAATGTGGGCGTAGTCATTGGCAGTTCGTTCGGTTCAGCGTTAAGTAGTCTGCTTCAGCAGAACTCCAGCCCAACCTCAAAAATTAGTCATGATTTCGATTCTAAACAATCATATATCAGTTGCATCATGCTCATATGGTCATATAACAACTATACAGACATTACCCAACCTCATTAACAACCAATTCCACAAAATAAAAAATTTGAATTTCAAGAATGGAAATTTAACAGAAACTGAAAATGAAGAATAAGAAGGAATTTTATACCTTTATAATTGCAATGAACTTGCTCCTAACGAACTTTCAAGCTCTAGATTACTTGCGTAAAGCCCCAGAAAATCGAACATTTTTAAATACTTTTATTAATGAATAAAATAATATTATTTATTATTATTTTGTGTTAGTAAGATGTTTGTCGATCTATAACCTAGAAACGTCGGAAAGCCGTAGTATTTTAACTACGTGGGAGAATTAAAGTGTTTGAATTTCTAAAATGAAAATAAAAGTTTTCCGAGAAATTTTCCAAAAAAATACTATTCATCGATTTCTGCTCGGGAATTATTTTTGAACTTCCGAGAAATATGTAACGTTATAATATCAATATAAGATGGATTATGTAATAATAATCTAAGTATGAAAAACGTAATATTTCGCATGCGGACTTAATTGGAGAACGTTAGAAATATTAAGCGTTAAGAAAAGAATGTGTTAATCGTATAATACGTAGGCATTGTGCGAGTTATTGAACGTAAGTATGATACGACGTATTATACAAGTATGTATGAAGAATGGAATAACATATCTTACGAATTAGTATACGAGCTAGCATACGAGAATTATACGTGGTATATTTATGTCAAGGTTCTTAATTAAAGGGAATATACTTGTAGGATTATTAGCTTAATGGTAGAAGTCTAATTAGTAAGTGATACTCAAGCCCAATTGTTTGATATGTCATGAGTCCAAACTATTGTAGTATAATCCCAACAAGGAATTAGCTAGATTAATTAGCAATCCCAATGAATTAGCCATGATCCATGGAGCAAACCATGTTAATGTGGGTAGTCTTGATGGGCAAACATTTTGTGTGGTGATCAAGTGTTGTGATGAGCAAGAAAAGTGAGTGCTAGACAAGTTAACTTAGTTGTAAAGTAATGAATAGTAAGGAGGTGGGATTAAGGAGGTTAGTTGAGGAGGTGCAATGCCTAATTGACCATTCTACCCTAACTTTGGGTTCCCTATAAATATAGAGCTCTCAATTCATTTGATTGCTTGACTTAATATATATAGTCACACAAATGTCACATTGCTCTATATAATATAGTTGTATTATTGTTCTTATACGCATAACTGTTAATATAATATGATCATATAAATAAATAATTATTCATTTCCTTGATTAATTAAAACCATTAATAATTAATCCAATCATTATTGATCAATATATTTATGGATTTCCATAATCATTATTTATCTATATAATATATTGCAAATAGTAGTAATCACACATTATTAGTTAATTACTAAGAATTCAATATTCTACTACAATCAAATTAACAATTAATTAATATAAAATTATCATTTAATATTACCTAATTGTGCACTTTATTTCATGGTTCACCAATGTCACACAAATCACATAATTTCTTCATTTAATTTCCAAAGTAGAAAAATTTATTTTTCTTCAATCGACTAACGGCATAGCTACGCCTTGATTTGTATTGTTGGAGACGGTAGCAAGGTGCGTCGTTCGACAAAGATTAGCAAGACTGGTTTAGCTTCAGCCTGTGTCAATTTTCATCGCTAGACTCGCTTTATACGATATGAATTGATGTCCACAAAGGTGTTGCTACACGTCTACGAGCGTATAGATTACTTATATGAAATCACATAATCATTCCCGATTAATTTTCCTAATTCTCGTTTCAACTCACTTAGTGAATTCTCTTGTTTCACTTTATGCCACACAAGGCATTTCACAATTCTCATTGTCACTTCATGTGACGCCCCCAAAATAGGTATACATCACCCATCTTGAGTCGCCAAATACATGGTACAAAATTCAAATACAACTTAATTATACCACAGACGTGTAAAATACGACAAAACATAATCTAAGAGTTTTAAATAAGAATATTGTCATCTAGACAATATCCACACTCAATGGAGTCCTCATTACATTTATTATCACACTATTTAACAAAATAGTGAGGACTACTAATGCTATCATCAAGACCGTCACTCTGTTCCCCGACTAGTCCCGGCTACGTTCTCATTTTCTGAAGAGAACAGTGAAAGAAAGGGTGAGCTCAACAAGCCCAGTAAGAAATATTATGACTAAGATAATGCAAAATAAATTATCATTAGTCTTCAACAATGTTAAACTGATAAAATACAATAGACATCAAGTATGACAGCAGCGGAATAAACAATCCATTAGAAGAGTCAAGTAGAGCATGATATCTACTATCTTCTATGATTTAAAATGTTTTCATCAATTTTTATCATTTGAGACTCAACAATTAATAAATAAAACCACATCATCGAAGTCATCATCCGCACTTACGGCCAAGGATATTCATTAAATCATCAATGGTCATGACTATACCGAATAATTCTCGGTCATAATCATACCAAAAGCGTCCATCAATGCACTACGTGCTCGAGGACTTTTACCACATCATTTATAACATTACGGTCATGATTATACCGAATAATCCCCAGTAATAATCATACCAAGTCCATCTATGCACGTCAGCCAAAGATGACTTTCATGATAATATAAGCGTGAGGATGATGACAATGACATAATAATTCAATAAAATAAGTTCAAGAATAAATTTTAAAGATTTATAAGTTAATTTATCTTGAAATCAATTACGTCCAAATTGTCAACATGATACTGCTTTGTGGAGTAAAATTCAAGAATGCTCAGAAGAATATTTCCATGAAAAGATACCAGATGAAGCGTAAATATCCAGGATATTCTACTAATTTCATGGAGTATAGAACCCAAAACTTTAACCAAATGAGTATCATAGAATATATGAAACTAAAAATGGATTTTCACCCGCCATGCGGTAATCCACGTAGACAGATCATTTCCATAATTTAATAAGGAATGAATACGAAGGATCATTCACCATGCATGTGGTAATCCATATAGACAGGTTATTCCAACAGAATATTAAAGAATTAAACCAGGTTATGCGTAATCCACACAAACAGGATATTCCAACAAAATAATAAGGAATGGAATAACAGAAGAATTCACCATGCATGTGATAGACTGCACATATAGGTTATTCCAATAGAATAATAAATAATGGAACCAGGTCTAGCGTAATCCGCACAAACAGGATATTCCAACAGAATAATAAATAATGGAATAACAAAGAATTCACCATGCACGCGATGTAATCAAGACAAACAAAAGTTATTCCAAGTAATAATAAAAATTAGAACACAGTCAAGCGTAATCGAATCAGATGCATGTAATATTCAACAGAATAATAAAGAATGGAATAACAATGTATTTACCATGCATGCAATAGACCACACGCAGAAAAGTTATTCCAATGTAATAATAAAGAATGGAACCAGTCTACAGCGAATCCGATGATGCATGGATATTCAAACAGTAATAATAAAGAATGGAATAATAGAAGAATTTCACCACGTATGCGGTACTTTGCATAGACAGGTTATTCCAACATAATATTAAATAATGGAATAACAGAAGCTCTCTTCATGAATACGAAAGAAATAATACCCCTTACCTTAGAAAGAAACTGGATACTGGAGTAGAGAGGTAGCAGACTTCTCTTCTTCTTTTTCTCTATAATTTCTCTCTATAATAATTATTCTAAAGCTTTAGTAAATTGGGGAGAAATGAAGGAAGAATGAGCTTCTATTTATAGGAAAATATATTTTCGATAATTGCACGTTTTTGGGCTCGAAATATTACAGTACAATACGTTTAACTTTTCTTTTATTTTTAATTTAGTCCTGCAAGTATTATCAAACTTGCACCACCTCCCCTAATAGTAAATAATGTTAATCAATAGTTCAATCATATGAATCAATAGTTATAATCATATGAAAATATGAATTACAGTATAGTACCTCCATCTATACCTCCATTTTTAACTTAGTCACGCAAGTATTATCAATCTTGCACCAGCTCCCCTAATAGTAAATGAATGTGAATCAATAGTACTCACATGTGAACAAATAGTTATAATCATGTGAATTAATAGCAATTAATTGCTCATTTATCTAGTTAATAACCCGACTGGTCCGTATAACTTCCAGACATCAATTAATATCGAAATAAATGTCGATTTCCACTAACACTAATAATTCTAACACAATAGAACTATCAATTTCATCTTTAATCAATCATGAACTTATTCATCATTAATATTATAACTCACAATATTTAACAACTAGGTCATTCCCAGGAAAGAGAGGGCTTTTCGATAAGGATTTCTCCTTATTGGCGCGCAATTAGATGACCAAACCTCTCCTTGGCAGAACTTCTAGACATTGTAAATATTGCAATTTAATAATATGAATAACTTTGTCGTCTCAATTATTGATTTAATAATATATCATATTATGCAGATGATACTATGACAATAATCGAATCAATAATATGAGAGATATGATGCAAAGAATTCTTTGTAGGAAAAATTGAGTATAACTGAGTGACTTCTCACGTAAGCATCAATAATCAATACCGTGTGCTACTATGCAACCACGCGTATTACTATACTTTTACTACCGGGTAGTTCAACAATTTTAATGGTAACACTTCCGCCGTTATTGTTATAAAAAGATAATTATGTCATTTTCTAACTATAACAATACTTCCGTTGTGGGGTCTACCAATGATTATGCCGTCGTACGTATATTCCCTGTTAAAACGAATATTCCCCGACCAATCGAATATTATATAACCACTTGCTTACTTTGCAAAATTTGTAAATATTACCCACAAATATAACATTATATCAAATCCACACCATAATATTCAAATATATATTTCGAGAAAAATTAATCTTTATTCATTAAAGTTGGGGTCTTACAACCTCCCCTTCTCATTAAATTTCATCCTCAAAATTAGGGTGCGTACCTGGTATGTCGAAGAGGTGAGGATACCTTGATTTTATTTTAGATTCTAACTCCCAATTCATTTTCTTAACGTCATGGTTTTGCCACAAAACTTTGACTTGAGGTATAACTTTAGAGCATAGAATATGATCCTTCTTATCCAAGATTTTAACAGGTACCTCTTCATATGTTAAATCTTCCTATATCTCATCTGGTTCGAATTCAATAATGTGGTTCGGGTCTTTCACATATTTACGTAACATATATATGTGAAAAACGTTATGAACACGAGACATGCTTAGCGGTAAGGCGAGTCTATAGGCCACAGTTCCTACTAGATCGAGGATAAAAAATGGGCCAATGAATCGAGGATTGAGCTTTTTTCTCTTTCCAAATCTTGTAACTCCTTTCCATGGAGCAACACGTAACAACACATGATCTCCAATATTGAATTACACGTCCTTTCGATGAAGATCAGCATAACTCTTTTATCGATCTTATGAGGTTTTTATACGTTGTCGGTAAGAAATGAGCAGACTTGGTCAATCTATCAACAATGACCCAAATCACATCTATGCCTTGAGAAACCTTGGGAAGACCAGTAACGAAATCCATGGTAATTTGCTCCCACTTCCATTCTGGAATTTCAAGTGGTTGCAATGGACCTTTTGGCACTTGATGCTCCGCTTTGACTCATTGACAAGTTAGACACCTTGAGATAAACCCCACTATCTCTCTCTTCATATTGCTCCACTAAAATGGATGTCAAAGATCACAATACATTTTGGTACTCCCAGGATGGATTGCAAACGGTGTGTTGTGCGCCTCCATCATGATTTTATACTTCAAGTTAGAATCGGTAGGAACACAGAGTCTGGAGTTGACTCGAAGTATTCCTTCATCATCGATTCTTGCTTCCAGAATAGCACCTTCTTGCACTTTCTTCTTCATACGCATCAGCTCCAGGTCTGTAGTTTAAGTAGCTTTAACTTTATCGATTAAAGTCGGTTCCACTAGTATATTTGCCATCATCACATGGGTCCCTGGAGTCTTTAACTCTATTTCCATCCTTTCTAAGTTATACAAAATGTGTCTTTCCGTTGACAATATTGCACTCGTACCCGCATATGATCTTCTACTCAATGCGTCAGCTAATACGTTCGCTTTTCCAAGATGGTATTGGATGGTATAATCATAATCTTTCAACAACTCAAGCCATCGTCGTTGCAGCATGTTGAGTTCCTTTTGAGTGAAGAGATATTTAAGGCTTTTATGATCCGTATAGATCTCCACTTTCTCTCCATACAGGTAATGCCTCCAAATCTTAAGCGCAAAAATGACTACTGCCAACTCTAGATCATGAGTAGGATAATTCTTTTCATATTCTTTGAGTTGTCGAGAGGCATAGGCTATGACTTTCCCATGTTGCATGAGAACACATCCTAACCCTTTGCCTGAAGCATCACTATAGATGACAAATCTCTCCGAGCTAGATGGCATTGTCAGAACAGGTGCTGAAATGAGTGTTCTCTTGAGTTCTTGAAAACTCTTTTCACATTCCTCGCTCCAACCGAATTTTGTATCTTTTTGAGTAAGTTGAGTTAATGGAGTAGCGATTTGAGAAAACCCTTCTACGAATCTCCAATAATAACTAGCTAAGTCGAGAAAGCTACGTACTTCGGTCACTGACTTAGGTTGCTCCCAGCTTTGAATCACTTCAATCTTTGCCAGGTCAATAGATATTCAATGATTTGATATCACGTGCGCAAGGAATGTAACTTCCTCAAGCCAGAACTCACATTTCTTCAACTTGGCATAAAGCTTGTTTTCATGAAGATTTTGGAGTATCAGCCTCAAGTGTTGTTCATGGTCTTCACAAGTTTTGGAGTATATGAGGATGTCATCAATAAAGACAACCACAAAGTGATCAAAATATTCCTTGAATACTCGGTTCATCATATCTATGAAGGCAGCAGGAGCATTTGTCAATCCAAAAGACATGACTAGGAATTCATAATACTCATACCGAGTTCTGAAAGCAGTCTTTGGAATGTCATCAATTTTAATCTTCAACTGATGATATCCGGAACGAAATTAATCTTTGAAAATAATTTGGCTCCTTGCAACTGGTCAAACAGGTCACCAATCAGAGTCAACGGGTACCTATTTTTTATGGTGACATGCTTCAACTCCCGATAATGGATACTAAGTCGCATACTTCCATCTTTCTTCTTCACGAATAGAATAGGAGCACCCCAAGGAGACGTACTAGGACGAATGAAACTGATGTCTAACAATTCCTGTGGTTGGGTTTTTAATTCCTGAAGTTCAATAGGAGCCATTTGATATGGGGTTTTCGAAATGGGTTTTGTACAAGATTCAAGGTCGATACAAAATTTAATTTCACGCTCTGGGGGTAGGCCATGATGTTCTTCAGGGAATACGTCAGGAAATTTATTAACAATAGAAATATCATTCAAATCTGACATATCTTTATTTAAATCCATGACATGGGCTAAGAAAGCTTGACATCCGTTTTTCAATAAACGAATAGCTTTATGACTTGATATGACAGTGATTAATTTTAGTGGTTTGGTTGCTTTGAGTTGTCGAGAGGCATAGGCTATGACTTTCCCATGTTGCATGAGAACACATCCTAACCCTTTGCCTGAAGCATCACTATAGATGATAAATCTCTCCGAGCTAGATGGTATTGTCAGAACAGGTGCTGAAATGAGTGTCCTCTTGAGTTCTTGAAAACTCTTTTCACATTCCTCGCTCCAACCGAATTTTGTATCTTTTTGAGTAAGCTGAGTTAATAGAGTAGCGATTCGAGAAAACCCTTCTACGAATCTCCAATAATAACTAGCTATGTCGAGAAAGCTACGTACTTCGGTCACTGACTTAGGTTGCTCCCAGCTTTGAATCACTTCAATCTTTGCCAGGTCAATAGATATTCAATGATTTGATATCACGTGCGCAAGGAATGTAACTTCCTCAAGCCAGAACTCACATTTCTTCAACTTGGCATAAAGCTTGTTTTCACGAAGATTTTGGAGTATCAGCCTCAAGTGTTGTTCATGGTCTTCACGGGTTTTGGAGTATATGAGGATGTCATCAATAAAGACAACCACAAAGTGATCAAAATATTCCTTGAATACTCAGTTCATCATATCTATGAAGGCAGCAGGAGCATTTGTCAATCCAAAAGACATGACTAGGAATTCATAATGCTCGTACCGAGTTCTGAAAGCATTCTTTGGAATGTCATCAATTTTAATCTTCAACTGATGATATCCTGAACGAAATTAATCTTTGAAAATAATTTGGCTCCTTACAACTGGTCAAACAGGTCACCAATCAGAGTCAACGGGTACCTATTTTTGATGGTGACATGTTTCAACTCCCGATAATGGATACTAAGTCGCATACTTCCATCTTTCTTCTTCACGAATAGAATAGGAGCACCTCAAGGAGACGTACTAGGACGAATGAAACCGATGTCTAACAATTCCTGTGGTTGGGTTTTTAATTCCTGAAGTTTAATAGGAGCCATTCGATATGGGGTTTTGGAAATGGGTTTTGTACCGGATTCAAGGTCGATACAAAATTTAATTTCATGCTCTGGGGGTAGGCCATGATGTTCTTCAGGGAATACGCCAGGAAATTTATTAACAATAGAAATA
This sequence comes from Panax quinquefolius, assembly GCA_020205615.1. NCBI lineage: Eukaryota > Viridiplantae > Streptophyta > Magnoliopsida > Apiales > Araliaceae > Panax > Panax quinquefolius. The sequence goes on from JAINUW010000639.1 coordinate 375,432, forward strand.
TCATTCAAATTTGACATATCTTTATTAAAATCCATGACATGGGCTAAGAAAGCTTGACATTCGTTTTTCAATAAACGAATAGCTTTATTACTTGATATGACAGTGATTGATTTTAGTGGTTTGGTTGCTTGAATTTTCATAATAGGTTGGTTAGGAATATAAAAGCTAACAATCTTACGAAAACAATCGATTTTAGCATGATGAGTAGTTAACCAATCAACCCCTAAAATTATATCAAATGCAAGTATTTTCAAAGAAATAAGATCGACAGGTAACGCGCGGTTACCGATTTGAATCAAACAAGACTTATAAACCGTGGATATAATGAAGGTTTCTCCCAACGGAGTTTCAACAGATAAGTCAAAGTCTAATTTCTCTGGGGTCAAATTTAAACGTTGAGCGCAAGTAGGAGAAATAAAGGAATGGGTAGAACCGGTATCAAATAAAGTATAAACTTTGCTAGAGTTTATGATTAGCTTACCCGTGATCACCTCGTTCGGATTCCTCGCTTTTTGGGAGGTTACGACAAACGCTCTCCCTTGAACTACTAGCTTTGTCTTATCTGGGACACTCTTTGATGCCTCCATCCTAGCTGGACTTGACTTTGGTGGACAACAAAATCGGGCTAGGTGACCTTCTTTTCCACAATTATAACACGCTTTGGACTACATCGTGCATTTTGGACTTATGTGTCCTTCCCCTCCACATTTGTAACATAAAACCGGTGGTCGTTCTCCTTCCTTAACAACAGGTGCTGGTGATGACGTCTTTCCATCCTTGTTGAATCTCCTCTTCTCGAAATGTCCACTCCTATTGTCATGCCCATGATTACCACCGAAGTGATTATCATTTCTGGCATGTTGATTCCCTCCACGTTTGTTGTCACTGCTTCGATGACTGCTACCACTGGTATTATTAACTTGTCGGCTGCTCTTTCTTGGTTGGGTTGACTCATTATCGCGCTCCAATAACTGAGCCCTATTCACAACATCTAAATACAAACACAGTTTGTGAGAAATTAGGTATTGACGTATCTCAGGTTAAACCTCTTAGAAACATCCGCTTCATTCTCTCCTCATTATCAATCAAGTGGGACGCAAACCGAGATAACTCGACAAACTTAGCTTCGTACTGCGCCACGGTCATATTGTTTTGCTCAAACTTGATGAACTCTACCTCCTTCATGTGATGAATACTTTCAGGAAAGTACTTGTCGTTGAACATCTCTTGGAACTTCTCCCAAGACATTTTGAGTGTGGTAGGTTGAGTACGCTTTACAAATTCCCACCAGTAATATGCCTCTGCTCGCAACATGAAGGTGGCAAAGGGAACCTTTTGCTCCTCGGAGCATCCCAAGACATCAAATATCTTGTTGATCTGCTTTATCCACGTCTCCGCCTTAAGTAGTTTTGGCTCTCCAAAAAACTCTGGTGGTCCCAACTCCTTGAATTGCTTAGCGCTGACCGTCCGAGAGTTGTCAGTGTTTCCACCTTCATTTTGGACAAGAGCCACTTTCGCCTGGTGTTGCATGTATTGCATAAAGCCTCTGAACATTCCATCATTCACCATTTCATCGATGTTATTGTTTACATGAGGATTATTTTCTTCTTATTGCATATTATCCTGGGAATTAATTTGTGGTGACTCAACGGTCTCATGTGCTTCATTGTTTATCTCAACATTTTTAGATGCCTCAAATACTACCACAAAACAAGGGTTAATTATCAAATCATATATTATCCCTATACTCTGACCGACCAATTAAATACCAAATAAACATAGGTAGGTCATACTAGCAAAGGAATTTCCCGTCTCTCCCCTCCTAGTTCTTGTCTCACATCTCAGCCAGGGATCATATCCCTAAGCTTTGATACCAACTGTGACGCCCCCAAAACAGGTATACATCACCAATCTTGAGTCACCAAATACATGGTACAAAATTTAAATACAACTTAATTATACAACAGTCGTGTAAAATACGACAAAACATAATCTAAGAGTTTTGAATAAGAATATTGTCATCTAGACAATATCCACACTCAATGGATTCCTCATTACATTTATTGTCACACTATTGAACAGAATAGTGAGGACTACCATTGCTATCATCTGAACCGTCACTCCGTTCCCTGACTAGTCCCGACTACGTTCTCATTTCCTGAAGAGAACAGTAAAAGAAAGGGTGAGCTCAACTAGCCTAGTAAGAAATATTCTGACTAAGATAATGTAGAATAAATTATCATTAGTCTTCAACAATGTTAAACTAATAAAATACAATAGACGTCAAGTTTAACTGCAGCGGAATAAGCAATCCATTAGAAGAGTTAAGTAGTGCATGATATCTACTATCCTATATGATTTAAATTGTTTTCATCAATTTTTATCACTGAGACTCAGCTTAATAAATAAACTACATCATCGAGTCATCCCTACAATACGAGCCAAGGATATTCATTAAATCATCAATGGTCATGACTATACCGAATAATCTCTGGTCATAATCATACCAAAAACTGTCCATCAATGCACTACAGGTTACTGAGGACTTTTACCACATCATTTATAACATTACAGGTCATGATTATACCGAATAATCCCTGATCATAATCATACCAAGTCCATCTTTACACGTAAGCCAAAGATGACTTTCATCACAATATAAGCATGAGGATAATGACAATGACATAATAATTCAATAAAACAAGTTCAAGAATAAATTTTAAATATTTATAAGTTCATTTATCTTGAAATCAATTACGTCCAAATTGTCAACATGATACTGCTTTGTGGAGTAGAATTCAAGAATGCCCAGAAGAATATTTTCATGAAAAGATACCGGATGAAGCGCAAATATCCACTATATTCTACTAATTTTATGGAGTATAGAAGCCAAAATTTTAACCAACTGAGTATAATAGGATATATGAAACTGCAAATGGATTTTCACCCGTCATGCGGTAATCCACGTAGACAGATCATTTCCACAATTTAATAAGGAATGGATACGAAGGATCATTCACCATCCATGTGATAATCCACATAGATAGGTTATTCCAATAGAATAATAAAAAATGGAACCAGGGCATGTGTAATCCGCAAGAAATTCACCATGCATGCAATAGACGGCACAGATAGGTTATTCCAACAGAATAATAAAGAATGGAACCAGGTCTAGCGTAATCCACACAGACAGGATATTCCAATAGAATAATAAAGAATGGAATAACAAAGAATTCACCATGCATGCGATAGACCACACAAACAGTTTATTCCAATGAATAATAAAGAATGGAACCGTGTCTCAGCGTGAATCCGCATATACGGATATTCCAATGTAATAATAAAGAATGGAATAACAGAAGAATTTTACCATGTATGCGGTATTTCTCATAGACAGGTTATTCCAACATAATAATAAAGAATGGAATAACAGAAGCTATCTTCATGAATACGAAAGATATAATACCCCTTACCTTAGAAAGAAACTGGATACTGGAGTAGAAAGGTAGCAGATTTCTCTTCTTCTTTCTCTCTATAATTTCTCTCTATAATAATTGCTCTAAAGCTTTAGTGAATTAATGAGAAATGAAGAAAGAATTAGCTTCTATTTATAGGAAAATATAGTTTTGATAATTGCACGTTTTGGGGCTCAAAATATTACAGTACAATACCTTCAACTTTTTTTCATTTTTAATTTAGTCCTGCAAGTATTATCAAACTTGCACCACCTCCCCTAATAGTAAATAATGTGAAACAATAGTTCAATCATGTGAATCAATAGTTATAATCATGTGAAAATACGAATTACAGTATAGTACCTCCATCTACACCTCCATTTTTAACTTAGTTATGCAAGTATTATCAATCTTGCACCAACTCCCCTAATAGTAAAAGAATGTGAATCAATAGTACACACATGTGAACAAATAGTTATAATCATGTGAATTAATAGCAATTAATTGCTCATTTATCTAGTTAATTACCCAACTGGTCCGTATAACTTCCAGACATCAATTAATATCGAAATAAATGTCGATTTCCACTAACACTAATAATTCCAACACAATAGAACTATCAATTTCATCTTTAATCAATCATAACTTATTCATCATTAATATTATAACTCACAATATTTAACAACCAGGTCGTTCCCAAGAAAGAAGGGGCTTTCTGATAAGGATTTCTCCTTATTATCGCGTAATTAGATGACCAAACCTCTCCTTGGTAAAACTTCTAGACATTGTAAATATTACAATTTAATAATATGAATAACTTTGTCGTCTCAATTATTGGTTTAATAATATATCATATTATGCAGATGATACTGTGACAATAATCGAATCAATAATATGAGAGATATGATGCAGCAATTACTGTAGCAAAAATTGAGTATAACTGAGTGACTTCTCACGTAAGCATCAATAATCAATACCGTGTGCTACTATGCAAACCAACGCCAGACATCGCATTTTTATTCTTGGGTAGTTCAACAGCGGTTTGAGCGGTAACACTTCCGCCATTATTTTTATAAAAGATAATTATGTCGCTTAACTACGACAATACTTCCGTTAATGGGGTCCACTAATGATTGTGCCATCGCATTGAATATTCCTCGTTAAAACGAATATTCTCCGACCAATCGAATATTATATAACCACTTGCTTACTTTGCGAAATTTGTAAATATTACCCACAACTATAACATTATATCAAATCCACACCATAATATTCAAAAATATATTTCGGGAAAAATTAATCTTTATTTTTAAAAGTTGGGATCTTACACTTCACACATCTTAATACGCATTGGTCTAATAAGAATCAATTGAATTAACCAACCCTCAAAATAATAACACTTTTATTCACAAAAATTTTATTTCCATTATTGTATTCAATTAATAATACGTGGAAATTCTAGGTATTACATCCCCCCCTTATAAAAATTCCGTCCCGGAATTGCTACAAGGTTACATAAATAAATGGGGATAATCCCTCATCATCCTATCTTCTAAATCCCACGTTGCCTCCTCGACATCGTGGTTACGCCAAAGTACTTTTACAGAAGAAATAACTTTATTTCTCAAGGTTTGCTCTTTCCTATCTAGAATTTGGATAGGAATTTCTTCGTACGCTAAGTTCTTCTCCACTTGAATGGGTTTATAAGAAATCATGTGCTTTTAGTCGGGCTTGTATGGACGCAACACGGATATGTGAAACACGTTATAGATATGCTCCAACTCAGGTGGTAGTGCAACTTTATACGCTACTTCACCCACTCGCTTTAGTATCTCGAACGGTCCTATGAATCTTGCACTCAGTTTTCTTTTCTTGCCGAAACGGATTTTTCCCTTCCACGGAGATACCTTCAAGAATACAAAACTGTTGACTTCAAAATCTCGGTCTTGCCGATGCAAGTCTGCGTACTTCTTTTGGCGATCTTGAGCTGCTACAAGTCTGGCCCTTATCACTTTCACCACATCCGCGATTTGTTGTACTAACTCTGGTCCAAGTATTCTTCGTTCTCCGACTTCGTCCCAACATAATGGTGTTCTGCACTTCCTTTCATGAAGAGCTTCATACGATGGCATGCCGATACTTGCATGGTAACTATTATTATATGCAAATTCGACTAAGGGTAGGTGGTCGTCCCAATTTCCCTTGAAGTCCATCACGCAAGTCCTAGCATGTCCTCTAGCATTTGTATTGTTCACTCACTTTGTCCGTCTATCTGAGGATGATAAGCAGTACTCAACCTCAACTGTGTTCCCATCCTCTCTTGTAAGCTTTTCCAAAATTTCTACGTGAAACGCGGTTCTCGATCAGAAACAATCGACACCGACACTCCATGTCGTGAAACGATTTCCTTTACATACAGACTTGCTAATTGATTTAAACTATAGCGGATCTTGATAGGTAGAAAATGTGCAGTTTTCATAAGTCGATCCACGATAACCCAAATGGCATCCAAACCTCTCTGCATGATTGGAAGTCCTACCACGAAATCCATCGTAATATGCTCCCATTTCCACTCTAGTATTTCCAAAGGTTGTAATAACCCACTCGGCCGCTGATGCTCTCCTTTTACGCGTTGACATGTAAGACATCTACTAACGTACTCCGCGATTTCTCTTTTCAGATTTGGGCACCAAAAATGTTTCCTCAAGTCTCGATACATCTTAGTGCCTCCCGGACGAATGGAATACATCGTATTATATGCCTCGTACAAAATCTCTTCTCTTAACTTTGTCACTGCCGGCACCCACACTCTCCCTTCGAATCTTAAGAAACCGTCTTTATCTATTCGAAAATTTTCTTCCTCTTTTTTCTGTGATCCTTCTTCTAATTTTCTCACATTCACCATCTTTTTCTTGGGCTTCCTTTACTCTATCTAACAATGTCGGACAAGCTTCCATTATAAATAACTTCTTTTCAGACCTCTCGGGTGCCTTCACTTCTATTTCCAATTTCTCCATATCCCTTATTAATTCCTTTTGAGTTGTCAGTTGAAACAATTTCTTCCTTCCTTTCCTGCTCAGAGCGTCGGCAACTACGTTTGCCTTCCCTGGGTGATAAAGAATTTCACTGTCATATTCTTTGATCAATTCCAACCACCTTCTCTGACGCATATTCAAATCCTTCTGTGTGAAGATATATTTCAGACTTTTGTGGTCCGTGTATATCTCACATTTCTCCCCGTACAAATAATGTCTCCATATCTTTAACGCACAAACTACTACCGCTAACTTTAAGTCATGAGTAGGGTATCGTTTTTCATAATCCTTTAATTGTCGTGAAACATACGCAATGACCTTGTTGTGTTGCATTAGCACACAGCCCAGTCCTATATGCGATGCATCACTATACACCTTAAATCCTCCCGTATCATCTTGTAATGATAATACAGGCGCCTCGCTCAATCTCTTCTTCAACTCTTGAAAACTCTCTTCGCATTTATCGGTCCATAAAAATTTCAACGTCTTCCTCGTCAAATTAGTTAACGAGGTTGCTATCTTAGAAAAATCCTGGATAAATCTTCGATAGTACACAGCTAACCCTAAGAAACTTTTAACCTCCGTCGGAGTTCTCGGTTGTTCCCAATTACTTACCGCTTTAACCTTTTCGGGGTCTACTGAGATTCCATTCTCATCCACCACATGGCCTAAGAATTGAACCTTCTTCATCCAAAATTCACACTTAGAAAATTTTGCATACATCTTCTCCCTTCGTAGTGCCTCCAAAGCAATCTTCAAATGTTCAGCGTGTTCTTCCTCTGTCTTCGAGTAGATTAAAATGTCGTTGATGAAAACTAATACGAATTTATCCAAGTATGGCTTGAAAACTCAGTTCATCAAGTCCATGGATGCTGCCGGAACATTAGTTAAACCGAATTACATTACTAAAAACTCATAATGTCCATAATGGGTTCTAACCACAGTCTTTGGTATGTCCTTATCTCGCACTTTCAGTTGGTGATATACCGTCCGCAGGTCGATCTTCAAGAAACCCTTCGCTCCCTTCAGTTGATCAAATAAGTCATCTTTCCTTAGTAATGGATATCTGTTCTAGATCGTTACTCTCTTCAATTCTCGATAATCAATAGAGAGCCTCATCGATCCATCCTTTTTCTTAACGAATAACACTGGTGCTCCCCAAGGAGACACACTCAGTCGAATGTAACCTTTATCCAATAACTCTTGAAGTTGTATCATCAATTCCTTCATTTCGACTGGCATCATACGATATGGAGCTTTCGAAATCGGTGTCGTTCCCGGTGCTAAGCCTATTACAAATTTGATTTCTTTGTTTGGCGAAAGGCCAGGCAGATCGTCCGAAAACACATCCTGAAATTCCCTTAGTACGGGTATATCTTTAATCTCTACTCTCTTTTTTCGAGTATCCACAACGTAGGCTAAATAACCTACACATCCTTTCTTTAACAATTTCTTCGCTTGCATCATCGGAACGTAACACGATTGCTTAAGTTATGAGTTACCATAAAACACTACCTTAGACTTACTCAGAGTCTGAAGGTTCACACATTTGTTCTGACAGTCAATTACTGTCGCATAGTTATGTAACCAATCCATTCCCAGTATTACGTCAAATTCTCCTAATCTAATAGGAATCAAGTATGCGCTCAGTTCATGTTCTCTAATGTTTGCGTGACAATTTCGATAGACGTATTCTACAGGTATTATTTCCTTATTCGCAACTTCTATGTTCAAAGGATCTTCTAAACTTTCTCGGGGTGTGCTAAGTTTACTACCAAATTCTTCATATACAAACGAACAGGTGGCAACCGAGTCAAATAATACATAAGCATTTATATTATTGATTGCGATTATACCTGACACCACGTCCTTTGCAGCTACGACATCTTGAACGGTCATGTTAAAGGTTCGAGTGGCCAATCAATTGGGTTGCGTAGGTCCACCAATCATTAACTTACTTCATCCTCACTGGCTTTTGCCAGCTCTACCGCTTCATTTCTTTGGGCAATCCTTTATCTGGTGCTCTGTTGATCCACAAGCAAAACATCCTCTGATCTTCTTCGACTTTGGGAAATTTGGCGATATGTGCCCTTCTTGGCCGCAATTATAGCAGGTGCTTTTCCTCTTCCAGCATTCTCCCTGATGGTTTCTTCCACATTTGTCGCAAGCTTCGGTCCTATTCTTGAAGTTTCCCTAGTAACTCCCACCTTTGTTATTATTTCTGTTGTTGTTATTGTTTTCCCATTTCCTTTTTCCAGAGTTACTTCCTCCGCTGCTGCTCCCTCCACGATGTTCACTACCAGCGTTCTTATTCTTCTTCTCCTTATGATATAAACTTAAGGCCTCACTGCCACCTTCCTCAATGATTGCCTTCTCCAACAACGTTGTAAAGGAATCAATCTGGAAGACCGATACCTTATTTTACAACCACGGCTTCAACCCTTACGCAAAACGTCTCGCCTTCCTCTCCTTGTCCACAACTTGGTGCTCTGCAAATCGCGCTAGTTCGTTGAACTTAGCTGCGAATTACGCCACCGTCATATCACCTTGTTTTAACTCTAGGAATTTTACTTCCATCCTACTCTTCATACTTTTTGGAAAACATTTCTCGAAAAACAACGTAGTTGTAAGACCTCAAATTTTATGAAATAAAAGTATTCAATTTTTCTTATAATTATTATTCAGTAAATGGTTAAATTGATAAAAGTTTAAAGTTAACGGTGATATATATAAAATTTTCAAAATACGCAAGTGGTTATAAAATACTCATTATTGTCGGGGAATATTCGTTTGGTCGTGGAATATTTTTTTTGTCAAGAATATCCGTACGACGACGCAACCAGTTATGGGCCCCATAATAGAATAACTGTCGAATGAAGAAAACGGCAAGTATGAGTTTTTATAAATAACGACGTAGTTGTTATCGTTAACACTGTTGGAATATCCGGTGGTTAAAAATACAATAATATGCGTGGTTGCACAGTAGCACACGGTATTGCACAGTATTTTTTAATTATTGATCCTTATGTAAGAAGGCACTACTCAATAATTGTTATAGTAATTACTGTTCAATATTTTATTTTAATGATTCCATAATTGCTGCATTAATATTTTATATTATTGTCGTTTCAATAATTGTCACGGCACAGTATTTCCCATTATCAGATCAATAATTCATATAATTTGAATAATACTATTAGATAACATTATTGGCAATGTCTAGAAAGTTCTGTCAATGAGAGGTTTGGTCACCTAATTGCTCGCCAGTAAGGAGAAATCTTTATCGGAAAGCCCCCTCTTTCCTAGGAACCACCTGGTTGTCATAATTGTGATTCTGTAATATTATTTATGAATAATAAATTATTGATTTATATGATAAGAAAATATTTATTTAATACGGATATAAATGATGGATTTATTTATGTGTTTATAAAAGAAGGAATTAATGTTGAGGTGTTTTATTAATATTTTTGTCAGAATAGAGTTATTAAAAATCAAATCAGTATTTTTTTACGATATATTGTGTGAGTTATAATTTCTAATCCGACCGTTGGATCGTTGTGATTTTTGGATATGTTATACATATATAAGTTGAGTATATGTCCACAAATTGTGAACCGTTAAAAATGAACGTATAAATTGTTATGAATTTTAAGAAGTGACTGGTTCAGAAATTGTTGATGTTTCAAAATTTATCATTTTGGTGCAAAATTCTAGAATATGTGGGCCCCGCCTATGGTTGGTGAAGAAATGTGCTGAAATTGTATTTCAAATGTGGTGGGTGGCAATAGTAGCAGGTTAAGCCATCAGGTAGTAGGTCAAGTCTGCTTCGATGTGCTAACATTTTCCTATAAATAGAGGGCTAAGTTAGAATTGAAAATCACACCAGAAATATAAGCTTTCTCTCTTTCTCTCTCTATATTATCAAGCGTATTTTATGAGTATTTAGATATTTTGAGAGTTTATATTCAGTGCAAGGTTCCTTGACATTTTACATTCTGTCGTAAATCTCGCTTTTTGAGGTAAGGGATTTTAAGGGTTGTTATGTTTTTCATGTTTCGTAATTTTTCTGACCTTCAAAAATTCTGGAAAAATTTGAAATGATAAGTTGATGAGTTTTATTGATTGTGTCCAAAAATGGCGATTTTTGGATGTATAGATTAGGAGTTATGAATTTTATGGGAAAAGATTATTTAAAAAATAAACCCTTATAACTCTTTATGGTTAACTTCAAAATTGATGAAATTTTTATTGGGAGTACATCTATATAATATCAGTATACCCTATGAATTTCGGAATTTTTGGATAGAATTACAATTTATGATAAATGTATAAATATTCGAAGTTTTGGCGCCATATGAAAAATAGTAAATGAATTTTAAAAATTCTGAGAAAAATATATGTTCAATATGGGACTATGTCCTGCTAAATCCCAGAAAAGAAAATTTGTTTGTACTGGTTTGGTATTTTTCATGAAAATGGACTAGTTATGAGTAAATAAATTAAATATGTTATGTGAAGTAACAAAATTGGAAAATAGGATTTTATGGCTTGAGAATCCTATATAAGGTATATGCAGACTTTTGATGAGGGTTTTGGTTATTAGTGATGAAATCTTATGAGTTTGGTATTTTAGGATGATTAAATGCATTAACTAGTAAAGTGTAAACAATTAAAGTAAATTATTTATAAGTTTAAGAAATGATTAAGATATTGTGGTAATATTAATAATATTAGATTATGAGATTATTAAGTGATTTATAACATTTGGATTAAGGTATTATGAAATCCTTAATTTATGAATCTTACTTTTGAAATTAAATACAGTTTGTTGATCATATTGTTTTTATTATCATATATAACATTTTTATAATCCCGTGATGAAATTTCTCTTTGACTTAAGTGTAAAGATGGGTAAATTATTGGTATGATCGTGACTATGGGTTCTCTTTTGCCGAAGAGTAAAAGATGAATGGTTGACTGGTATGATCATGACCATTGAATTTATAATTGAATATTTTTAGCTTAAGTACAAAGGTGAATTGATCAACATGGTTATAATTATGCTTTATATAAATTCTGAAATGATTGTATGTTTCTTTGAGATACGAATATCTTTGGCCTGTAGTTCAAAGATGAACTGTTGTTCAATATCTTTGGCCTGTAGTGCAAAGATGAACTGTTGTTCAATATCTTTGGCCCGTAGTGCAAAGTTGACTTGCTGATTGAATATCTTTTGCCTGTAGTGCAAAGATAAATTATTGATGAATATCTTTGGCCTGTAGTGCAAAGATGACCTGTTGTTGAATATCTTTGGCATGTAGTGCAAAGATGAACTGTTGACGAATATCTTTGGCCCGTAGTGCAAAGATGAACTTATTAGTATGATTATGAAGAGGAACTGTGATTTGGTATAACCATGATCTTCGATGTTTCAGGTAAAGATAATTGATGAAAATTATGTTTGTCCTTTATGAGAAGAGGAATTTAGAACCACAATTATGATTATGAGTTATTCACATAAATGTGGACATGAATTGTTGATTGATGTTACAGGGATAAAACATTGTTGGTGGACTTTTAACATGGAGAAGATAATAGACTTTATGGTCTATTTGACTCTTTTAATGGATCGATTCGTTCACGCAACTATAGTTGAAAAGTTTTATCATCTACCATATGTTCTAAATCTCTGATTTATTACTGATGAAGGCTATTGAGAATTTAATTATCTTTAGTTATTATATTCTTTACTGAGCTAGTTGTGCTCACCCTTTTGCTTCATAATTCCTTTCAGGTAATAAGAGTGTAGCTGGGTCGAGCGGGGATAACAGGGGAATAGTGTGGTGGTCCGAGGCTGTCAAAGTTTCTCAACACATTATAAAATGGCATGACATACAATATATAATTGTATTGAGGACCTAAGATGTGTGTGTCGTATATTATACGTCACTTAATAATTGATTTTGGTGAACAACAATAGGGTGAGGTGAACCCAACTTTGGAAGGGTGTTTTGCCACTATCATACAAGATGTCTAATGACATACAATCTCGTGTTATCATAAGAAAGGTTGTGCACATCCACTTGCTGAGTATATCTACGAGCACTACCTATATGATCTTGGAGTTGGGTTGAAACATAATATTCAATCGCAGACGGTGGAGATAGTTATATGTCAAGAGAAGACTCACCATTGGAAGGAACATGATAGTAATCTTCTCGTTTTTCTTTGGGGTCTATTGGATCAACCAAGGATAATTCTCTGGACATATGATTTCTAAAATAGTTATTAACTGTACCTTTATGTAAGGTATCACTGTGAGGTGATGTCCATAGTTGGGACATGAGTCATAGTTCGTATATATATTTGTATCAAAACTCACAACATATTGTTATATTTTGCACGACAATTGTAGTAATAAAGTTGTAGTTGTTTTCTGTACCATGTAATTGGAGACTCATAATAGGTTGGACGGATTGAACCTATTTTGGGGGCATCACAGTAGTAAACCGCTCCCATGTTATCGTTCCTTCCCCCGATCTCTACTGATTAGTTTCCCACCACTAGTTCGCTTCGCCCGTCATCATGTATGTGGCAAATATTGTCTTCTGGTCTTCACCCACGCAAGCTATAGTGAAGGCCTTCTTGATCTCCTTAATCCAGGTTTGCGTAACTATCGGGTCAGTGGTTCTCGCGAACTCTGGGAGTCCTACACTCTTAAAATCTTTGAAGGTTGTTACTGGGACAGCTTGGGGAACCGGTGGTACAGGTTTGTTTCTTCCCCTCAGAGCTTCTCCCAATAAATCTACCAATCTCTGTATCGGATCTACAGGACCTCTCTCACCATTAACTGACTCTTCTGGGATAGTTATTCTACGTCTTGGCGGCATTTTCTGCATCACAAAATTTTTATTTTATTATCTAGTTATAATACTTAGACATTTCTCAATAGAAAAGAACTACAAGTTTATAACACGTTTCTGAAGTAGAATCATTTATATTCATATGCCAAAGGGTTACATTACATGTTCTTTTCTAGCATACTGCTATAAATGATAACACATATCCCTAATATCACAAAAGACGGGGACATACTAACTTACTACCCCTCTAACACTTTTTAGAAGTTTGGGGGTTTACCACTATCTCACCTCTTACACAAAAGATTGAGATTACAACAACATATTAATAACACATAGATAAAACTACTATACTACTTGTCTTTTCTCTCTAAACTCAATCTAACATCCCACGCTCTACGGCGCTCTGATATTCCTTCTGTGTGATTTGCACCACCGTATCTCGGCTTATGGTATGTCGAGTCTGTCCTTGCTCAGCTGGGTAGTGATGTACCCCATCTATCAATCTCTCCATGACCGTGCGTAGAGCATAGCCCATTTTGTTCATCTTCCTCCTCTTGCACCGTACCTCATCCTCTAGATCATCTGCCCTATCATTGGCTTCTTCCCACTTCTTCTCGAAGTGAATCCTATCCATCACCTCCATTTCTAACTGAGTTCAGAGAGCCTCCTTCTCCGCCCTCTCACTCAAAACCTTCTGCTCTATTTCCTCCAGCTTTCCTGCGACCTCAACATTCCTAGCCACCGCTCGGTGAAATAATGCTCCCATTTGGATCCCTACTTCCTTACGGTGAGCAATCTCTACCTCCATCTCCTGCATCACTAGTTGCCTCTGATGGTCCTCGTCCCTCAACTTCTAGAACGCAAACAAACACTCCTTAGCCTCAGCATCTAGCTCCTCCACTCTACATCCCAACTCTAAAATATGTTCTTCATACTCTCCTAACATCTGATCCTTAAAAGTAGCCTCGTCGGAGTCCTCCACTGGCTCGGACTCCTCCCCTAAAGGGTCCTCCTCCGGATCAAACTCCGCCTCTTCCTCATCATCATAATCATCCATCGGGTCCACTACTGAAATAGGCTCCGCTATCAAGGGTGTCTCATAGACTACGTATATATCACGCGGCTCCTCCTCTACTACTTGGCTAGGTCCTCCCATGTCAATCATCCTACAATTACCAACATAAGACAACACAAACAACAACTCCATTAGAATGTTAACAAACATAAGTTCATTGTATAGAATGAAGTTACATTTCATAACAAACTAAGTCTCTCAAGGAAAACTCTACATGAGTTTTATCTCTTTCCTAACTTCTAAGTTCTCCCGAGTTATAATCTAAGGACACTCGCTCCTAAGGTTTATAACTACGACTCTTATGCCAACCTGTGACGCCCCCAAATTCGGACCTCCACTTGGTCACTCAAATTCTGTTCATCACGTTGTCATGGAAAAACCATAATATCTAAAATAACGCATACACAACGGAAAATCTACTTTAGAATAATATACAATGATTTATTATAATTATTCACCCAAGTCTCGCAACCTACAGTGCTTAATAGATTACATAATAATATCTAATAAATACTTATTACATGATCTTACTTAAGCTTAAACATAGTCTAAAATAGTCTTAATAGAACATAATAGACTTTAAACATAAAAAGGACAAGCTAGTAGGTAGCCTTGCCCTTGCCCTTGTCCTACCCGGATACACTTCCCTATTCTGCCTTAACTGAAAGATTTTTAAAAGCAAGGATAAGCACAAATTTCCTAGCAAGTAATATACAACAAGGGTATAGGATATAATATCACAAGGTTTGAAATATCTAAGTGTCATTTCTAGGATAGTTCAAAGTATCAGAATAACATGATGGGTAAGAAATATCAACAATTTTTTGAATAAGAACGATAATTCAATATAAATCAACAGATATATATGAATTCAACGACTATCAAGGTATCCAACTGGATAAATAATTTATACTGAACAGTCACTAAGGACTATTGAACTTCCACTAGAGTTACCAATATTAAACTGATAACCCAAAAATATCAAGTACTATAGATGATCAATCTACAATAATATACGTTATGCATAACACCATAATAATATTCATTCATGTGTTGGGGTTTCCAACGACGTACACTCCCCTTACCAAAAGGGTTTTTCAACTCAGTTTTCAAGATTTCTGCACCACTCAATTGGTTTGGACAATTTTTATAAACATGCATATAGTCTAGCTGAATCAAATGGCATCGAATCTTTCACAATATTCAATGGACAATACCAAGTTCAACATGAATAACAGCTTTCATAATGGTTTAACATACTAGCTCATTTGAATGAGAAAATCATATAACTTGTATTCAAAGGGATAAGCTTACGGTATTTGTCGAATAAAGAATGCAATTATACTTGCACAATAAGAGTATGGTTCGGATACTTGCTCAATATAAATTTGAGTAAGGTTAGAGAAACTTGCCTTAAGTGTAGTTTATCCACGTTAATAAATCAACACTTTAGAATCCTAGTATAGCTTATTATAAGTATATAGTGTTCATTAGCTAACACTGTCCTTAATCAAGCTCGACACGATACATGTATGCACATATGGTACAAAATTAGTTTATAAGTCATCAGAAATCAACTACTTAGTTACTTCATAAGCAAATCAAGAATGCTCAAGGTTAAGACCTCCTACTCATGAACTTTTCATTTCAATGAAACACCAACTTATCAACTAGGCATCACTCATATATATACATCAGTAGGTTTTAGATCACATTTAGCATCATAGGCATCATGCAAATTGCTGTCCAAAAGTCAAAATTCACTATCTGGGATTCCAGACTGGCGCAGTTGCGCCATGGCTAAGCCTAGGACCGGCTCAACCAAAACAATCACACATAATATATTTGTCATGTTAAAGGTCTTTTTCATGCTTCTTAAGTCAATCTAGGTTCCTTCTTTCATAACATGGTTCTAAGTTGCTCATTTCAATAATTTAAGGCCATTCAAGGTCATGAAATCACAAGGTCTAGAATGCTTTCTTTATAAACATACAAGATAGTTATAAAAATCATATTAGGTATGCTTGTGTGTATTCATAACACATACGTGAAACTAACACCACTTTAGTTGGAAATAGGCTTCGTTCATGCTTTTCTTGAAATTTTCTACACAAGCATTGTATATATATGTTTATGCTACATGAGCGAGTCTAAGAGTGTCATCAAACATGATCACAAATGTCAGATTTTAGTCCTCATGGTATCTTGACAATATTCACATTCAAAGCTTGCTAATAGGTTCAATATGTTCATGTTTCCTTACTAATCAAATAAACACAAGCTAAAGGTTTATTCATGCATTTCCAAGTCAAACTCACATGCTTTCAAAGTCAGAATATAAACCATGTAGAAATCATGCATGTTAGCTCACTAGGCTAAGTCTTTCCTTGAAAACATTTCTAACACTAGGCTTAATAAGTTTGATCATGCTCAAAAGAACTATATACAGTACAACATGCTCATCTATGTGCAAAATCAGTCATGCATAGCTTACTAGGTTCACAATTTGTAGAACATGATGTTTAACATAGTTTTTTTTCAAAACCTAGTCCAAATCTCCATGTAAACCATACACCTTTGTTAATCATGCAAGTCTAGTCTAAACATGCTCACATTAGGTTAACGTATCCATATATACATCATACACATTCTTACAGGCTAGCTTGAGTCAAAATAACTAGCTAATATTGATTAAATTTGAAAATAGATCGCTCAACCTGATTAATCAACAAGCTAGCCATTACGTCAGCCTCAATACAAATGTGTAGCAATTGCTACTGTCAGTGCTCGGTTCAAAAGTAAGTAGTTTCAGATCAGAGAACTCCATTCAACCTCAAAAATTAGTCATGATTTCGATTCTAAACCATCATATATCAGTTGGATCATGCTCATATGGTCATATAACAACTATATGGACATTACCCAACCTCATTAACAACCAATTCCACAAAATCAAAATTTTGAATTTCAAGAATGGAAATTTAACAAAAACTGAAAATGAAGAATAAGAAGGAATTTTATACCTTTATAATTGCAATGAACTTGCTCCTAACGAACTTTCAAGCTCTAGATTACTTGTGTAACTCCCCAGAAAATCGAACATTTGTAAATACTTTTATTAAGGAATAAAATAATATTATTTATTATTATTCTGTGTTAGTAAGATGTTTGTCGTTCTATAACCTAGAAACGTCGAAAAGCCGTAGTATTTTAACTGTGTGGAGAATTAAAGTGTTTGAATTTCTAAAACGAAAATAAAAGTTTTCTGAGAAATTTTCCAAAAAAACACTATTCATCGATTTCTGTTTGGGAATTATTTTTGAACTTCCGAGAAATACGTAACGTTATAATATCAATATGAGATGGATTATGTAATAATAATCTAAGTATGAAAAACGTAATATTTCACATGAGGATTTAATTGGAGAACATTAGAAATATTAAGCGTTAAGAAAAGAATGTGTTCATCGTATAATGCGTAGGCATTGTGTGAGTTATTGAACGTAAGTATGATACGACGTATTATACAAGTATGTATGAAAAATGGAATAACGTATATTAAGAATTAGTATACGATCTAGTATACAAGAATTATACATGGTGTATTTATGTCAAGGTTCTTAATTAAAGGGAATAGACTTGTAGGATTATTAGCTTAATGGTAGAAGTCCAATTAGTAAGTGATACTTAAGCCCAAGTGTTTGATATGTCATGAGTCCAAACTATTATAGAATAAGCCCAACAACGAATTAGCTAGATTAATTAGCAATCCCAATGAATTAGCCATGATCCATGGAGCAAACCATGTTAATGTGGGTAGTCTTGATGGGCAAAAATTTTGTGTGGTGATCAAGTGTTGTGATGAGCAAGAAAAGTAAGTGCTAGACAAGTTAACTTAGTTGTAAAGTAATGAATAGTAAGGAGGTGGGATTAAGGAGGTTAGTTGAGGAGGTGCAATGCCTAATTGACCATTCTACCCTAACTTTGGGTTCCCTATAAATATAGAGCTCTCAATTCATATGATTGCTTGATTAAAATTCCTCTCAACTCCTCTCAAGTTAAGTAGCTTATTGGTTAGAGAGAATAAGCCACATAAGTCAAGAATAAGTCAAAAGTTCTTTGCTAGTTTTCAAAGAGAAGAGAAGTACAAGTTCTTCTAGGGTAAGACTCTTGTCTAATATATATTCACCTCTGTCATTATAGGGTGATAAGAGAAGTATGATTGTATGCTAAGAATATATAAGAAGTCATTGATGAGTGAACTTACTCCAAAAAAAGTTGAATAAGCAACTTGAACCTAAATAAGTTAATAAACTTGTACAAAACTTATCATATGTTTGTCATATGATGTTAGTATGTTCAATATAGAATGAGAACATTGATTGATGGACTTAAGTTCATAGTAAGTTATAAGCATGAGAATTGTAGTTCATAAGTTAAATAAGTCATTGACTGATGAGAATAAGTCAAAACGTACTTTGATAATAAGTTGGTGTAATAAGTAACTTGAAATGTTTATATGCTGATTAAAATCCATTTAGAATGATTAGTAATGAGGTTTCGCCAGAATTCACACGATTGGACGATAATCGTCGAACTCGTGAAATTCTCATAATGGAAGTCGTATTTTGTGTTTAAAGTTGGAAAGATTGGTTTTTGATGGAGACACGTCATATTTGGCATTATAGAGTTGCGAACTCGAAAATGACCGAATTTTGACTTAGAACGAAGAAACGAGCGTTGAACGTTCATGAATGTTTATCGTTTTCGTTGGAAATGAACTAATAGGTGAAATTTTAGCAAACGAAGTCAAATAGATAAAATTCACGCATGAACACATAGAGTATGTAATTTGTGAACCGTAGGCTTTTAAACAAGCCAATTCAGACTTATAACGAAGAAGTTATGACTCCGAAAGTTTCGTAAACTTTTCAAGTTTTACAAACTATCTAAGGCACAGAGTTGGCACCGCGGCGCCAACCCAAGGCCAATTGTGTGTGTAGCGGCAAAGACATGCAGATAGTGTCTCGAGCACATCGCTATCGTTAACTCTCGCGCACGGCATATGTACGAGAGTCCGTCTCCAGTACTCATCGTTAACTCAAGATAATGCAAATACGGCTTGAAGAGTAATGGGTGGGGCCGCAACGCCAACCCTAGGTAGTGGACAGTAAAGAATGTTTATGAGTACAACTTGAATAGTAACTCAGTAATAATAAACTGAGGAACTTAATAAGATATTATAAGGTACTTTTAAACCTTATGTATGATGATTAGAGTTAATAATCAATTGAATGTGAACGTAATGTGAATGACGTAATGAAAAGCCGAAAACCATAAAGAATAGATCTAAGTCAGGATTTAGATTGAGATGAAGGGTAAGATATAATAGTATACATACTTGATTATATGTGACCTAATGTGGTACGTTATATGATCATATATTGTAGAGACTTAGAGACTTAAAGTATACGTGTGATAATCAGTAAGCAGACGCTGAAGGCAAGTATTCTAACCCTTGTTCCAATTCAGTCTGGACAAGCTTTGTAATTCATGTATCCTTTCGCATGAAGTTTTGTATAAGGAAGTCAAAGCCAATTCTTTCAGCTAGACTTATGTTATGATTCTATCAAGCATGATTAATGTTTACCGAGCTATATTGGTTTGGTTTTCAATCGAAGACTGAGTATGCTAAAAATGTTTTTTTGTCGTTTAACAAAAGGTACGTGAGGTTGCCACAACTTAAACGTATACAGGTTTAGTGAATGTAGTGTTGATCAATATAGAGTACTATAGGCTGATCACCTAGACGTGCTCATAAGTAATGTCGGACTTACGGACTTAGTGCTGGGATGTCCCTTTCAAAAGAACTTATGAAATGCTCAAGGTCTTGGACCGAAATTGATGTTTTACTGAATATTTTTGTTGTAAAACGTTTTGAATGAAAAGAAGTGCTATTTTGAATTATCAATAGTACTTCGTAACTATTGTTCAATTATTGAAGATATAAGAGTTCTATGTTTCAAGCATGTTGTTTATTAGAATTGTAGTACTTGATGATCTAGTCATGCTCACTCTTGCTTGAACCATATGAACACAGCTAAGATCGAACGGACTGAAGGCTCCGGCAAGGATAAAGGAAAGGCGAAGACGAACCCTTAGAGTTCTTATGTAATAGTATAGGATGAACGATTGTAATATATTTGATATTATGACAAGAACAAATGTATGGGTTATAAAGAACCTGGGGGAATGTAATATTTTTTCTAATATATAGAAGACATATTCATTCTTTTGAGACTTTTCAATTGAATGTATGTGTGAATGGTAGTACCGTGTAGCACTATCTATCGGGTTGGAAGATACGCGGATTTGGGGACGTCACAGGTTGGTATCAAAGCATTAGGTTATAAAACTTAAGGGGGGATTTAAAAACCTTAAGTCAGAACCTTAAGAGAAGTCAAAGAAGTACAAGAAGAAAATAACCTTATAAAAATGCATTATGATTATGTTATGTGTTTTTATTATTCTACTGACGTGTACTAATCAACTTAATTATTTTGTGTAGATGTCAGGAGTAAACGGTATGTATGGAGATGGTCAAGCCATTAGTGAAGAATCGGTGAACCAAGTAGAGGTTTTACTGAACCCCATAGCAGCAGATCCGGATGTAATGATTATTGAGTCTGGAGACTCAGATGATGCTGACTACATGTCAGTATTCAATGGGATGATAGAGGAGGAAGTGGAGACAATGTCTTTTAATCCAGTAGCTATAGCATCGGAGATAGCTCCTGGGGGGTCGATGATGTCTCTGTTCATGTTAGTATTGGATAGAAATATCCATTACTTTCAGGAGGTCAAGGAGCTGAAGGCAGAGCTCTAAACTGTTATAGAGGACAAGACCGATGTCGAGTCCGTGTGGGAGCAAGAGCACAATGAAAGAGTTTTGGCCAAGGACAAAGTCCATGTACTGAAACATGAGGTCTTTGAGTTCAAGGAGGAGCTAAAGACCAAACTGCAGAAGAGAAGGAGAATGTCCTATATCCATAGTAGTTATCACACAGATTTCCAGCAGCAGATAGCTGGTTATCCTGTAGAGGTGGGGCAGACGCGACATACTATCAGCCGTGATATTATTGCTGGTCTTGCCAAGGCAGATTTCAATAATGCCTTGAGGAAGATGTAGACTAGTAGTAGCTAGAGTAGTTTCAGTATGTAAATATTTTGTAATTAGTAGTGACGTAAAGCCCTCTTTTGTATAGCGAAGGGTAGTCTTTTGTAAATCCCAATTTTTAGAAAGCAACAGCGGGAAAGTAATGTAATCAACTTAGGCTGTTTAATGTAACCAATATAGTATTATACTATAAAGAATGAATATAAGCCTTTTTAAGGAAAACAATGAGTAATGTATGTTGGAGTTATTGTTTAATAGTAGATGATAACTAATAAAGGAAGGAATAATAATGAAATGTGTTTATTATATCAGCAAAATGTCGTCGAGAAGAGTGCAACGTAACCAGGGAGCTAATGTGAATCAACCGAAGGGAGGTCCGGTTAACCCGATGCAGGAGTTTGTTAGTCTATTAACAGCTACCTTTAATAGAACAGGGGCTAATATCCTCAGAATTGGAGTAGTAGACGAGCTACTACCTTTAAGGATTTCAAAGAGTGGGGTGGGCTTGGGAGTTCAAAGGAACTATAGACCCTATTGAAGCCCAAACGTGGGTTAAGGAAATAGAGAAGGCATTTGTGATAGCAAATGTCGACGAGGCCCAAAAGGTTGCCTTTGAAACCTATATGATGAAGGGAGAGGACAACTTTTGGTGGGAAGCCAATCAGGCTAGGTCCAGGATAGCGAATCTGACGTGGGAGAGGTTCAAGGAAATATTCTTTGAGAACAACTTTCCCACGAGCATGCAAGGGAGGATGGAGATGCAGTTTCTCGAGTTGAAGCAAGGGGACATGTCGGTTCCCCAATATGCCGCCAAGTTTGATGAACTGGCGAGGTTCGCTCCACACCAAGTGTATACCGAGGTTAGGAAGGCGTGACGATTCGAGTAGGGCTTAAAACCCTGGCTCTATAACTGTATTTCGGTGTTCCAAAGTACTTCTTTTGGAACCATTTTAGAGAAGGCAATAATTGCCGAAGGTGGTAGTGAGCCTTTGAGTCAATACCACAAGGATAAGAAGAGTAAGGGGAAAGTAGATGGGGGAGTAAAGATCCAAGGAGCCAGCGGTAGTGGCAAGGAACAGAAGAGGAAGGTGTTTAGCTCTGGGAATACTGGAGTGAAGCAAGGAGACCCGAAGTGGAGGATGGAGGCCTGCAAGACCCGTGGGAAGACTCACTTAGGAGTCTGTCTCAAGGGGAAGGACGTCTGTTACAATTGTGGACAGGAGGGGCATATTGCGCCTAACTGTCAAAGTCTGAAGAAGAACCATAGATGCTTTGTGTATGGGTCAACCGACCATATGGTAAAGAACTGCTCGAAAAAAGGGACGGATGGGTACCGGGGCACCAATAGTGGTAAGTTAGCTATTAGTGGACCAACACAGCCGGGTAGGCCGATGGGTCGTACCTTTAACATGACAGTACAAGATGTAGTTGCATCAGGGGACGTCATCGCAAATATTATTCTGATTAACGACATAAATGCTTACGTGTTATTTGATTCGGGTGCTACTTGTTCGTTTATAGCATGCGATTTTGCTAGTCGATTAGGATTACTTCCCGAAAAGTTGCCTGTACCTTTAAATATTAAGGTAGCAAACGAAGAGATAATTCCTGTTGAAGATATTCATAGGAGTTGTTGTGTTGACATACGGGGTTGTAAATTATCTGTAGATTTGATACCGATAAAGTTAGGAGAATTTGACGTAATTCTCGGAATGGATTGGTTAGTTAACCATGGGGAAATTATAGATTGTCAAAAGAAATGTGTGAACATTAAAATGTTAAGACAACCTCAAGTAGTATTTTATAGGAATAGATCGCCGGGACGTTCGTGTTGTCTAACCATGACACAAACTAGGAAATTACTGAGGAAGGGATGCGTAGGTTATCTGGGTCATATTGTTGATACCCAGAGAGTGGTAGCAACCATGGAACAAATACCTATAGTGAGAGAATTTGCCGATGTATTTTCGAGTGAATTGTCTGGTCTTCCGCCAGATAGGGAGACAGAGTTTGTAATAGACATTGTGCCAAGAGCGGCACCAATTTCCAGGGCACCGTATCGTATGGCGCCAGTGGAAATGAAGGACTTGATGGTGCAGTTACAAGAACTATTGGACAGGAAGTACATTCAACTGAGTGTTTCACCGTGGGGAGCACCAGTACTGTTTGTCAAGAAGAAGGACGGATCGTTAAGACTTTGTATCGACTACCGAGGGTTGAACAAGTTAACGATAAAGAATAAATACCCATTGCCCAGGATCGATGATCTTTTTGATCAGTTGAAAGGGGCTAAGTATTTTTTCTAAAATAGATTTAAGAACGGGGTATCATCAGTTGAAGGTTAGGAAGGAGGATGTACCAAAGACAGCATTCAGGACTCGTTATGGTCATTACGAGTTTCTGGTGATGTCATTTGGGTTGACTAATGCGCCAGCTGCATTGATGGATATGATGAACAGAGTGTTCAAACAATATTTGGACAAGTTCATCGTGGTGTTTATTGATGATATTCTAGTCTATTCTAAGACGCCAGAAGATCATGCTGAACACCTAAGGTTAGTGTTGGAGACACTGAGAAAGAATAAGTTGTATGCAAAATTCACTAAGTGTGAATTATGGTTGGAGAAGGTACAATTTTTAGGTCATGTCATTGATCATAAGGGGATTTCAGTAGATCCAGTGAAGGTGGAAGCCGTGATGAATTGGGAACAACCAAAAACGCCGACCGAGGTGTGGAGTTTCCTAAGGTTAGCTGGTTACTATCGCAGATTCATTCAGGATTTTTCGAAGATAGCTACTCCGTTGACTAACTTGACAAGGAAGATGGTGAAATACGCTTGGACTGACAAGTGTAAGGACAGTTTTCAAGAACTGAAGAAGAGGTTGAGTGAAGCGCCTGTCTTGTGATTGCCAGATGACACAAAAAAAATTTTAGTTTATAGCGATGCTTCGCATAGAGGACTTGGTTACGTGCTCATGTAGCATGGTAAGGTCATTGCGTATGCATCTAGGCAGTTGAAGGATTATGAGAAAGTTTACCCTACTCATGATCTGTAACTGGCCCCGGTAGTTTTTGCTCTAAAGATATGGAGATATTATCTTTATGGAGAAAAATGTGAGATATACACAGACCACAAGAGTCTAAAATATATTTTCACACAGAAGGAGTTGAATATAAGGTAGAGGAGATGGCTGGAGTTGATAAAGGATTACAACTGTGAAATCCTGTATCACCCTGGAAAAGCCAATGTAGTTGCCGACGTGAAGTAGGAAGGGTCGGGAAAAGTTGTCTTTGTTAACGACTCAAACTGAGTTAATAACAGAGATGGCTAGGATGAAGTTGGAAATGAAGCTGCCTAGTGAAGTAGGGCAAATGTTGTTTGCGACGGAGATGCAATCTACTATCGTAGAGAGAATCAAGGGGGTGCAGCTCAGAACTGATGAGTGTGACCAAATAAAGGAGCGATTAACCAAAGAAAAAGAGACTAAGTACAGTCTTGATAATGAAGGGTTATTGAGATTTGAAGGAAGAATTTGGGTTCCGAATGAGACAAAATTAAAGGAGCATGTATTACAAGAGGCTCATAGTTCGAGGTTTTTGATTCATCCTGGTAGTACTAAGATGTATCAAGATCTTCAACAGAGTTTCTGGTTGTCGAACATGAAGAGAGAGATAGCCGAGTATTTGAGTAGGTGCTTGACTTGTCAGAGAGTTAAGGTCGTACATCAACGAACAAATGGCTTGCTACAGTAATTGGAAATTCCAAAGTGGAAATGGGAGAATATCACGATGGATTTTGTGGTAGGATTTTCGACTACTCAGAAGGGGTATGATGCGATTTGGGTAATAGTGGATCGATTGACGAAGTCGGCTCACTTTTTGCCAATTAGGGTTAAGTATAACTTAGACCAATTAGCTAGACTTTATATTAAGGAAATGATTTCTAGATATGGAGCACCAGTATCAATTGTGTCAGATCGTGACCCACGATTCACATCAAACTTTTGGAGAAGTCTACAAGAGCAGTTGGGAACACAGTTGAAGCTGAGTACGACATATCATCCACAGACCGATGGACAAAGCGAGAGAACAATTCAAACGTTAGAAGATATGTTAAGATCTTGCGTCATGGATTTCAAGGGTAGTTGGGATGATTATCTACCATTAGTAGTGTTTGCATATAACAATAGCTATCATGCAAGCATAGGTATGCCGCCTTACGAAGCTTTGTATGGGAGGAAATGCAGAACGCCACTGTATTGGAATGAGGTAGGAGAACGCCGAATGATGGGACCAAAATTGGTGTTGCAAACAGCGGACATTGTTAAACTGATACAGATGCGTTTGGTAGCAGCTCAATACAGACAGAAGAAGTTTACGGATTCGCATAGAGAGAATAGAGAATTTGAAGTAGGTTTGTACATATTTCTAAAAGTATCTCCCTTAAAAGGAAAGATACGTTTTGGAAAGAAGGGAAAGTTAAGTCCGCGGTTTATAGGACCTTTTGAGGTATTAAAACGGGTGGGTGAGGTAGCATATATGATAGCATTACCTCCAGACCTAGAACGAATACATAATATATTTCACGTATCGGTATTGTGTCCTTATAAGCCAGATTATAAGCACATGATAGAATATGAACCTATACATATCGAGAAGGACTTAACGTACGAGGAAACACCGATTCAAATTGTCGATAGAAAAGAACAAGTTCTGCGGAATAAAATCATACCTTCCGTGAAGGTGATATGGAAGGACCACGATGCAGAAGAAGCAACGTGGGAGTTAGAAGAAATGATGAAAAAGAATTACCCTCAATTATTTGTGTAATTTTTTTTAGCGAGATTCTGAGGACAGAATCCTTATAAGGGGGGGAGAGTGTAACGCCCCGAAAAATCGAACCCTTGTAAATACTTTTAATAATGAATAAAACTAATATTATTTATTATTATTATGTGTTAGTAAGATGTTTGTTGTTCTATAACCTAGAAACGTTGGAAAGTCGTAGTATTTTAACTACGTGGGAGAATTAAAGTGTTTGAATTTCTAAAACGAAAATAAAAGTTTTCCGAGAAATTTTCCAAAAAACACTATTCATCAATTTTTGCTCGGGAATTATTTTTGAACTTCCGAGAAATAAGTGACGTTATAATATCAATATGAGATGGATTACGTAATAATAATCTAAGTATGGAAAACGTAATATTTCGCATGCGGACATAATTGGAGAACGTTAGAAATATTAAGCGTTAAGAAAAGAATGTCTTAATCGTATAATGCGTAGGCATTGTGCGAGTTATTGAACGTAAGTATGATACGGCATATTATACAAGTATGTATGAAGAATGGAATAACGTATATTACGAATTAGTATACGAGCTAGTATACAAGAATTATACGTGGTATATTTATGTCAAGGTTCTTAATTAAAGGGAATGGACTTGTAGGATTATTAGCTTAATGGTAGAAGTCCAATTAGTAAGTGATACTCAAGCCCAAGTGTTTGATATGTCATGAGTCCAAACTATTGTAGTATAAGCCCAACAAAGAATTAGCTAGATTAATTAGCAAGCCCAATGAATTAGCCATGATCCATGGAGCAAACCATGTAAATGTGGGTAGTCTTAATGGGCAAACATTTTGTGTGGTGATCAAGTGTTGTGATGAGCAAAAAAAGTAAGTGCTAGACAAGTTAACTTAGTTGTAAAGTAATGAATAGTAAGGAGGTGGGATTAAGGAGGTTAGTTGAGGAGGTGCAATGCCTAATTGACCATTCTACCCTAACTTTGGGTTCCCTATAAATAGAGAGCTCTCAATTCATTTGATTGCTTGATTAAAATTCCTCTCAACTCCTCTCAAGTTAAGTAGCTTATTTGTTAGAGAGAATAAGCCACATAAGTCAACAATAAGTCAAAAGTTCTTTGCTAGTTTCCAAAGAGAAGAGAAGTACAAGTGCTTCTAGGGTAAGACTCTTGTCTAATATATAATCATCTCTATCATTATAGGGTGATAAGAGAAGTATGATTGTATGCTAAGAACATATAAGAAGTCATTGATGAATGAACTTAAGTCGAATAAGTTGAATAAGCAACTTGAACCTAAATAAGTTGATAAACTTGTAAAAAACTTATCATATATTTGTCATATGATGTTAGTATGTTCAATATAGAATGAGAACCTTGATTGATGGACTTAAGTTCATAGTAAGTCATAAGCATGAGAATTGTAGTTCATAAGTTAAATAAGTCATTGACTTATGAGAATAAGTCAAAACCTACTTTGATAATAAGTTGGTGTAATAAGTTACTTGAAATGTTTATATGCTGATTAAAATCCATTTAGAATGATTAGTAATGAGGTTTCACCGGAATTCACACGATTGGACGATAATTGTCGAATTCGTGAAATTCTCGGAATGGAAGTCGTATTTTGTATTTGAAGTTGGAAAGATTGGTTTTCGATGGAGACACGTCATATTTGGCATTATAGAGTTGCGAACTCGAAAATGACCGAATTTCGACTTTGAACGAAGAAACGAGTGTTGAACGTTCATGAACGTTTATCGTTTTCATTGAAAATGAACTAATAGGTGAAATTTTAGTAAACTAAGTCAAATATATGAAATTCTTGCATGAACGAATAGAGTATGCAAATTGTGAACCATAGGCCTTTGAACGAGCCAATTCGGACTTATAACGAAGAAGTTATGAGTCCGGAAGTTTCGTAAAATTTTCAAGTTTTGCAAACTATCTGAGGCACAAAGTTGGCGCCGCGGCGCCAACCCAAGGCCAAATGGGTGGTGCAAAGAAGACGCAGACACGATGTCTCGAGCACACTACTAACTCATGACTGCAGGCGATGCGAAGAGTAAGGGACTCGCCGCAGCGCCGAGTCCGGTCTGTACCTACTGTTAACTCGCATCGCTGTGTGGCTTGAAGAGTAATGGGTGGCGCCGCAGCGCCAACCCTAGGAAGTGGACAGTAAAGAATGTTTATGAGTACAACTTGAACAGTAACTCAGTAATAATAAACTGAGGAACATAATAAGTTATTGAAAGATAATTTTAAACCTTATGTATGATGATTAGAGTTAATAATCAATTGAATGTGAACGTAATGTGAATGACGTAATAAAAAGCCGAAAACCATAAATAATAGATCTAAGTCAGGATTTAGATTGAGATGAAGGGTAAGATATAACAGTATACATACTTGATTATATGTGACCTAATGTGGTACGTTATATGATCATGTATTGTAGAGACTTATAGACTTAAAGTGTACATGTGATAATCAGTAAGCAGACGCTGAAGGCAAGTATTCTAAAACTTTTTCCAGTTCAGTCTGGACAAGCTTTGTAATTTATGTATCCTTTCGCATGAAGTTTTGTATAAGGAAGTCAAAGCCAATTCTTTCGGCTAGACTTATGTTATGATTCTGTCAGGCATGATTAATGTTTACCGAGGTATATTGGTGTGGTTTTCAATCGAAGACCGAGTATGCTAAAAATGTTTTTTTGTAGTTTAACGAAAGGCGCGTGAGGTTGCCACACCTTAAATGTATACACGTTTAATGAATGTAGTGTTGATCAACATAGAGTACTATAGGCTGATCACCTAGACGTGCTCGTAATTAATGTCGGACATACGGACTTAGGGTCGGGATGTCCTTTTCAAAAGAAGTTATGAAATGCTCAAGGTCTTGGACCGGAATTAATGTTTTACTGAATATTGTTTTTGTAAAACGTTTTGAATGAAAAGAAGTGCTATTTTGAATTATCAATAGTACTTCATAACTATTGTTCAGTTATTGAAGATATACGAGTTCTATGTTTCAAGCATGTTGTTTATTAGAATTGTAGTACTTGTTGAGCTAGTCATGCTCACTCTTGCTTGAACCATATGAACACAGCTAAGATCGAATGGACTGAAGGCTCCGGTATGGATAAAGGCAAAGCGAAGACGAAAGCTTAGAGTTCTTATGTAATAGTATAGGATGAACGATTGTAATATATTTTATATTATGACAAGAATAAATGTATGGGTTATAAAGAACCTGGGGGAATGTAATATTTTTTCTAATATATAGAAGACATATTCGTTCTTTTGAGACTTTTCAATTGAATGTATGTGTGAATGGTAGTACCGTGTAGCACCATCTGTCGGGTTGGAAGATACCCGAATTTGGGGGCGTCACAACTTGTATGCTCTCAACTCTCACTTAGCAATTCTCAACACTTGGAAAATGGAAGGAGAGCTCTTATTTATAGAAAAATCAATACACAGACATAATAATTTTCCATTGAATCAAACCCATGGATTGTAGGATTGCATGAAGGTTATGGAGGAGTTGTTAGATTGGTTATTGGAACTCATCATAATCACCACTCCCCCATGATCATGAGCTAGGGAGTTGGAAGAAAATGAAGAACATAGGCTAGCCTTTTGAAATACACGTGAATGAGGTCTTAGAGTAAATGGGACACTCAATTTGGGACAAAAGGGAAAACTCAGCATTCTTGTATACTCCTACACACTCTCACTCTTATGTTATATTTTTAATATGTATCTCAACAATATATTATAACCTAATGTCACAACATGACCTAACATTTCAAGGTAGTAGATGTTATGCAACATACATATAATCCATGTACATTTTATCAAAATGATAGTTTACAATGTGTTCATGGTATATTATTTTAATACATACCCACATACATATTATCACATAGATAATATATTTATAACATATAGTTCCAATATGCTTACTCACATTGCCTCATATAATATAGTTTTATAAGACTTAATATATATAGTCACACAAATGTCATAATCGCTTCTATATAATATAGTTGTATTATTGCTCTTATACGCATAATCGATAATATAATATGATCGTATAAATAAATAATTATTCACTTCCTTGATTACTTAACCCCATTATTAATTAATCCAATCATCTTTGATCAATATATTTATGGATTTCTATAATCATTATTTATCTATATAATATATTGCAAATAGTATTAATCACACATTATTAGTTAATTACTAAGAATTCAATATTCTACCACAACCGTTAACAATTAATTAATATAAAAATTATCATTTAATATTACCTAATTGTGCACTTTATTTCATGGTTCACCAATGTCACACAAATCACATAATTGCTTCATTTAATTTCCAAAGTAGAAAAATTTATTTTTCTTCAACTGACCACTGGCGTAGCTACGCCAGTTTGTTCTGCTGGGACGACACGGCTGCGTCGTGCCCTGACAGTGCCAAGACTGGTTTAGCATCAGCCCGTGTCAATTTTCATCGCTAGACTCACTTTATACGATATGAATTGATTTCCACAAAGGTGTTGCTACACGTCTACGAGCGTATTGATTACTTAAATGAAATCACATAATCATTCCCGATTAATCTTCCTAATTCTCGTTTCAACTCGCTTAGTGAATTCTCTTGTTTCACATTATGCCACACGAGGCATTTCAAAATTCTCATTGTCACTTCACACATCTTAATACGCATTGGTCTAATACGAATCAATTGAATTAACCAACCCTCAAAATAATAACACTTTTATTCACAGAAATTTTATTTCCATAAATGTATTCATTTAATAATGTGTGGAAATTCTCGGGTATTACATGAAGTCCCTACATTATAATTGTTAAGGTTAGAGTTGAAAGATTACTTATAACCGAGGACATAGTTCGTGGTCTTATGACCCTCGGATATATATTCCATATTTAGATTCTAGTCTTTGGTTATCATTAATAGAGTACTATTCAGTTTTGATGAGCCTATTCATTGGCAAGTATTATTATCTTATTCATTTATTGCTATATCTAGTGAGCATTTGTTTTGCTCACTCTTGAATAAATATAATTATTGCAACTAAAGTTGAGAAGGTAGATGAGTCTTCAACTAGCAAAGGAAAGGGAAAAATGTGCAAGTGATGAGAACTTGTAATTTGATTTATAATTGTGATGATAAATTTTTATTTAACGATGTGATGTAATAATTTTATTTCCGCACTTGTATGATGTTTAAGGTTAGACAACCTGGTAAGATTTTTATTTAATGATGTAACCCTATTTAAAGGGAGGATTTATGATTTAATTTTATTATATTTGGGTAGATAGATATGAATGAATGGAAAGTGAACACCAAATCTTGTGGGAATGAAGTACCTTGTTTTGGGGGTGTCACAGGTTGGTATCAAAGCTTTAGGTTATAAACCTTAGGTGGGGGAAAAGCCTTAGGAAGTAACCTTTGAAAAGATAGTGGTGATAAACTCTTATCGAGTTTTAAGGAAGAAGTAATCTACCACTTATGTGCTTATGTGGTTACAACTTATGTGATCGTGAGTGTCGAGTAGTAATGGTTATTAATTAAAACTTAAATTTTTGTTGTCAGGATGGCTAATGTAGGAGAATCCATTCAGGCTAGGGAGGAAGGGTCCCTGATGCCTAGAGATGAGGAGCCTCAAGATATCCAGGTTATTTGGGAACAACTACTACCGCGGGAGATAATTCCGTTGCTCAAAGTGGTTGAGCAGGAAGGATTACCTGATGAGGATGATGAGATATAGACGGACAAGGAAGACCCCGTTGAGCTATCATAGTCGGATGAGGATTAGGAGAACGAGGAGGAAGAGATTCCATTAAACTCGATTGTCGCCCGTATGTATGATGAAGTATATGACCGCAATGTGGAACTTCAAGATATCATCGAGGAGTTGCAAGAGATAGTAGCTGAACAAAAGACCTCGATGGCACAGAAGGACGACGAGATCCAGGATCGAGAGGAACGTCTGAATAATGTCGAAGAGAAGCTGATCCACACTGAAGGAGAGAACGAGCGAATGATAGCAGAGATTGCAGAGTTGAAGAACAAGTTGAAAGAAGAAGCTACTAAGAGGGAAAGAGCCGAAGATGCCTACTAGGAAGCTTCTCAACGAGCCAGGGTAGCAGAGAGGGAAGTACAGGTGAAGAGGATGAAGATAGAAGAGATGAATGACGTATGTGACATCGTGATCAATCGAACTCAAGATCGGGTCATGTGTTATCCTATTCGGTTCGAGATGTTGCCATCATACATATTAGATTGTCGAATTTCATACAATTTAATTACCGACTTTGGTCGTTAATAATATGTCTAACTTCTGATTTTATATCATTACTCTTAATAATATGCGGAATAATTTAAACTTTTCTATCTTCTTACTTTAATTTCTTGAATCAAAACCTTTATCATCTACATGTCTTTGAATCATATATAATCCATGATTCACTTTATCACATTTATTATATAATATTTTACATTTCAATTTGATAACCTTTGCATATCAGATAACTCAAACTTAACTTTACAACTCAACATAAAACTATACATCATAAAACATTTCTCATGAATCTTAATCATGGTTTAAAGAAATAACAACTTTAGCTAAAATATTAATCTTTGTGTATTATTTATGATCCACGTCATTCAAGTAGCACATAGTGTTACCTTCAATCCTTAACCTGCAAAAATGGTTATTTGCAAGGTTGAGCTCGACAGCCCAACAAATCTAATAGTTTTCATGCATCACGTAACACATAATAATATGCTTATCATACATCTCATAAACATTAAACTAACATACCAAACATGCTACAGTTCACATAACAAGTATAAAGATTGAGTTCATTACTCAATCAGCATTCATTACTCAATCAACGTAGTCATAAATTAACTTTAATTTTTCATACATTCAACATACATATAACACATCATGCTCTTTGCAATAAAGATTTAAAACAGTTAATTATCAAGTTCACATAACAAATAGGAACTGAAAGACTTGCCTTGATCGTTGTTTACCAATAACAGTTTAACAGCTTACAGATATCTGCACATCACGTAACCTACACAATTATATAATCATTCACATTAACTATTAGTTATATAGCAATGCATAGTAGTTGTAATGTAAACTTTAATCTATATCCTATAACCCTTTCTATTAATCAATACACAATGTTCAATTTGATTGTGTTAACTTTAGACTTATAACTCACTATATTTCTTCTTAGTCAAACTTAAAGTTAATTCAAGTGGTTAAGTCTTGCTAGGACTACTTATTGGTTTTATATTAACCCTATTCAATATCTTATAATATTCATTTCATTTGATTTAAAACACTTTTTACATTCATTAACACTTATCACGGCGTTTCGACATTTATTCGTCACACGCCCAATTTGTCTCTCTTATGTGTGCTTAGTATACGTATACAACTTGTCTAATACATCATTTATTAATGTTAAGCATTATTATACTTCATAATATTCATGTTCTATAACATAGAACAACATCTATTATCGTCGACATCACTATACTTGTGTATGTGCATGACCGACGCACTCCGATTGCCTTCGAATACTCATCAGTCACAAAGATGACCATTTTGACTAATGTTCCTAACCTCGAATTTAAAGACTTAAAGAATAAAGGTTTTAGGTCTATTTGTCCTCATTCCGGATCATCTTGAATCTCATCAATCGGAGTTCATATGAAAACGTTATGCCTATTTTACTAGAATAGGTCAAAACAGTCACACCTAAAATAGTTTGGGCGCAGTTGCGCCCAATTAAGCCTTGGGCACAGCACAGCTACGCCCTAAATGACTTAGGGCATAACGCAGCTATGCCCGTTAGCAGAAATGGGACCTGAAGTTACTGTTCATGCGATTTTTTGACCCTTTTCCCCTACTAATCTTCATAACTTGAGTTATGGACATCCAAATTAGTCTGTTTTCAATTCTATGGATTCGTAATTCATAGAACTATAACATACTAGAATTATAAAAATTTATAAAAATACTAACTAGCCTAAATCTTGACCCAAAACTTATGTTCATATTAGTTTTATATGTTTTAACATATTTAGCGTAATCATTCACCACAGATTCGATTCATAACCAAATCAATCCATTTAACCTTCGTTGTTTTCTTAATTCAATATACAAACAATATCTATAATCAATTTCAGATTAAATCATGATTTCATCATCAATTTTGATTCCAAAACAAGCCCTAACGTACATATATCTATAAAACTCAATTTCTTCTTGTTTAATCACACTTTCATAAATTTGATCACCCTAAAACCACTTTTAGATTATATGAAATGAATTAAACATAACCATTAACATGTATAACCACTTCCTTAAAAAAACCATGCATCAAAACCAACTATAGACAACTAATTATAGAAAATAAGAACTAGAACAAGATTATTACCTTGATTCCTCTTTAAACATAGAGAGTGGATGATTACAAAGCTTTGATTGAATCATCTTCTTCCTTCATAACTTTAAGAGTTTCCTCTCCAATTCATAGAGAACTCATATTATTCTGCCTTACCTTATGACTACTCAGCCAAAAATAAGCGTATGTTTTATTTCTGCATTTCGTTTCCCAATATGTTACAAGAAATCTATAGTATCTACAGTTAGGAATAATAAGGGTCTCAAGGCCATGTTTGGCTAGAACCCAATTAGTCTCTCCTAACTTATTTTTATAATTCCCTTTAACATATGATTCATTCATGTCACAACCATTAACAAATTATAATATTTTAAATTAAATTAAACCTTATTATTATAATTTTAAATTTCTATTATTATAATTATAGTTTCTATTTAGCCAACCATAATTATAATTGTATTCAACAAATCAATCCTTTAATTTAATTATTAGATTAAATTGGAATATTTCCATCAAATATTTATTTTACTCAATAAATATTCCAATTAAAATATTTATTTTATTTAATAAATATTTTAACTATTTACAAAATTCAAAATCATATTACATTAACATACCACATTTATATATATATACTCTCTCATTTTATTAAAATAAATATATTTACATTAATTCATTATTTTAACTAAGTGAATTACTCACATTATTTATGAAATTTAATTCATAAGAATTCCATCGCCAATCAAGGCTTACCAATTAAATTATATTATTCCACAATATAATTTCCATCTTAATCATCTAATATTATTAGATTAATTTCTTTTGCCACCATTTTCCTATTTCATAACTAATTTGCTTCATTTTCTTCAATAGTTTAATCAACTATTAAATCTCATAAAAATTTAATTTTTTCACACCAAAACACATAATTCAAAATATATACATCTCATAATAAGAATTTTAATTATTAAATTCTTATTTTAATAACTTATGAAAATTCGGATTGTCACATTCTTCCCCCCCCCCCCCCCCTTATAAGGATTTCGTCCTCGGAATCACCGAAACCCTATCTTACCCAGGTTTTCATCAAATCTCTTAAAAACACTTTTAAAAAATTATCTTTGAATAACTTCAACACATTACCTTAATATAGGCTTTTATTTATTACCACTACCACCATTCTTCATAATAAATTCTTGCAAGTTTTATTTCATAACCTTTACTTAGACTCAATTATATTTGAGTATTACATATTCGTTAACCCATTCATTTCCTTTTCTAAGGATCGTTATCATATACTCAACTCATAAACACTCAGGATATTACATTCACCCCTTCTTTTATGAATTTCATCCTCGAAATTTTATTTATTACACTTCATTCATTCAATCTATCAAAATAGATTTTACGTTATTACTTTATTCATTCACTGGGTTCTTTAACCACTTTCTTTCCATAAAGATCTTTCTACAATTATTAAACTGTTATATTAAAAGTTTTACATTATTCTTTGATAACTCATCTCCTTCTCATTTCAAAATTTCTTTTCTCACTTATTCAATATATTTATCATTCAGTGTCGCATTCTACGACTTACTTCTTTCTAAGGAATATCATCCTTACCACATTCGCCTTTTAGAATAGCAAGAATCTTCCACAATTGCTCAATAATTGTGAAGTAGTATGAATAACTCTAGAATTTAAAAGATTCCAAATCATGTTGAGGGGTCACAAGACCTTGAACTACGTCCACGGTTATAAGTACTCTTTCAACTTAAGCCATAACAGTCATTAGACTGTAGGGACTCCTGTACTTAGGGTCTTAAGCCCTTCGCACGATGTATTGTGCACTCTGTCCACGGTTATAAGTACTCTTTCAACTTAAACCTTAACAATCATTAGACTGTAGGGACTCCCGTACTTAGGGTGATCAGCCCTTCGTACCATGTATTGTGCATAAACATCTTAACGCTTCCACGTACTCCCCTATAAAAGGGTTGTTCATAACAGCTTTTCAACATCTGAATCTGCACCAAAGTAATTTGGTTTGGCATCACTTCTCAAGAAACACTTGAATTTCATGAACATCTTTTAATAATCATCTAGCTGAATCAGATAGCATAGACTTCTATAACAATTCAGACATCAGTCGAAATATACATATACATATATATATATATATATATTCTCATATCTCAAAAGAAATCTCAAAAATCTTTTTATGGCATCATGGTTATGACGTTACCATACTACATCTCATCATAGTGGGTTGACGATCATATGATCACATCCAACACCAGGTTTCATTGCATTAATGACTCCATCGTTTATCATATCACCCGATACATATAGTTAAAATATATTTTGAATTTTTAAAAATCATTTTTTTTTCTAGTCGAAACAAACAGCATAGCTACATGAATAATAGAACTGTTTTAAAAATTCTTTGGTTCACCAGTGTGATCCAACATTTTTCAAAAATCAAAAGTATAACCATCGGCACGAAGTCAATAAATCTTGAAAGTTTAGCATAGCTAGTAGATTTAGAATATTCAGGTATCCATCAACTTCAATCTTTACTTCATTACTTCATTACTTAACCATTCTATCAATCTTCAACTTCATCAATGCTCTCTATACTATAATCGTTTTCTACCCAAAATTGTTCATCAAACTTACCACACTTTGGAAATCCAGGAACTTTCCACAATAATATGAGTTTAAGAACTTGTCCTAGTCAGACCATAGGCGTCCATTCGCTGAGGGGTTCAAAACATACCATATTATTATGAGTCACGAACTTACCATATGCTTTAGTTTTAAGAACCGCACCTAATCCTAAAAATATCTGACTAATCTTAATAGTTTCTAACTATCAAATATACACATGAAAAAAGAATCACCTTTTCGCCACATATATATTGATAGCGTGACACCAACATTCCAATGATTATCAATGTGATAAACTAAGTGCATGCACAAAATCTCCGCCCATACAAAGGTTTGTACAACTCAGCCATCACGTGAGTCCTCAATTGAAATCCCACCTAACTCTATCTTACTCTTGTCTTGTTCTTAACTTGCCCTTTGCTCGATACGAATTCCTCGTACCACATTATCTATAACTCCTCATGAGTTTATCACGTATTATATCATAGTACATCATCTTCATAGCATCAAGCTATAATTATTCAAACATTACAGACCATCTTTCTTTTATAACTTAAACTGATCACGTCGTTATCTTATTCTATAATCATCTCCCTTAAAATTCTTTTCTTAACTCATGATCGTTTTGTTTTACGATCCTCTTTCTTTCCTTTTTCATCATTTATGATTTCATTTATGTTTTTAATCTTACAGACTTTTTCTATTCGTCATTATTCGTTATCTTGGCTATTGGAGTTAGGCAACTCCCATTTCTTATCTTTATATCTCTTCAAGATTCTTATTTGATTTTCTTATTTATATAACAATCCTTCCTTTAAGAATTTCTAACTTCGTTTATTTTGCTCAACATTTCATTTAAGTTTCACATTTTCATCATACGTATCCATTTTCTATACTTGGTACACATCGAGTCTCTAACAATTTTAATATGGTACGCTGAGTCGTTGCCAACAAACTAGGTTCCGAGTTACTAGTACGTATATACCTCCGCTCTATGAAGGAATCGTTTAGCCCAGATACCATACATCAACTATTAAAGAGTACAACTGTACCATACTTAAATATAACTTTTTGATTCTTAACTTCTTTATCATTCTCTTCTTATAGACATTGTCTATTTATTATCACCTTACATCCTTATTATTGGACTTGGGTAACCCCACATTCATACTCTTTATAACTATGTGAGATTCTTCTTTGAATCCTCTCACACATGTTTTAATCCTTTCTTTATAAATTTATTAAATTACTTCTTATTTTTCAAACTCTATTTGAGCTTATTCTTTCATTATCTTCACTTTCCTTCTCTAAAGTTATAGCCTACAGTACTCCTACCTAAAGTTTATAACCTATAGCTTTGATACCAACTGTAACGATCCCAAATTTCATATAATTCAATTACCGACTTCGGTCGTTAATAATACGTCTAACTTCTGATTTCGATCATTATTCGATGTTAAACTTAATAATATGCGGAATAATTTAAACTTTTCTATCTTCTTACTTTAATTTCTTGAATTAAAACCTTTATCATCTACATGGCTTCGAATCATATATAATCCATGATTCACTTCATCACAGTTATTATATAAAATTTTACATTTCAATTCGATAACCTTTGCATATCAGATAACTCAAACTTTAACTTTACAACTCAACATAAAACTATACACCATAAAACATTTCTCATTAATCATAATCATAGTTTAAAGAAATAACAACTTTAGCTAAAATATTAATCTTTGTGTATTATTTCTGATCCACGTCATTCAAGTAGCACATAGTGTTACCTTCAATCCTTAACCTACAAAAAATGGTTATTTTCAATGTTGAGCTCGACAGGCCAGCAAATCTAACAGTTTCATGCATCACGTAACACATAATAACATGCTTATCATACATCACATAAACATTAAACTAACATAACAAACATGCTGCAGTTCACATAACAAGTACAAGGATTGAGTTCCTTACTCAATCAGCATTCATTACTCAATCAACGTAGTCATAAATTGACTTTAATGTTTCATACATTCAACATACATATAACACATCATGCTCTTTGCAAAAAAGATTTAAAACAGTTAATTATCAAGTTCACATAATAAATAAGAATTGAAAGACCTGCCTTGATCGTTGTTTACCAATAACAGTTTAACAGCTTACAAATATCTGCACTTCACGTGACCTACACAATTATATAATCATTCACATTAACTATTAGTTACATAGCAATGCATAGTAGTTATAATGTAAACTTTAATCTACATCCTATAACCCTTCCTATTAATCAATACACAATGTTCAATTTGATTGTGTTAACTTTAGACTTATATCTCACTATATTTCTTCTTAGTCAAACTCGAAGTTCATTCAAGTGTTTAAGTCTTGCTAAGAATACTTATTGGTTTTATATTAACCCTATTCAATATCTTATAATATTCATTTCATTTGATTTAAAACACTGTTTACATTCATTAACACTTATCACGGCGTTTCAACATTTATTCTTCGTACGCCCAATTTGTCTCTCTTGTGTGTGCTTAGTATGCATATACACATTATCTAATATATCATTTATCAATGTTAAGTATCATTATACTTCATAATATTTATGTTCTATAACTTAGAACAACAACTATTAACGTTTACATCACTATACTTGTATATGTGCATGTCCGACGCCTTCCGATTGCCTCCGGATACGCATCAGTCACAAAGTTGACCATTTTGACTACTGTTTCCAACCTCAAATTTAAAAACGTAAAGAATAACCGTTGTAGTTCTATTCTTCCTCGTTCCGGATCATCTTGAATCGCCTCAATCGGAGTTCGTATGAAAATGTTATGCTTATTTTACTAGAATAGGTCAAAACAGTCACACCTAACATAGTTTGGGAGCAGCTGCGCCCTATTAGGCCTTGGACATAGCGCATGTGACGCCCCCAAAATAGGTATACACAACACCCATTCTGAGTCGCCAAATACATGGTACAAGAAACAAACTACAACTTCAATAATACAAATGTCGTGTGAAATACGACAATATATACTGTGAGTTTAAATATAATATTGTCTTCTAGACAATATCCACACGCAAATAAATCCCCATTATAATTATTGATACATTATTTTACAAAAATGGTGAGGACTACTAAACAACTCTCTCTAGAACCTTCATTCCATACCCCAACTAGTACTCGCTACATTCTCGCCTCCTGAGAAGAAAATGGAACAACAAGGAAAAGGGTGAGATCAACTAGCCCGATAAAGAATACTATGACTAAGATAATATACAACAAATTATCGTTAGTCTCCAACGAGAAAAAAATCGATAGAATACAATAGACAACAAGTTTCGGATCAATATTATAGCCGGAAATAATAATTCATAGAAGAGTTACGTAGAGAATGAAATCTACTATAATCTATGAATTTAATATCCATCATCAATATTTTATCCTGTAACATCAATCAATATTCATCTCAAATCAAATATTCATCTTTGCACTACTGCCAAAGATATTCATCAATCGGTCATGTTCATCTCAACACTGTTCATCTTTGCACTAAAGGCCAAAGATATTCATCGATCGGTCATGTTCATTTAAACACCTTCTCATCTTTGCACTTTGTGCCAAAGATATTCTTCAGAAATCATTCATCTTTGCACTACTGTGCCAAAGATATTCACTAATATCATCATTTAAGACCGAGGATGATGAAAAATATTTTAAAAAACGAATCCGGAAACAAAATGACAAGGATTAAGGATTAAGGATTCAGTACTTTGTTTTATCCATGTCCAACAATACCTCAAAAATAATCATAGTGGTGTAAAATTCAAGAATGATCAAAACATGGATACAATCAAAGCTAGTATCCAAAATAGATATTTTGGACGAAAAGAAGAAATTTTATTTTTCGATGAATAGTGCCAGATATCGTGAATAGTGTCGATATCGTGAATAGTGCAGTATACGTGAATAGTAACTCCGACACCAAAAGATAGAAATTCCACAAAAAAACATTTTCACGCTTCATGAATAGTACTCGTGAATAGTAACTCGTGAATAGTAACTCATGAATAGTAACTCGTGAATAGTAACTCATGAATAGTAACTTGAGCATGAAAAAGTTCCAATTTTGATAAAAGTTCCAACCAATATTTCAAAGATAATGATATTGAAGAAATAATATCATTACGAAAAAAAAATAATATCCCTTACCTCAAAGAATCAAGACTTGGAAGGAAAGGTCGAAGTGATCTTTGAATGAAACTTGTCTTGAATAAACAACTCTCAAAGTATCTAAATACTCACAAAATACGCTCAATATATAGAGAGAAAGAGAAAACTTTGTTTCGGTGTGTGATTTTCAATTCTAACTTAGCCCTCTATTTATAGGAAAATGTTAGCCGTAAAAGCAGACTTTGACTGCTACACGATGGCTTTACACCGCTACTATTGCCACCCACCACATTTGAAATAAAATTCAGCACATTTCTTCACCAACCACAAGTGGGGCCCACTCAATTCTAGAATTTTCCACCAAAATCAATTATAACCCTAATTTTAAGAATCAGTCACCTCTTAAAATTCATAACAAATCATTCGTTCATTTTAACGGTTCAAAATTTGTGGACATATACTCAACTTATGTATGTATAACATATCCAAAAATTACAACGATCCAACGGTAGGATTAAATATTATAACTCACACAAAAAGTCGTAATAACACCGATTTGATCTTTTAATACCTCCAATCCAACAAATAAAACATCTCAGCATTAATTCCTTCATTAATAACCACATAAATAAATCCATCATTTATATTCATATAAAATAAATATTTCCTTATCATATGAATCAATAATTAATTATTCACAAATAATATTACAGAATCACAATTATGACAACCAGTAGTTCCTCGGAAAGAGGGGCTTTCCAATAAGAATTTCTTCTTCTTGGCGCCGCAATTAGGTGACCAAACCTCTCCTTAGAAGCGAACTTTCTAGACATTGCCAATAATGTTATCTAATAATATTATTCAAATAATATGAATTATTGATCCGATAATGGGAAATCATTGTGCGTTGACAATTATTGAACAACAATAATATAAAATATCAACGCAGACAATTATTGAATCAATAAAATAAAATATTGAATAGTAACTCTTGTGAAAATTATTGAGTAGTGCCATCTTACGTCACGAATCAATAATTCAACAATCTTGCAATACTGCTAGTGTACTCTTTGTGCAACCACGCCGTAGACATCGTATTTTAACCAACCGGTATTCCAACGGTCTTACTTCAGAATAACTACGCTACCGTTATTTTTAACCAACTTATATTTGTCGTTTTTCTTCATCCAATCGCTTTCGTTATGGGGCCCACACATGGTCTGCTTGGCCGTAAATACGAATATTCCCCACAAGCGATTTAATATTCCCACGACCAAACGAATATTCCCAAACAACAATGAATATTTTATAACCACTTGCTTATTTTGAAATATTTTATGCATTTTACCCATAACTAACCACATTAATCAAATCCACCTTTACTATTTCAAAATAATAAATAAAGGAAATTCCTTTTATTTAAAAAATTTGAGGTCTTCT
This sequence comes from Panax quinquefolius, assembly GCA_020205615.1. Lineage (NCBI taxonomy): Eukaryota > Viridiplantae > Streptophyta > Magnoliopsida > Apiales > Araliaceae > Panax > Panax quinquefolius. The sequence continues at coordinate 418,606 of JAINUW010000639.1, forward strand.
AAGAATTTGTGCTCACAAGCCTTGACTATGCCCAAAGCGCAGCATTGCGCCCAAATGACTTAGGCGCAGTAAGGAAATTTGTGCTGATTAGCGTAAACAGGACACGAAGTTCTTGTTTCATGCGATTTTTTGACCCTTTACTCCTACTAAATTTCATAACTTGAGTTATACACATCCTGTTAGGTTTGTAATATTCATGAACGCAATCAAATTGCAAAAAATAGTGGAAACATATAAAAATCAGAGTTTAAAAATTTTTACAAACCATATACCCGGATCGCCCTTTATGCACAATTATTAATTAAACGAAAAGATAAAGAATAAAATCATACCCTTGAAGATCGAGCTTCCTCAGGTACAAGTTCATCTCCAAATCCTTTCTCGTTCAACTTGAATTCACCGGGTGTGGTTCCTTCCTTTGATCAACGTTAGGGACCCAAGTGTTTGGCCTCTAGAGGTGATCCACCAAGGAAAAAGAATTTTCAAGAAGAAGGGGTATTGGCTCAAACCCTAGTTTTTCCTATCTGTATAGAAAAAGGGCGTACTCTCCAACTATTGGAATTACGTATGTTGTAAAAGTCAACAACCCCATCACCCATAATAAGACTCCTCTTATTTATAGATGTGGGCAACCCACCTTAACAATTAAGGAATTGGGTTTTATTTAATTAATTAAGCTCCCTAATCTTATTAGGGATAATTAATTAATCTCCTTTAACTAATTTTCCTTCCTAATCCAATTAGGAATAAATGAGAGTACTTATATTAAATTAATTCCTAAACTCTTTTAGAAATTAAAATAATAATAATAATTGTAATAATATTAATAAGACTCCTCTTATTAATTTATATTTAATATTTCTAAAATATTAAATAATAAATATTAAGCTATTTAATTTATTTTATCACCATAGATTAAATTAAATATACATTACATATTATTACGATTATGCCATTAACTTCTTAAATAATTATTCTTCCTTTTATGGTGTGACCATTTAGGTTCTCCATATTAAAGCGGTTGTGAATAAATCAATTAGAACAATTCTAATCTTATTTAAATAAATTAATTAATCAATTAATTTATTTAAATAAATAATATTTATTCTACAATAGGGATAAGCCTCCCTAGCGATCAACGACTTTTCGGATAATATAGATTTCAACATTAATCATAAAAGAACCTTTGAGTAAATAGTTACTGCAAACAATTCAATCCTTCCACCATCTGATGTCCCAATTAAATATAAGACATGGAATTACTGTCAAGTCTTATTTTATTTAATTATATGTATTTCGATCCTTAAATGCACAACTCCAAATAATGCAAATTAGAAACTCCTTTCTAATTTCATTCTACCTTGGCCAAGGACTACTGGGTTGTCATTTTTCAATCACATAGGACATTTCTCTTCTTTTTAATAAGTGGTAGATTATTTATTGATCATACATTATCTCTATGTACAACTTATTATACCCAAGCATACCCTTTGATATACCCTAAGGGTCTTAAGGAATAAGTCAAAGTATAACTTATCATACACAAGATACTATGATGATCTCAAGTCCAAGGATCACTTGTACTACTATCACTTCTGAGAATTCCTATTGACGAGTGCAAGTAAAACTCCATTAGGTATTCCTTAGCGAGCCACATTCGGTGAACTTATTCTCTAATAAGCACCTACATACTTGCTTTAGTGTCTCCACACAAATGATCATGAGATCAATCATCCTCATCCAATGAGCAAGCAACGTATGTACCAATCTATCCGGATTCACTAATCCCCAATTTAGTAATCCAATGATTGGGAACTATTTTAGTTTTAAGCTTTCTAAGAATTTAGATCTCATTAGAATGATCATCATCATTATTCTAAAAGCATTGCTTAAAACTATGGGTTTATCACATATTATAAACAGCATCATGTAGATAATTAAAAGCCTTTAATAAATTAATACTTTTTATTGATAAATGAACAAGATTGTTACAAAGTATATGCTTTATCATCAAACATGATTGGCTTGTGTGCATATTACTTTCAATCTCCCACTTGCACTAAAGCCAATCGCCATTGTATCTTATACTCTTCTTCTCTAAGTGACGATTATCCCTTTATTGGATAAGCTTTAGTTAATGGATATGTAATGTTGTTCTTGAGAGTCCACTATCTCTATAGTGATTTCCCATCTTCAATGATTCTAATAATCAAATGAAAGTGCCACAACACATGTTTAGATCCAAGATGAGACTTAGGAACTATTCCTAGTTACGTAATTAACTTTTAATCCAAACAATCAACTTCCAACTTCATTTATAGCTATATACTTTGTCTTTATCACTAAACCAACAACTCTTTCTTTGTTTGGAACCTTTCCAATTCAACTTCGCACCCTTTGTTCAAGGTAACCCTTTACCTTAAAGTGGATTTTTACGTCGTCTTAGTGCATGCGAAAAACTTGAGTCATTAAGCCCTCTAGTTTTAATTAAGACCCACCATGAATATGATCACATCCTTGTGTCTTGGGTCAAGCACTTTAAGATGTTTTTCAACGACTCATAGTGAATTTCTCCATAATATGGCCGATCAACATCGGTCTTGTACATTTCATTGCATACATGATTGTCACTCATGCGACCTCTCTTTTCGAGAGTGCGTGGGGACTATTAAGAGATACACTCCATAGCTCATCGACATGAGACATCTCTTGGAGTTTGCCATGCTAAACAACTTTAGCATCAAATGAATATCGTTCCTTGGGTTAAGTTGAGCATCCTTTTAAATCTATCTATATAGATTTTCATCCCCAATAATGATACTCTTCCCAAATCATTCATGGAGGATTGTTTAGACAACTTTATCTTTCTTGATTGTAGCATTGGTATGTCATTCCTTATCAGTAGTATATCAACATATAGTACTAGGAATGTCACGATGCTCCTAATCGACCCTTTGTACACACTAGAACTTTTACCTCATCGTATGTAATCTGGATCATCATCATCTATGATCGTACCTCATCATCATCATCTATGATGAATCCATACCTCCTAGGTATCTTGAAGACTATTCATTTACGATTCGATTGTGGTATAATAGTTCTATCTGTGTTCCTCTTATTTGACTTATAGTGTTTTGTGGTTCTTGAACCCTTCAAGATCTATTATCCTCCCACTAGCCCCTTCAATGATAAACACCTTTATCTTAGAAGGCGTGTTTCATAACAAACACCTTTTGCTAAGTAGAATTATAGAACATATACCCTAAACTTACTTTAGGATGTCCCACAAATCTGTACATGTCAAATCTTGTCCCAAGCTTATCCTTTGAAACCTTTTCACATAAGTTGGACAACCCCTTATCTTAACATACTTAAGATTAGGAATCCTCCCTGTCCATAACTTTTATAGAGTCTTGAAATTTGGATTTTGAGGTTACCCTTTCGTAGATATGCAACCATTTCTAGGACATGATCATAGAGGGATACTGGAATATCGATAAAATCATTATGGACCGCACCATGTCCAACAAGGTACGATTTTTCATTCAGATACATCAATCAATTACTGCGTATCAGGATGTGTCCATTATGAGAAAACCATTTGAGATGATCTAGAAACTTATTGCACAAGTATTTATTCCTTGATCTAATCAAAGAATCTTAATACTTTGCCAATTTGTTTCATTTCTGAATTCTTTGAACCTTTTAAATAATTCACAATTGTATTTCAGCAAATACACACATTTAACTCTTTGAATGACCATCTCCTTTTCTTATACTAGTTTGTTCAATTTGCAAAATTATTTTCGCGTAAGTCAAGTATATAAAATCCATTAAGTAATATTCCAGTTCTATACGAAACATTATTATTATAAATAGAACAACAATTGTTCTTAATTATAATACCAAAGATTTCATTGTCCAACAATAAAATGGAAATAATATTTTTAACAAGAACTGGAATACAATAACAACTTATTGACTTAATAGATTTGCTCGTAGGCATTGCTAAACTATAAGTTTCTATGGCTAATATGCAGCAACCTTTGCTTCATTTTCCACACATAGGATTACTTATCTTTGTTTAACTTTCTACTTCTGCTTGATCCTTTCATAAATCTATATTTATGATAACCAAAGTCGGTATCCAATACCCAAGTAGAACCTTGACTTAAAGAAAAATTTATTTTAAATCATGAACAAATTTATATTTATAACCGAAACTTCACTAAGCTTCTTTGGTTAGCCTCTGCAAGACGCTTCTCGCAGTTTCTTTCCAGTGTCCAGGCTTATTGCAGTGGAAGCAAACTCCTTTGCTATCCGTATCAGTTTTGTTCTTATTATCCTTTGTTTATACTTTTCTATATACCTTCTTTGAATCGTTCTTCTTTTCAGAAGATCCTTTGGCCCCTACCAGTAAGACTTGATCTTTCTTGGTTGGAAAGTGACTCTCAACATTTTTCAATATGTTAAGCAAATCAGCGAGGCTGATATCTAGCTTGTTCATATGAAAAATTCACAACAATTGTGAAAGGAGTCCAGGAGTGAGTGCAAGATCAAATCTTGGCTCAACTCTCCATCCATGACAAAACCCGTTGTCCTAATTGATCAATCAAATTGATTATCATTAGGACATGTGTCTGTACTGTAGTGCCATTGGCCATTCTAGATCGGAAGAGCTCCTTAGATATCTGATATCTATCAGTCCTACTTTCCTCACCATCAACTACTTAATGTGCAGGAATATAGTAGGAGCATCCATAGTTTCATCTTGCCGACGGCTGAAGCTCGTTACTCATGGATGCAAGCATGATGCATTGAGCCAACTGTGCATCATCTTGCCACTTTCTAAAAGTAGCAATCTCTTCCTCAGAGGCATTGTCTGCAACCATTGCAGGGATAGGCGTATTAAGGACATAAAATAGCTTTTCAACCATGAGAACTATTCTCAAATTCCTTAACCAATCCGAGTAATTCGCTCTGGTTAATTAACATCAAATATGTTTCGCAGTGATAGTAATTTTAGACATTGTAAAATTTTGTAAATGAATTTGTAATTAACAACATTTTAACATACATTCTTTTATTAATTACCAAAATAATTTAGGTCTTGTTTTAAATTGGTATCTCCCACTATTTTTCTTCAAACTATATTACCTCACTTATATAGTTAAGCAAAATCTAATTAAAGATTTGCTAGTGAGAATAAGGATCCCATTTCAAATGTATATAGCCTTGTGGTGACACAACAAACTATATATAAATAAATAGGTAGACAACTTTTGTCAATTACATCAACTATGCAACTCCTTTTCTTTTGCCTCTTAGATTATTTTGATCAAGTGGTGGCACATCCGAATCAAAATTATCCAAGTTAAGTCCGACCTAGCACTCCATATATTCAAAAAAGAAAAATATCATCCTTGTGGTGACACAACAAAATAATATTGTTCAATTTTCTTTATAAGCATCAAATGTGATAAATTAACATCTTAAATACTTAATACTTGCCTTGTGGTGACACAACAAACTCATATTAAATATTTAATACTCTATTAATTTTATCATGCTAGAAGGCGACGTTCGATATTCCAAATATCTTTGAACGCTTAGGACTTAATATAAAAATTGAGGGGTTTGTTATTAATTTGTCTCATCTTGTTTAGCGTGCATTACATACATATATATATAAAATACGTGTCATATTAATGAACATGCGAAGCATGTTTACATAATATATAATATATATATAGTATAAGCATGCACATATAGAATACTATATTCTACCCGGATTGATTATGGACTTTTATTCTAGTTTAGTTCACTTTAGAGCCACCAAGTGAACCAAAAGGTCAAACCCTAGGGGTGCAAGAAATAATATTTAAATATAACTATTACATTTAACTTAGGGCTCCATTACAAAGCAGGTCTTCAAGCGCTCCTTGTTCCTTGATCTCTAATTCTTCAAAATTAATTCTAACTATTCCTATTACAAAACTATTTAAAATAAATAGAAACCTTGATCGTGATCGAGGGAAGTACATAGGAGGAGATAAAATTTACATTAAGAAAAAATTAGAGAAAGGCGAGGTACGCAGACCCCATTTAATAAAAACCCATACATTCATGCATCCAACTAAAATAAAATCCAATCACATTGGTTGATAGTCCATAATCAATCCCATTTATTATCATACACATCACCATATGCATCAATAAATAACATTCATCTTATGAATAATAAACATTTAATATATATATTGATATCATTTAATGGGCAAATTTAGTTAGTATAAAATCTAATTTTGAATCAAAATAAACTCCTTTATTTTAATCTAAATTTAAATAAAAAAAACTATTTTATTTTAATTTATCCAATTTTGAATAAAATAAACTATTTTATTTTAATCAAAATTTTAATCAAAATAAACTCCTTTATTTTAATTAATTATGGAATCCAATTCCATATATATAAAAAAATTATTAAAGGAAACACTAATTCTTTTCCTATTAACAAATAAACTCCTTTATTTTGAATAATATGAAATCTTATTTCATATCTAAACAAACTCCTTTATTTAAGGAAAGATGGATTTACTTCCCTATTCACAAATAAACTCCTTTGTTTTAGAAAAATAAAATCCAATTTCAACTCCAATTAGTTATCATGGAATCCAATTCCAACTCTAATTAGTTAGCATGAAATTCTAATTTTAAAATTAAAATAAACTATTTAATTTAATTATAAAATTATTAAGAATAATATATATATATATATAACTATATATATATATATATAAATTATAACTTAAATACAGTTAATATGATATATATATATATATATATATATATATATTATAAGTAATCATATTACTATATATATAAGAGTCACAGTAACGTAAATATTAATCATGAACCTTCACAGGGGCAATCTAAGTTAACTATTAACTATATATATATATATATATATATATATATATATATATATATATATATCCGAACGTTCCTTAACATGATTCACGTGGCCTGATATTCACCACCCTTGAAAAACGTTAACATGATCTTGTATATTTCGCGAGATTTTCCTTCTTCTTTTTTTTTTAAATTTTATACCATAAAATTATGCCCAATTAAATTGTTCTAAACACATATCAATATACACATCAAATCAAAACAATTAATAATTCGCATAAAGGTTTGGCTCTGATGCCACTGTTAGGTTTGTAATATTCATGAACGCAATCAAATTGCAAAAATTAGCGGAAACGTGTAAAAATCAGAGTTTAAAAATTTTTACAAACCATATACCCGGATCACCCTTTATGCACAATTATTAATTAAACGAAAAGATAAAGAATAAAATCATACCCTTGAAGATCGAGCTTCCTCGGGTACAAGTTCACCTCAAATCCTTTCTCGTTCAACTTGAATTCAAAGGTGTGGTTCCTTCCTTTGATCGGCGTTAGGGACCCAAGTGTTTGGCCTCTAGAGGTGATCCACCAAGGAAAAAGAATTTTCAAGAAGAAGGGGTATTGGCTCAAACCCTAGTTTTTCCTATCTGTATAGAAAAAGGGCGTACTCTCCAACTATTGGAATTACGTATGTTGTAAAAATCAACAACCCCATCACCCATAATAAGACTCCTCATATTTATAGATGTGGGCAACCCACCTTAACAATTAAGGAATTGGGTTTTATTTAATTAATTAAGCTCCCTAATCTTATTAAGGATAATTAATTAAACTCCTTTAACTAATTTTCCTTCCTAATCCAATTAGGAATAAATGAGAGTACTTATATTAAATTAATTCCTAAACTCTTTTAGAAATTAAAATAATAATAATAATTGTAATAATATTAATAAGACTCCTCTTATTAATTTATATTTAATATTTCTAAAATATTAAATAATAAATATTAAGCTATTTAATTTATTTTATCACCATAGATTAAATTAAATATACATTACATATTATTACGATTATGCCATTAACTTCTTAAATAATTATTCTTCCTTTTATGGTGTGACCATTTAGGTTCTCCATATTAAAGCTGGTTGTGAATAAATCAATTAGAACAATTCTAATCTTATTTAAATAAATAAATTAATCAATTAATTTATTTAAATAAATAATATTTATTCTACAATAGGGATAAGCCTCCTCCTAGCGATCAGCGACTTTTAGATAATATAGATTTCAACATTAATCATAAAAGAACCTTTGAGTAAATAGTTCAAAGTACAATTCAATCCTTCCACCATACTGATGTCCCAATTAAATATAAGACATGGAATTCTTGTCAAGTCTTATTTTATTTAATTATATGTATTTCGATCCTTAAATGCACAACTCAAATAATGCAAATTAGAAACTCCTTTCTAATTTCATTACTACCTTGCCAAGGACTCTTTGGGTTGTCATTTATCGAATCACATAGGACATTTCTCTTCTTTTAATAAGTGGTAGATTCTTTATTGATCATACATTATCTCCATGTACAACTTATTATACCCAAGCATACCCTTTGATATACCCTAAGGGTCTTAAGGAATAAGTCAAAGTATAACATATCATACACAAGATACTATGATGATCGAAGTCCAAGGATCACTTGTACTACTATCACTCTGAGAATTCCTATTGACGAGCAAGTAAAACTCCATTAGGTATTCCTTAGCGAGCCACGTTCAGTGAACTTATTCTCTAATAAGCACCTACATACTTGCTTTAGTGTCTCCACACAAATGATCATGAGATCAATCATCCTCATCCAATGAGCAAGCAACGTATGTACCAATCTATCCGGATTCACTAATCCCCAATTTAGTAATCCAATGATTGGGAACTATTTTAGTTTTAAGCTTTCTAAGAATTTAGATCTCATTAGAATGATCATCATCATTATTCTAAAAGCATTGCTTAAAACTATGGGTTTATCACATATTATAAACAGCATCATGTAGATAATTAAAAGCCTTTAATAAATTAATACTTTTTATTAATAAATGAACAAGATTGTTACAAAGTATATGCTTTATCATCATACATGATTGGCTTGTGTGCATAATACATTCACATCCAAATTAGTCCATTTTTAATTCTATGGATTCATAATGCATAGAACTACAACATACTAGAATTATAACAATTTATAGAAACACTAACTAGCCTAAATCTTGACTCAAAACTTATGTTCATATTAGTTTTATATGTTTTAACATATTTATCGTAATCATTCACTACAAATTCGATTCCTAACCAGATCAATCCATTTAGCCTTTATTGTTTTCGTAATTCAATATACTAACAATATCTATAATCAATTTTAGATTAAATCATGATTTCATCATCAATTTTGATTCCAAAACAAGCCCAAACGTACATATATCTATAAAACTCAATTTCTTCTTGTTTAATCATACTTTCATAAATTTGATCACCCTAAAACCACTTTTAGATTATATGAAACGAATTAAACATAACCATTAAAATGTATAACCACTTCCTTAAAAAACCATGCATCAAAACCATCTACAGATAACTAATTCTAGAAAATAAGAAATATAACTAGATTATTACATTGATTCCTCTTTAAACATAGAGAGTGGATGATTAGAAAGCATTGATTGAATTATCTTCTTCCTTCACAATTTTCAGAGTTCCCTCTCCAATTCATAGAAAACTCATACTGTTCTGCCTTACCTTATGAATACTCAGCCAAAAATAAGCATATGTTTTATTTCTGCATTTGGTTTCCCATTACGTTACTAGAAATCTATAGTATCGACAGTCAGGAATAATAAGGGTCTCAAGGTCATGGTTGGCTAGAACCCAATTATTCTCTCCTAACTTATTTTTATAATTCCCTTTAACATATGATTCATTCATGTCACAACCATTAACAAATTCTAATATTTTAAATTAAATTAAGCCTTATTATTATAATTATAATTTCTATTATTATAATTATAGTTTCTATTTAGCCAACCATAATTATAATTTTATTCAACAAATCAATCCTTTAATTTAATTATTAGATTAAATTGGAATATTTCCATCAAATATTTATTTTACTCAATAAATATTCTAATTAAAATATTTATTTTATTTAATAAATATTTTAACTATTTACAAAATTCACAATCATATTACATTAACATACCACATTTATATATATATATATATATATATATATATATATATATATACTCTCATTTTATTAAAATAAATATATTCACATTAATTCATTATTTTAACTAAGTGAATTACTCACATTTTTTTATGAAATTTAATTCATAACAATTCCATTGTCAATCGGGCTTACCAATTAAATTATATTAGTCCATAATATAATTTTCATCTTAATCAACTAATATTATTAAGTTAATTTCTTTTGCCACCATTTTCTTATTTCTTAACTAATTTGCTTCACTTTCTTCAATAGTTTAATCAACTATTAAATCTCATAAAATTTTAATTTATTCACACCAAAACACATAATTCAAAATATATACATCTCATAATAAGAATTTTAATTATTAAATTCTTATTTTAATAACTTATGAAAATTCGGGTTGTCACATACTAAGATCGAGAATGTTAAGAAAACTAAAGATTGAATAAATGATGATCGTATGATAAGCAAGTATTATACGAGTCAATGAATATGAGTATGATACAAAGTATTATGTGAGTATGTATGAAAGATAGTATATCGTATATGATGAATGATTATACGAATTAGTATACAAGAAGAATACGAAATTATACATTAAAAGCTCTAAGATAATTATAATGGACTTGTAGGATTTGTGTAGGAATTGGGCAAGCCCAAGTGCAAACTTTCTAAGGCCCAAACATTATTAATACAATCCCAATATAATTAAAACCTAAGCCCAAACCAAGAATCAGACCCATGGATTGAACTGATAGGGCACCGGGTGAGAAAAACCCATGGGGTAACCCATGTGAGCCCCATGAGTGAGTCATGGCTGGCCACTTGGTGGCCAAGCAAGAGATAAGTGTTTGTGGGGAGCATGAAATGAATATTAAGGAGGTGGGTGATAATGACCCTTATGCCCTAACCTTTTAAATTCTATAAATAGAGAGGTTGTTGGTCATTTTGTGCCTTGCTAAATTTCCACCAACATCTTAGAGCTAATTATATTGAGAGAAGAGTGGGAAGTTTTTTGCTAATTCAAGAAGAAAAGAAGAAGAACCAAGTTAAGAAGACAAAGGTAATGAACTTCTAGACCATTTATCTCCATCTCTTCATTATAGTTTTGATAGAGAAGTGGATATTGTAAAGCCCCCGAATCCAGGTACTTGAAACCCGAATTCAGTGCTTCACGATACTATTTCTATGAGCGGAAATAATACTAATAATAATAACAATAATATAAATATTAAACTTAATTTACATAATTATCAGATTCTGGCTACCAAGTACGTTACCTTTAATCATTCCTTACAATACATGATAATAAATATATAACGTTGTCTTAATAATATTAAACTATTACATAAGATAACATTGAAATCATTCAGCAACCTTTCCCTTTCCCTTGTTTCTAGTAGAGCCTTCAGGTTGACCACAGTTAGCTGAAAACATTTAAATTAAGCAAGGATGAGCATTTGAGTGCCCAGCAAATAATTATATATATATAAGCTGAAAGAATTTAAATGTTTTCTTTATAATACTCTTCTACAATAATTCAATAGGTGTGAAGTAATCTAAACCGATAATAATAATATAACAACCCTCTTTCAAATTCTTGAAACTACGTACTGACTATAAATAGGGTTAAGGGGACATACTATGAACATTGTTTTCATTTTCGGAAAGGTTAAACAAAACTTCATCTATAAACCGTCATAACTTATGGGCACGGGGGTGATTAGCCCGTTGTACTCTGTATTGATCAATACTACATACAAGAACGATGTTATCGTTCACTCTGTCCACCTTGGGTGCATAAAAGTTTTCCCGTGTAAGGGATCACTACACCAAAAATGGCCTCTAGTGAAGGACAAATCCTTCACTAGAGGCTCTATATCTCTCACAAGTGATTTATTGCGAAGAAATATTTCCTTCACACGAGTGCTCCCATTAGACCTCCTCGCAATTGAGTATCCTTCGCTATGTAGTAACTAAATGTTTTTTGTGAAGGATATATTGTGAATAATTTATTCCTTCACAAATTGTATTTAGTAATGGAATATTGTTATTTAGTGAAAGATTGGTTTCCTTCACAAATAATATTTTCAGAAGGACTATTTGAAATTAGTGAATAACTTGATTCCCTCACAAATAATATATTGTGAAGAACAAATTTAATTAATGAGAGAATATTTTCCTTCACTAATTATAAATTGAGAATCCTTTTTCAAATTAGTGAGAGAAAAATGAAAGTATTATGCATACAAGCCAATCATGTATGATGATAAAGCATATACTGTGTAATCAATCTTATTTATTTATTAATAAAAGAATTATTTATTAAAGGCATTTATTATCTACATGGTGCTGTTTTAATAATATGTGATAAACCCATAGTTTTAAGCAACGCTTTTAGAATAATGATGATGATCATTCTAATGAGATCTAAATTCTTAGAAAGCTTAAAACTAAAATAGTTCCCAATCATTGGATTACTAAATTGGGGATTAGTGAATCCGGATAGATTGGTACATACGTTGCTTGCTCATTGGATGAGGATGATTGATCTCATGATCATTTGTGTGGAGACACTAAAGCAAGTATGTAGGTGCTTATTGGAGAATAAGTTCACTGAACGTGACTCGCTAAGGAATACCTAATGGAGTTTTACTTACCTGTCAATAGGAATTCCTGTAGTGATAGTAGTACAAATGATCCTTAGATTTGAGATCATCATAGTATCTTATATATAATGAATTACACTTTGACTTATTCCTTAAGACTCTTAGAGTATATCAAAGGGTATGCTTGGGTGTAATAAGTTATATATGAAGATAATGAATGATCAATAAAGAATCTACCACTTCTAGTAAAAGGAGAAATGTCCTATGTGATTCGATAAATGACAACCCAGGAATCCTTGGCCAAGGTGGAATGAAATTAGAAAGTAGTTTCTAATTTGCATTCATTGGGAGTTGTTCATTTAGGAATCGAAATACATATAATTAAATAAAATAAGACTTGACAGTAATTCCATGTCTTATATTTAATTGGGACATAGTATGGTGGAAGGATTGAATTGTACGGTAACTATTTACTCAAAGGTTCTTTTATGATTAATGTTGAAATCTATATTATCCGGAAAGTCGTTGATCGCTAGGGGAGGCTTATCCCTATTGTAGAATAAATATTATTTATTTAAATAAATTATTTGTTTAATTTATTTATTTAAATGAGATTAGAATTGTTCTAATTGATTTATTCACAATAGGTTTAATATGGAGAACCTAAAGGGTCGCATTCATAAAAGGAAGAATAATTATTTAAGAAGTTAATGGCATAATTGTAATAATATTTTAAGTATATTTAATTTAATCTATGGTGATAGAATAAATTAAATAGCTTAATATTTATTATTTAATATTTTAGAAATATTAAATATAAATTAATAAGAGGAGTCTTATTAATATTATTATAATTATTATTATTTTAATTTCTAAAAGGTTTAGGAATTAATTTAATATAAGTACTCTCATTTATTCCTAATTGGATTATGAAAGAAAATTAGTTAAAGGAGTTTAACTAATTATCCCTAATAGATTAGGGGAGTCCATTTAATTAAAAGAGTTTAATTAAATAAATAATACCTTATTTTAATTAAAATAGGGTTATATAATATCTTTATAAGAGGAGTCTTATATTAGATATGTAATATCGTAATTCCTAATTTTGGAGAGTACACCCCTTTTCTTATTAGAGATAGGAAAAACTGGGGTTTGAGCCAAATCCCTTCTTCTTGAAAAATTCCTCTTCCTTGGTGGATCACCTATAGAGGCCATACACTTGGGTGGCTTACATTAATCAAAGGAAGGAATCTACAGGAGATTCAAGGAGATCATGAGAAGTAGGAGGTGAACTCGCACACGAGGAAGCTCGTTTCTACAAGGGTATGATTTCATAATTTCTTATTCTTCGTTTAATTAATAATATGCATAAAGGATGATCCGGGTAATTGGTTTGTGAAAAAAATTTAAAATCTGATTTTATCTCGCTTCCGCTATTTTTGCAATTTTGATTGCTACTTTGATTTTCACGAAAACCTAAACAGTGGTATCATGAGCCAGACTTTATGCGAATTATTAATTATTTTGATTTCATATATGTATGGGTATGAATTTAGAATTATTTATTGGGCATAATTTGTTGTATAAAATTATTATTAAAAAAAAAAAAAAAAAAGCCGAAAACATTTTTTTTTCGAATCCGTGCATATCCGGCGTGATTTTTCTTTCCACAAGGGTTGAGTCCTGATTAAGGGCGGTTGGCATGATTGCCGAAAAAAAAAAAAGGAACAAAACGTGATATGGTTAACAGGATTTTAATTGCATAGTCCGGCCATTTTTAAAAGGACAGGAACACTTGTTTTTTATTTTTTTTCTCTTCCGTGAATGGTGGTCACGTGTACATGAATTAAAAGATGGCAGGAATCAGTTTTTTTTGTTTACCGCGTGGGGCCCATGGTTTTTATGTTATATATTATATATAATATTGATAGCAATAAGCAGGTCCGGCCCATTTTTTGTAAAAGTAGGACTTTTATATATATATATATATATAATTGTTATATACATATATATATATTAATTTTAATAATTTTATAATTAAAATAAAAGAGTTTATTTTAATTTTGAAATTGGATTTCATGCAACATAAAATTGCCCATTAAATGATACTCATATATATATGGAATGATTTAATTTATTGATACATATGATGATATGTATGATAATAAATGGGATTGATTATGGACAATTGACCAATATGATTGGATTTATTTTAGTTGGATGTTTGAATGAATGGGTTTTATTAAATGGGGTCTGCGTACCTCGTCTTTTCTGGTTTTCTTCTTGATGTAAATTCTATCTCTCTCCTATGTACTTCCCCTTGACTGCTGATCAAGGTTTCTATTTAAATTAAATAGTTTAATGTAATAGGATTAGTTAGAATTTTTTTAGAAGAACCGAATATCAAGGAGCAAGGAGCGCTAAAAGACCCGTTTGTAATGGAGCCCGGGTTTAAATGTAATAGTTATATTTAAATATTTATTCTTTGCACCCTAGGGTTTGACCTTTTGGTTCACTTGGTGGCTCTAGTGAACCAAACTAGAATAAAAGTCCATAATCAATCCGGGTAGAATATAGTATTCTATATGTGCATGCTAGTATTATATATATATTATATATTATGCAAACATGCTTCGCATGTTTAATAATATGACGCGTATTTTATATATATATTTGCATGCGCGCTAAACAAGATGAGACAAATAATAACAAATCCCTCAAAGTTTTTATATATTAAGTCTTAAGCGTTCAAAGATATTTAGAATATTGAACGTCGCCTTCTAGCATGATAAAATTAATAGAGTATTAAATATTTAATATGAGTTTGTTGTTAATTTATCACATTTGATGCTTATAAAGAAAATTGAACAATATTGTTTTGTTGTGTCACCACAAGGGCGATATTTTTCTTTTTTGAATATATGGAAGTGCTAGGTTGGACTTAACTTAAATAATTTTGATTCGGATGTGCCACCACTTGATCAAAATAATCCAAGAGGCAAAAC
This sequence comes from Panax quinquefolius, assembly GCA_020205615.1. Lineage (NCBI taxonomy): Eukaryota > Viridiplantae > Streptophyta > Magnoliopsida > Apiales > Araliaceae > Panax > Panax quinquefolius. The sequence continues at coordinate 434,399 of JAINUW010000639.1, forward strand.
ATAAGGAGTTACATGTTGATGTAATTGACAAGGAGTTGTCTACCTATTTATTTATATATAGTTTGTTGTGTCACCATAAGGCTATATATATTTGAAATGGGATCCTTATTCTCACTAGAAAAAACTTTAATTAGATTTTGCCGAACTATATAAATGAGGGTAATATAGTTTGAAGAAAATAGTGGGAGATACCAATATAAAATAAGACCTAATTTATTTTGGTAATTAATAAATGAATGTTTGCTAAAATATTGTCTTTTTACATGCGTAATTTTGAAAATGTCACATTCACTAATTTCACTGCCAAGCATACTTGATGCTAACAAATGGTAGGACCGAACTACACGGATTTGGTTAAGGAATCTGAGAATTGTTCTCACTTCGCCGAAAAGATTTCTTATGTCCTAAATTTAGCAGCACTGCAAAAAGTTGCGAGAGACGACCTCGAGGAAGAGATTGCTACTTTTAAAGCGGTGGCAAGATGATGCATTTGTGGCTCAATGCATCATGCTCGCATCCATGAGTAACGAGCTTGGCCGTCAAGATGAAAACATGGATGCTCCTACTATGCTACTACACCTTGGAGAGTTGTATGGTGAGCAAAGTAGACCGCTAGATATGAAATATCTAAGGAGCTCTTCCGATCTCGGATGACCGAGGGCATCGCTGGATTGAGACTCATGTCCTCAAGATGATCAATCTGATTGAACGTCTTGGGCGACTTGGGTTAAATCGTGGATGGGGAGTTGAGTCAAGATTTAGTCTTGCGATCACTCCCAGACACCTTCTCACAATTTGTTGTGAATTTTCACATGAACAAGTTGGATGTCACTTGCTGAATTACTTAACATGTTGAAAATCGTGAAGGTCACTTCCCATCCAAGAAGAACCATGTCTTCTTGGTGGATGATTCTTCCAAGAAAAGGAAGAGGCCCAAGGTATCTTCGAAAGGAAGAAATCCAAGAAGGCTAAGGGAAAGGCAAAATGAAGGATCAAAAGAAACACGATCCAGCTTAGCAAAGGAATTTGCTTCCATTGCAACAAGCCGGGTCTTTGGAAGAGGAGGCTGCAAGGATTATCTTGCGTAACAAAAGCGAAGAAGCTTGAGAAGCTTGAATCCTAATCAAGGTTTGTTTATGATTGAAATTAATTTTTTGAAAGTCAATCTTCTACTTGGGTATTGGATAATTGGATGTGGTTCTCACATATGTAATAATATGCGGGGACCGGTCGGAAGTAGAAAGTCGAAAGCAAGGATGAGGTCGCCCTACGAGAGTGAGAAATGGAGCAAAGGTTCATTATTAGACAATTGTAGGGACTTATTGTTTTAGCACTCGCTTACGGCAAGTTCATTAATTTAAATAATTATTATTTTGTTCCAAATATCATTAGAAACATTATTTCTATCTACGTATTGGATATGGATGGCTTTAATATTATAATAAAGAACAATGGTTGTTCTATTTATAATGATAATGTTTTATATGGTGTTGGTAATTTACTGAAATGGACTTTATATACTTGACTTGCATGAAAATATATTTCAAATTGAACAAACTAAGAAAAGGAAAAGAGATGATGTTAATTATACCTTCATGTGGCACTTTGTAGACTTGGTCATATTAATGAAACAAGATTATCCAAGTTGCATAAAGATGGGCTCCTAGAGCTATCGATTATGAATCATATCTAAACTGTGAATCTTGTCTCATGGGTAAAATGACTAAATCTCCTTTTAGTGGAAAAGGAGAAAGAGTTACTGAGAGTTGTTAGCATTGGTACACGGATGTATGTGGACCTGATAACGACCGCATACGAGGAGGGTATTCTTATTTTATTACATTCATGACGACCACTCAAGATTTGGATATGTGTATTTAATGAAATACAAATCTGAATCATTTGAAAAGTTCAAAGAGTTCGAAGTGAAGTTGAGAAGCAAACCTGGTAAGAGTATTAAGATTCTTCGATCCGATCGAGGAGGAGAATACTTAAGTGGTGAGTTTCTCAATTGTCTCAAAGAAAATGGTATAATCTCACAATGGACTCCACCGGGACGCCACAAATGAATGGTGTATCTCGAAAGGAGAAATCGAACATTGTTGGACATGGTTCGATCTATGATGAGCTTTTACCGACCTTCCGGGGTTTCCTTCCGGGGATATGCCCTAGAATCAACGCATACCTACTTAACAAGGTACCTACAAAATCCGTCCCCAAGACCCCATATGAGTTATGGACGGGGAGGAAACCAAATCTTAAGCATGTTAAGACTTGGGGTTGTCCGACTTATGTCAAAAAGTTTGAAAGCGATAAGTCTGCAGACTAGATCGACAAATGTAGATTTGTGGGATACCCCTAAAGAAACATCGGGTATTATTTCTATCATCCAAGTGATCAAAAGGTGTTTGTTGCGAAACATACGCCTTCTTGGAAAAGGAGTTTATCCTTGAAGGGGTCGGTGGGAGTAAGATATATCTTGAAGAAGTTCAAGAACCACAAAATACTACAGATCAAAGTGAGGTACCTAACCAAGTAGAGATTCTTCGTACCACACCCTATTCAGAATCGGAAGAGTACCAAAGATACCAGACGGTATGGACTTGTCATAGAAGATGACAATGAGGTACGATCATAGATGATGATGATCCATCGAATTACTTAACAAAGCATGAGTAGTAAAGACTCGAGAAAATGGCAAGAAGCCATGAAATCCGAGATGGACTCCATGTATGAGAACCAAGTATGGACTTTGGTCTCACCACACCAAGGCATTAAGCCTATTGGGTGTAAATGGGTCTTTAAAAGAAAGATGGGAGCGGCATTTTGCAAGGTAGAGACCTATAAGGCCCATTTGGTTGCAAAAGATTTCAAACAAAGACAAGGAGTTGACTATGACGAAACCTTCTCACCAAAGAGCTATGCTCAAGTCCATTCGGATTTTGCTTTGCGATTGCGACTTACCGTGACTACGAAATCTGGCGAGATGGACGTGAAAACGGCCTTCCTCAATGGGAAACTTGAGGAGGATGTGTATATGACACAACCAGAGGATTTGTTTCAAAGGTTGGAACAAATCAAGTCATATGCTTCTACAACGATCCATTTATGGATTAAAGCAAGCTTCTCGTAGGTGGAACATCTGTTTTGATGAGACAATCAAAAAGTTTGATTTAATCAAAATGAGGATGAACCATGTGTGTACAAGAAGGTTAGTGGGAATATTTGTTTCATTCCTTGTATTATATGTTGATGATATATTACCGATAGGGAATGATATTCTATCTCGCAAAACAATTAAAATCGGTTATCTAAACACTTCTCCATGAAGGACTTGGGAGAAGCATCCTATATTTTGGGGATAAAGATCTATAGAGATAGATCTAATAGGATGCTTGGCTTGTCCCAAGGAACGACATTGACATGATGCTAAAAGGTTTAGCATGGAAGATTCCAAAAGAGGTCTCATGCCGATGAGCCATGGAATACATCTCTCCAAGAAACAAGCCCCAAAGACACACGAGGAGAGAAACCAGTATGAGTAAGATTCCTTATGCTTGAAGAATAGGATCTATCATGTACTGTATGATATGTACTAGACCAGATGTCGCTCATGCACTTAGTGTAACAAGCGAGATATCGGTCGAATCCGGAGAAGAACAATTGGAAGGCGGTGAAAAATATCCTAAAGTACTTAAGAAGAACTAAAGATGTATTTTTGTTGTCTACGGTGGTGCGAATTAAAACTAGAGGCTTCACAGACTCAAGTTTTCAAGCAGACCAAGATGATGAGAAATGCGTTTGAGGTATGTGTTTACCTTAAGCGGTGGGTACAATGTTGAATTGGAAAAGTTCCAAGCAAGAAAACGATTCTTTGATTCGATGTGATGAGCAGTAGTACATAGTCGCAAGTGAAGTCGCAGCAAAGGAAGTCGTTTGGATGAAGAAGTTCATTTACCGAACTTGGTGTGGTTCCTAGCATTAAAGGACCGGTGCCTTTATTCGTGACAACAACTTTGGAGGCATTGCAAGCTAAGGAACCCAAGTCTCATCGTAAATCCAAACACGTGTGGTCATGGCGATTTCATTTGATCGGAGAGATCATTGAAGAGGAGGCGTCACCCCGAGCGTGTGGACTCTCAAGATAATATTGCAGATCCATTTACTAAAGCGTTAAACAACAATGATAGTTTGATCGTCACTTAGAGAAGATGGGTATGAGATACCACGGCGATTGGCTTTAGTGCAAGTGGGAGATTGAAAGTATTATGCATACAAGCCAATCATGTATGATGATAAAGCATATCTTGTGTAATCAATCTTATTTATTTATTAATAAAAGAATTATTTATTAAAGGCATTTATTATCTACATGGTGTTTTTTTAATAATATGTGATAAACCCATAGTTTTAATAACGCTTTTAGAATTATAATGATGATGATCATTCTAATGAGATCTAAATTCTTAGAAAGCTTAAAACTAAAATAGTTCACAATCATTGGATTACTAAATTGGGGATTAGTGAATCCAGGATAGATTGGTACATACGTTACGTTCTTTGCTTTCATTGGATGAGGATGATTGATCTCACGATCATTTGTGTGGAGACACTAAAGCAAGTATGTAGGTGCTTATTGGAGAATAAGTTCACTGAACGTGACTCGCTAAGGAATACCTAATGTAGTTTTACTTACCTGTCAATAGGAATTCCTGTAGTGATAGTATTACAAATGATCCTTAGACTTGAGATCATCATAGTATCTTATATATAATGAATTACACTTTGACTTATTCCTTAAGACTCTTAGAGTATATCAAAGGGTATGCTTGGGTGTAATAAGTTATATATGAAGATAATGAATGATCAATAAAGAATCTACCACTTCTAGTAAAAGGAGAAATGTCCTATGTGATTCGATAAATGACAACCTGGGAATCCTTGGCGAGGTGGAATGAAATTAGAAAGTAGTTTCTAATTTGCATTCATTGGGAGTTGTTCATTTAGGAATCGAAATACATATAATTAAATAAAATAAGACTTGATAAAGTAATTCCATGTCTTATATTTAATTGGGACATAGTATGGTGGAAGGATTGAATTGCACGGTAACTATTTACTCAAAGGTTCTTTTATGATTAATGTTGAAATCTATATTATCGGAAAGTCGTTGATCGCTAGGGGAGGCTTATCCCTATTGTAGAATAAATATTATTTATTTAAATAAATTATTTGTTTAATTTATTTATTTAAATGAGATTAGAATTGTTTCTAATTGATTTATTCACAACCTAGGTTTAATATGGAGAACCTAAAGGGTCACACCATAAAAGGAAGAATAATTATTTAAGAAGTTAATGGCATAATTGTAATAATATGTTAAGTATATTTAATTTAATCTATGGTGATAGAATAAATTAAATAGCTTAATATTTATTATTTAATATTTTAGAAATATTAAATATAAATTAATAAGAGGAGTCTTATTAATATTATTATAATTATTATTATTTTAATTTCTAAAAGGTTTAGGAATTAATTTAATATAAGTACTCTCATTTATTCCTAATTGGATTAGGAAAGAAAATTAGTTAAAGGAGTTTAACTAATTATCCCTAATAGGATTAGGGAGTCCATTTAATTAAAAGAGTTTAATTAAATAAATAATACCTTATTTTAATTAAAATAGGGTTATATAATATCTTTATAAGAGAGTCTTATATTAGATATGTAATATCGTAATTCTAATTTTGGAGAGTACACCCGCTTTTCTTATTAGGATAGGAAAAACTAGGGTTTGAGCCAAATCCCTTCTTCTTGAAAAATTCCTCTTCCTTGGTGGATCACCTATAGAGGCCATACACTTGGGTGGCTTACATTAATCAAAGGAAGGAATCTACCCTAGGAGATTGAGGAGATCGTGAGAAGAGGAGGTGAACTCGCACAGAGGAAGCTTCGTTTCTACAAGGTATGATTTCATAATTTTTTATTCTTCGTTTAATTAATAATATGCATAAAGGATGATCTGGGTAATTGGTTTGTAAAAAAATTTAAAATCTGATTTTATCTCGCTTCCGCTATTTTTGCAATTTTGATTGCTACTTTGATTTTCACGAAAACCTAAACAAAAAATTCCTTCACAAATTATAAATTTATAAATAAAAAATTAATTGCTAAATAATCAAAATTCATTAAAATTTTTAATTAATTTTCAAATCAATGATTTCATATTTATTATTATTACTATTATTTTTAGTAATTGCTATAGGAAATATTAAATTTAATATTTCAAATTAATATAAATATCATACATATTTCAAACTAATTGATAAACTAATGCATAAAGAGCCAATAATTAAAACTAATACTCCATATATAAATAGATAATGCTCAAGTCACGATAAGTACAAAATTTGTTATTATGTCTTGATCTCCAAAAGATCATAGTACTTACAATATTTAATTACTAACACAAGAAAATTGAAAGAATAACAACGAACTAGATAGAATAAAAAGTACATCATGTTAGGTCCACTTCATCGTCATTTTCTTCAAGGAAATCAAGGTTGGACATGTAAATTTCCTGTTGTAAAATAAACACCAAAATTCAATTGTGTCTGTTTATTTATTTCAGATTTAGATGAAAGAACATAATAGAAAATTTGGCATTCATATTTTTCAATATAACTTTTACCATTGAAGCATTTCCTCCTCTGTTGACGTAGAAGCTATTATAAAAGCCTGCAGTGCAAAATGCTAGTCTGATAAGAGTAATCAAAATAAATTGCAACATATTAGAAAGTCTACACTCAATATCTTTCAAATCTTCAATATATGTATTCTACATCAGAATTACCATTCATATGAATGTTGACAAGATGCATGTTTTTTGGAGGAGTAATCAGAATTTTAATTTGAGGTGGGTTACAATTCCAAACTACTTGAAGAAAAGGAAAAGGGCAAGAAGGAAATTTCCAAATATACCATGAATGGTTGGAGTTTTTGAACCAAGTGCTGCAGTGTTTTACCATTTGCAATAGTCAAATAGCATTAGGCAAAATGAATTTCAAAGTATTAGATGTCTGGGTTAAATACATTTATATTTTAAATGTCGTTCTGATAGAATTTCTAATTTTAATATCTATATTCTACGAATCTACGTCAAAATTACCACTACCATTCATATGAATGTCATTGGTTAGTATACCCCTCAGAGTTGCATCACTCAATCTTAAGTTCTCAACTCTGTTAGAATAACAGAGTTAATAGGTAATTTGATACACTCATAGACTTGAAATAATCACATTGGAATTTCAACTAGTACTTAAGCCCACATGCAACAAAACATGTTCACTCTAGAGTCTAGATAGCATAAACCATGGGTTTCCATATAGTTTGGCACAAAAAACGACACCCTGGACTTAGTATGAAAGATCAAAGAATAACATAGTTAAAAATAATGAAGCAGCTTAAAATTTGGACAAGAAACTAGGGTCGAATCTAGAGAAAATCTTAACTACGCAGAACGTTATGATAACTAATGAGATATTTCTCGTCTTCAGAAAAACTATGCTACAAACCCTTCTCAACAAATAGTATATTTTTTAAGGTTCACTGGACAGGGGATACCCTAAGGTTGACACAACTCATGTCAAAGTAGAAACATTACACATGGCCATCAAACTTAACGAAAAACAGAGAAAAAGCTGAAGGTCAAAACTTCAAATGTTGTGGGAAAGCATTCTCCAGTCTCCACAACTGAAGTATAAGTTCATAATTCTCCTTCACTAAGTTACAATTATGTGTTGGACAGTTCAAGTGAGCTATAACAAGTGTTATCCTAATTTCTAACTAACTCTTGTTATTGATCAAGGGATGTGAGTATTACAGGTTAAAGTATCAAAAATGTATTAAAACCCACAAAAGGAAAAATTGTGATTGACTTAATACTTCCAACCAACAAAATTCCTAGACAAAAAGGGACCATCCTATACCTAGAAAATACCATGGAATGAGCAAGGGAGTGATACCTTGATGACAACATGTTCAATCACATCTAGATGATTATATGATTCAAGATACATTACAATGATTATGAAGTAATTAAAATTACACAAACCTGACATTTTTACTCATTAAATAAAATTCATAACTATATACATACAAGTACTAAAAAATCTATCTACAGTTAAAAAGTAACAAAAGCATAAGCTAGTCAAGTTCTCAAGGTATACATAAAAGTAAAGAGTAAATTGGGATCATTCAAATGACAGGAAAAAAGGTGAATTAGTTGTAACATAAATGCATCAGAACTCACTTCTCGGTCGAAATCTAATATAAAACATCTCTTAACATCCTTTTTTGTAGGCTTGCAGCCACACCTATCACGTCTTGAAGTTAAATCCGAAAACTTGGGGTAAGTGAAATGCAGAACGGCAGCCTCTTCCACTTTGATCTGACTATAATGTAGCATATAATAGTACATTTATGCTCATATCATCAATAGAAAGAAAATATTATTTTCCACTAACCCAATATATGTTAAACAACAAAGCAGTAAGAATTGTTATACAAAATAAAGTATTATCAGTGGTGGTGTAGATAGTAATATCTAGTGCCATGGTGGTAATTCCAAGGAGCTATTGTATAACATATGCATTTACAAGTAAATAAAAACATCCATCATACACCATCCATCCTTAAAAAAAGAGTACACATTTCTTTGCATCTTACAAAGGAAATGGTACTCCTTTTTTAGGATGGGGGGAGTCCTAAATGTGTACATGACAGTATGATTTTTCTAAGATAGAGGGGGGGAACACATTATATAACAGAGTGTGAAAACAGAGGAATAATCCAATTTGCCTTCCTAGGATTACATATTTCTACAAACGAAAAGACTATACGTGGTAAGAGAGGGAGATACACAATTGATTGGTAATGCTAAGAGTAGTGGCCATACTTTGGTGTGGTCATATAGTTGTGCCATCTGTGTGCACCATTGGGATGAAGATGATCTTGAATACAAGCTGCTGCTTTCCCATTTCCATATGTCAAAAAATAGTTTGGATTACCTCGAGCTGCATCTTTATAATTGCCAAAGTATGTGTCTTTCGGAAGATGGTCATAGTTCTTCTTGAACATTGAGACCTATAAAAAAGTAGAAGCAACATCACTTAACATTCATCTAAGTAAAAAAAAAAATCAATGTTAATTATTCCAAAGGAAGAGGCTTACGAATTAAATCTCAAAAAGAATAGAACAACCATATCTCTGTAAATAAAAGTGTGAAGATCAGTTAAAGTGTGGCCCGAGGAGAAATGCTTTTCCAGCCATAGCACGAAAACTCATCCTAGAACAGATCAGAGCCTATCCAAACTATGACAGGTACATAGATATGTCATATTGGAACTTGACTGGATCATCCATGATAATCACATCTTCATTAACTCCCTTATTCCAATACGTGACGAAGAAGGCTAACCAAGCAGTCTTAAAAGCTACAAGATACACCAAACAGCCGTCCCTTCTACCTGATTTTTTTTACTCATCAGTTAGAACACTTTTTATCACTTCCCTCTACAATGCAATTCTAAAAAATTTTCCCAACTCCCACAACTAAATAAAACTATCTGAAAAACTGAACAAACAACAAAAGTAATTCTAAAGAACATAGTTTTTGACTCAGCACAACTTGCCTAAACAAGGCAAGATAAACAAAAACAGAAAAACTAATGAAGCGCTACCAGCCAATCTTGATGAACATCCGAAATAGCAAGTCCTCTAAAATTTCACATCACTGAAGCCTACAGTGATGCTAGAATTGCAACCCTATCCCAAAAAAAGAAGAAGAGTGAGATAAGCACCATTTAAAATTCTATCATTACTTTCAGTAAGTATACCCCATAAAATAGAAAAGAAGAAACCTCTATCAAAGAATATTGGTGTCTCTTAAAACCCCAAAGTCTTTACCCAAAGCAACTCTCCAAGGAGAAAGGGGACACTCAAGCCTCCTAGAAAAAACCCAAAAGGAAAATTCCATAACCTTGACACAACAGCACAATGCAAAAAGATGTTCATGACACTCTAAAAATTTGCATGCACTAGATACACATCCGGGATTCGTCATCGCCTTTGGAGAAAACCAGTAGTTATTTTTCTAGAATTAATTTAAGAGCATATTCATCTGGGTAAAGAGGGAGTTAACAAAGTAAAACCTTGATCACAAAACAGATGCATATCAACATTTTAATGTACATCTGACAGAAGTTATCTTAGAGAGTACTCAGGAGTGCCTGCTGGATGTAGTAGCTCATCAATGTCAAGATGAATGATCCAATCCATGCCAGCTTCCTACATAGTTACAGACAGGGTCAAAAACTTTGCCTTGCTGTATTAACAAATACTAAAGATTACATTACAAGCAGCAAAAAACTAAAACATATGACCATACCCTTGCGAGGACTATAGCCATTTCCATATTGAGGGATTGTTTGACAAATAACTTATGGTTGCACGGTTTGTAGAAGAAACCAGACAACCAAGTCTCATTCCAGATCCGGCTAAAGAATCCAATTAATAAACATTAACAAGATTGAAACACCATTAAGATATTAAGATGAAACTAGCACCAATTAAACGAGAGAACAACGTATTACAACCTGCACAAATTAAAAAACAAGAACCTCTACATATACAAATATTTTACATCTTACATGAACATTCAAAAAAGAAATAACATTCAATATGATATCAACAAGGAATAGAAAGACGTTTAATACATTTACAGCTACCAATTACACGTTGCGTAACTTTTACTGGCTTAGCTTACTCCATGATCAGATACATTATAGCTTCCCAGAGAACTAATCTTTGTTCGAATTGAGCTCTGCAGTAGTATCTTCCCCTCTCAAGACGGACTTCTGGTTATCGAATTATTCCATTGTCATGTTTTTCATTATTGAAGAAAAAGTGAAAAATTATTTATTGTTTCTACTAGTTGAAGGTAATGAAACTGTAGCACAATGTAGTATAAAAGAGGAAAACTTTAATAACGATGATGAAATCATAAAAGGATTATTATCATATTGCTTAGACATCACAAATTCTTGTTGGTCTAGTGGTAGAGGACCTTGGGTAGAGGTCCTGACTAAACAAGAGATTAAAAGGTCAAGGAAACTTTTACTGTCAGCAATCAAAAAGAAAACCAAAAAATGTAGAAGATTATCATAACTAAAAATTTCGTGTAGCCAATAGATAACATTCAAATGGCAAGAGAACCAACCTTTTAGCTTGTTGGTCCTCCAATTCCTTTGTTCTTAGATTATCATTACCAATTGGAAGAGCCGAAGATGAGTCTGGAAATTAATAAAATTACCTAAAAAAACTGTAGTTTAAAGATTAGAGGAACAATATTTGTTCCTACAATTAAAAATAATTAAGTATATTTGGAAATGAACTGTTTGTTTTGTTGCGACTTACAATCCGACCGGAACTGCCGAGATGAGAAGCGATAGTCCGATGCCTAGGGTTTTGCGATTCGAGAAATTGTGGCCAATCTGAGTCATCAACGCCGCATCCGCTGGCGTCGCCACCCCGCCCCCTGCCGTGAAGTGCACCACCAAAAACCTCCCAAGCTGTTTTGTTTGCATCACCAAATCATAGGGAGCTTCGATTTTCTTGGCGAATGTGAAAACCTCATCATCGTCCATGTTCTTCAACACCCTAATATCCCCCATTACAGACCGAACATGGCGAACGACTTCGATTATGTTCCCAGTTTCAACCTCGCCTTTGGTTCGAATCATCGCCGCACCCTCACGGATTCGTTTGAGTGCTTCTCCGAGGTTCTGGCAGCTACAAACGAACGTAATCCAAAAATTATTCTTGTTGATGTGATTCTCGTCGTCGGCAAGGATGAGAACTTCACTTCCAATTGCTTCAAGGATTTGGGCCTCCACGAAATGGACGATACAGGCCTTAGCCATCACCAGAATTGTGACGGCTTGTTTAATTGTGAAAAAAGTCATGTTTTTTTGATTTTTTTGCTTATGGTTTAGTACTGAACTAATTAAAAATAAAATGAAATAATTTAAAAAGTCTTTTTTTTAATTAAAGCCCTCCCAAATTGTTATTTAACTGAATATTAAATAAAATATCAAAAAAATAAAGCTACTTTAAATTAATCTCCAAAAGATTTTTTGGATTAATATTATATACTTTAAATAAAATTTAAAGTCTTTTGGATTATTTAATTTTATTTTATTTAACTTTATTTAATTATGATTATAAAATAAACTTTTATAGATAAATTTTAAAGTTTAACATAGTGTAAAGTTATTTACTTTATAATTTATTAAAATAAATAGTTGATATTGTAAGTTATTTAAAAGTGTTATTAAAATTAAATTTACTATTGTAAAAAATTTAAGGTATTTATATCACAATTAATTCAAAAAAAATATTTACAACAAGATAGCGACTAATTTTATCCCTCGTAAAAAACTTTTGAATAATGATATATAGTGAGTAATAATTCCATCACTAAATAGATTTTTTCCTCGCAAATTTTTATCATAAATTGGCTCAAAAACCTTTCTATCATTCAATTTTATGAGGAAAAAATATAAATTGTGAAGGATGCTTCTTTCGCTAATAACTATATTGTCACTATAATTTTTTCCTTCACTGTTCCTTCACTAAACAACTCCTCATGTGAAGGAATAAATTCCTTCACAAAATTTCCTTCGCTATAGGCCATTTTTGGTGTAGTGGATATTCATACTTATCGGGGTTCCAAACCAAAGTAATTCGGTTGGATAATAATAAGGTTTTATCTTGTTCAATAATAATCTATAATGTAACATATATATATATATATATATATATATATATATATATATATATATATAAGTAATTAACAAAGGTGTATCATCATGTGACTAAATGTAATGATTATCCAAGTGAGGACACTTCAGTATAACTATTTATAAAAATTAACGAACAAAATATATATCTCGAATTACCATATACTAACATGTTGACAATCAATGAGCGTATATAATATAGGATTAATAATTTGTACAATAATAATATAATTAAAACATTCTTACTCATGTCCGTCAGATAAAGAAAAATGCAAAGGTAGGATACTTTTTCGATGTGCCGCCATAACACGATCATGACATTGTTTTATCTTTTATATCACGACCTATCATTAATTAAATCATTCGATTTCTATTAGAACAATATACTATAACATATAGTATCTTTGCATTTCGCGCAAAAGCACATAACGTAATCACATTATCACACATATTTCAGCTTATCAGATCATAAACAAACATTAATACAATTCAAAATATCTAAGTCCAGGATCAATTTAAAATATACGCCGGTGTGCAAGCAACTTTATCGAAGTAATTATCGAGTCTAAGACTCTATTTTGTAACTTAATATCTGTAAATATCAGTCATATTATTTTAAATGACTCAATAAACATTTATTAATTTATCACAAGTTTTCAAACACCGAAATTATTATTAAATTATTCAAATATCAAATAATTCTATTATCATTTAACTATTATTTAACTTAAAATATTTTTAATTCACTTAATATTATTAATCTTGATAATATTTAATTCACCTTTTTAGTAGTATTAGTTCACTAGTAATACATTTATTCGCTTACTAATATTATTAACATCTTAATAATATTTTAATACTTTACTAATATTATTAATCATTTTAATAATATTTTAATCAAGCATTAATATTATTACTTTAATAATATCTTACTTATGCTTTGGCATCATTAATCAATTAATAATACTTTTATTCATTTAACAATCATTATTAATATTTTATTTATTTACTAATATTATTAATCATTTAATAATATTTTATTCCTTTACTAATGTTATTACATTTTTAATAACATTTTATTAAATCTCGAATATTATTATTTACTTAATAATATTTTAATCATCTAATAATACTTTAATTTAATATTATTAATCTTTTAATAATATTTTAATCTAAGATTAATATTTTAATCTAATATTATTAATCATTTAATAATACTTTAATCATTTATTAATATTTTAACTCAAATATGATTAACCATTTAATAATATTTTAATGAAGTTTTAATCTTAATATTTTTATTTACTTAACAATATCATATTCTAATATTATTAATATCATAATAACATTTTAATAATATTTTAGATCAATAAACAATTTATTTCTAATTGTTCACCCATTATAAAACCTCTTATTTAATATCCATAAAATGTCATAAATAATATTTCTTATTATAAATTACCAAAATGCCCTAAAATAGTCATAATATTATATATTAGGAGTATTCAAGCATTAAAATTACATTTTTCTTATTTAAGACATCATTTAACTATTTATTTCCTTTTTATTCATAACTTCATCATTTTTAGGAAAAATAGCAAACTGATTTCAAAAATTCTTCTTTTCTGGATTTGGACATTATATGACCCAGCAATGATCTCCAAATTTTTCTGGAATTTTAGAAAATGATTTACTAAATTTAAAGTGCCCAAGACACTCGGATCTTGCTTCATTTTTCATAAATTGAGTTTTGCTCAGAAAAATCTGAAATTTTAAGGGTATACTTTCATAACATATATGAACATACTGTAAAATTTTTGGAACTTTCCCATGCATACACATTGAGGAATTCGGGTGTTAATATTTAGGTGTCCTTTACGGAAATAGCCATTACGCACAACCTATAAATTGAAACGCGTTCGTTCTTTTTCCTACACGTAGATAACTTATTAAGGTACCTCTATTATTTTTCCCAGATTTTTAAAAGACATGAAACTATCCGAAACAACACTAAGAAAATCAGGGACAGTAGCTTTTTAGGTTTTTGAAACTTTAGCTTTCTATGTGGACTATTTTGGGGAAAACAGCCCCCAAGGCCTCAATACTTGCTAGATTTGTGTTCTACCATTTGGGTATACTAGATAACTCATGTATCTAGCACCCCCCATCGACGGATCACAAACCCAAGTTGTAAAACTTAAGTTACACAAGATTTAGTGGAAGAAAAACAAGGGTTTAACCCCTAGGAGAACATATGTTCATTTTCTTCCTCTAAACCTTTGATCTAACACTCAAGATACATAGTCCCATACATGATGATATGTAGAAATAGGGTATCTTGAGTATTAGTTCATAACCCCAACAAATCAAGCTATAACACAAAATAGAAGATGAAGATGAAGATGAAGATTAAGTTATACCTTGATCTAGTAGCAACCCTCCTTGATTTACCAAAGTAACATATAATCTTAGGGTGCATACACAAGCTAGAACACTCCTCTCCTACTCTTCCAAAAACCGAACCTCTCTCTCTCTTTTCTCTCTTAGTACTTTGCTAGCTTGGGAGAAAAATTAAAGAAGAAGAATGAGAGAAAATGAATGTCTAGCAAACGAATGTGTGATAAAACTAATATCCCCCATACTTTTGATATCCCTTGGATAAAAGGCTTCACCTTATCTCTTTCAATTGAGCCTAATCATGTGATTAAGGGTGCTAAGTAGATTTTCCACCAATGGGAGATGGACACACTTGTACTTGATGTAAGACATCTACTTATGGAACTTGATTAGCTTAATATTCTTGCCTTAAAAAGGCTAATGTGGCCAGCTATATATATGCCCACTAATTCCTTCATTTAGTCTTTATTTTAATGCATAAATTAGATAAATCAAAGGTCTAAAATACCCTTAATCAAGTGGACTAAGTTTGGGCTTGCATTTTATTTCTTTTAGGCTTCTCCTTTAATTGTTTTGGGCCATGTAATGAACATAGTCTAAGAATTTTAATACATGTTACCCAAATTGTTTATTTAGAGTTTTCATTCCCAATCTTATGAAATTTAATTACTTATACATGTGACTTTAGCTCATAACCTAATTAGGTTTAATAGAAATAGGTTTAAAATTATTAGTCACTTGAAATAACAAGATTATCCACAGAAGTTAGTATTATTTAATTGTCTCGCCTAATGTATAATTAGGTTACGAAGCTTTCATTTAGGGTTTAAAATAAAATAAAATAAGTTTCTAAAATTTACAATTAGGGTTTCACACAATAATACAAGGGTTTATCATATAACACCGTAATTGACCAACCCTTATCGGTCCACATATACAGTACATATTTATAGCATTGAAAAATCAAAATATAATTAATGTTATATTATTATTCTCATGCCTTGGTCAAAACCCAAAAATTAGGGTTTGGATTCTATATCTGATTTATCTATCATACATAACATTATTAATTAAGTTAAAAATAATTAACTTAATAATCTGAACAAAATTCATATAATAAAATAATTATTATAATAATTCAAAAAAAAATTATTTCATATATTATATAAATAATATATGATTATATTTTCATGGAAAATAATTAATAAAAATATTTCTATTATAAAATTAATTATTATAATAATATAGTTTATAACAATCAATAATTCTACAATAAAATTATTTAAAAGCATTCATGTAATAAATATATCACATAAATACATACATACCTTATCTTGGCACATATTCCCCATATTTAAAATAAATAAAAAACTTATACGCAAAATTTCTAATTTATTTGTATAGAAAATATCGGGTTGTTACATTCTCTCTCCATTATAAAGATTTCGTCCCGGAATCAACGTTTTAAAACCTACACATACAAGTGTACGTAGCATATACAATCATTGCAAGTAGATCTTGATCATTAATGATCGTACTGATCTTTAACCTATTCACGTAAAGCTTGTCTGTTTGATTAAACGGAAATTTGATTTTTAAAAGAACTCAAATTCCTCCTTCAAAATTTCTTTATAAAATAATTTACTATATATATATATATATATATGAAAATCATGCATATGAAAATAAAAGTTATACGAATAATACTTGGATTTTACCACCAATTTGCTATAGTATCCTCGAACCATTGGTCATGTCAGAAGACTTCTTTGTTGATTTAAATCGGCTTGTTTTATGACGTTGATCCCGTGATTGCCAGAGTTCCACTGCCCTTGCCAGTATTCACACTCCCTGCCTCCGTCCTCCTCTTCGAACAATCCTTCACCTTGTGCTCAATCGATCCACACAGAAAATACCCATTGTTCATCTTAGGATTGGGGCAGTTGGGAGAGATATGGCCCTCCTGCCCGCACTTGTAGCACACTAACATCCCCTTCAAACATTCTCAAGAGTGGTTCTTTCCACAGTTTTCACACTGCACAGTTTGCTTCTTAACTCCTTCCTGTTTTACCTGTAAACTTCCAAAATTGCTTCCCTTCCTTTTGCTACTACCACCGCTACTCCCACTATTAACTTCCCCCTTCCCAGTTCCTTTGACCTTACTCTTGTTCTTTCTCTCCTTGTTGTAGAGGCTCATGGCCTCACTCCCTTCCTCAGCAATAATAGCCTTCTCCGTGAGTGCTACAAATGTAGGGATCTGCAACACTGCCACCTTGTTGTAGAGCTAGGGTTTTAATCCTAGCTCAAACCTTCTAGCTTTTCTAGCCTCCGTATCAACTTGATGCAAAGCAAACCTAGCCAACTCATTGAATTTTACGGCGTATTCAGACACCGTCATATTCTCCTGCTTCAACTCTAAAAATTTTACCTCCATTCTTGCCTGCATACTAGATGAAAAATAGTTTTCAAAGAATAGTGTCTTAAACCTATCCCAAGTAACAACACCCTCTCTTGCCCTCGCCTGATTCGCTTCCCACCAAAAGTTTGCCTCACCCTTCATAATGTAGGTGGCAAAAGAGGTCTTTTACCCCTCAGCTACCCTAGCTACCACGAATACTTTTTCAATCTCTTTAACCCAAGTTTGGGCTTCAACAGGGTCAGTTGTCCCTTTGAATTCTGGCGGTCCCACAGCCTTGAAATCTTTAAAGTTTGTCAAGCTGTTGTCCGACTGGTTCCTTCCGACTGGCATTCCTTGCTGCATAGCTTGTGCTACCATGTTTGCAAAGTGCTGCATCGGGTCTACTTGTTGTTGTCCTTCAACATTATTAACAGACTCTTCTTCCCTTTGGTTTCGAGTTTAACGTCTTGGCAGCATTATCTGGTTAAGCAAAACCATATATTATTCTTTACATTTTAAATCTTATCATATAAGTTTAGTATATTAACTCATTTTATTACTCAAACTTAGATTCATATTCATTTGGCAAATACTTTACATAGCATAGCACATACTGCTTTAAACATCATTCATCCCTTTGTGACTACAAAAGTCAGGATTTACAGCCTTGA
The DNA here is from genome assembly GCA_020205615.1 of Panax quinquefolius. Lineage (NCBI taxonomy): Eukaryota > Viridiplantae > Streptophyta > Magnoliopsida > Apiales > Araliaceae > Panax > Panax quinquefolius. The sequence continues at coordinate 452,731 of JAINUW010000639.1, forward strand.
CTAATACCAAAAGTAGGGAACATTACATTACACAAACATACCTAACATTAAATAGACCTACACAACAGAACCTATACTACATATTCACTAAGCCTTTTTCTTGGACAACCTTTCGCCTGATGACCTTTTATCCCACAGATAAAACATGCTCCTGATTTATAGTCGGGACAATACAGAGTGGTATGTCCCTCATAGCCACAATGGTAACATATTCTTTTCCCTTTCTTCTTATCAAATTTTCCTAAGTCATAGTCTTCTATCTTTCTTTTCCCCTTCTTGCTTGGAACTGCACACGATGTGTTGCTTGTGACTCCCATCTGATCAATTTGGATTTTAAGCTTATCTTGTTCTACCATTGTTTCTATTAACGCCTAACACAGTTGACTATTTAACATCTTTTATATTTAACACAGGTTTTCCAGAGAAGAAACCTTGTTTCTCAGATCCTGCACCTCTGTTGATGCTTGTTCAGCTTCAACTTTAGTGTCCGAATCACTATCTGTCAGCTCCACCATCTCCGGATCTAGTACTACATTTTCTACAATAACCACGTCGTCTGAGTTGTTTTCATTGTGAGCCTCTATTTCAGCTATTGGCTTCGATATTGGCTCGGGGGTATGTATTAGATCCTTCTTTATGCTATAAGCATATAACAAGCCTTTTTCACCAGACATCTACACACATAAATAATCCTGATTAGCATATAGTATAACCACACAACAAATAATAGTTTTATATAAGTTATCTTTGATTTTGATTGACGATGAATTTAGTCAATTCATCTCTTTATAAACTCTATACGAGTTATTTATATTTTCAACGTTTTCCTCTGTTCTAAGGTTATAGCCTAAAGTCTATCACACCTAAGGTTTCTAACCCTAAAGCTCTGATACCAACCTGTAAAGCCCCCGAATCCAGGTATTTGAAACCCGAATTCAGTGCTTCACGATACCATTTATATGAGCAGAAATAATACTAATAATATTAACAATAATATAAATATTAAACTTAATTTACATAATTATCAGAGTCTAGCTCCCAAGTACGTAACCTGTAATCATTCCTTACAATACATGATAATAAATATATAACGTTGTCTTAATAATATTAAACAATTACATAAGATAACATTGAAATCATTCAGCAACCTTTCCCTTTCCCTTGTTTCTAGCAGAGCCTTCAGGTTGACCACACTTAGCTGAAAATATTTAAATTAAGCAAGGATGAGCATTTGAGTTCCCAATAAGTAATTATATATATATAAGCTGAAAGAATTTAAATGTTTTCTTTATAATACCTTCTACAACAATTCAATATTTGTGAAGTAATCTGAACCGATAATAATAATATAACAACCCTCTTTCAATTTTTTGAAACTACGTACTGACAATAAATAGGGTTAAGGGGACATACTATGAACATTGTTTTCATTTTCGAAAAGGTTAAACAAAACTTCATCTGTAAACCGTCATAACTTAAGGGCACAAGGGTGATCAGCCCGTTGTACCCTGTATTGATCAATACTACATGCAAGAACGATTTTATCGTTCACTATGTCCACCTTGGGTGCATAAAATTTTTCTCGTGTAAGGGATGTTCATACTTGTCGGGTAATTAACAAAGGTGTATCAACATGTGATTAAATGCAATGATTATCCAAGTGGGGACACTTGTATAACTATTTATAGAAATTAACGAACAGAATATATATCTCAAATTACCATATACTAACATGTTGACAATCAATGAGCGTATATAATATAGGATTAATAATCTATACAGTAATAATATAATCCTGAAACATTCTTACTCATGTCCATTGCATAAAGTAAATGCAAAGGTAGGATACTTTTTGATGTCTTTCGCCACAATCTATAACTTAGTTTTATCTTTTATATCACGACCTATCATTAATCATATCATTCGGTCTATTAGAATAATATATTATAACATATAGTATTGCATTTCGCAGTCAGCACATAACCTAATCACATTATCACACATGTTCAACAGTTATTGCATCTCAAACAAACATTAATACGGTCCAAATATCTAAGTCCAGATCAATTACTGAAATATGTTAGTGTACCGACAGCTTTATCAGGTAATTATCGAGTCTAAGACTCTATTCTGTAACTCAATATCTGTAAATATCGGTCATATTATTTTAAATGACTCAATAAACATTTATTAATTTATCACAAGTTTTTAAACACCGAAATCATTATTAAATTATTCAAATATCAAATAATTCTATTATCATTTAATTATTATTTAACTATTAATGAAACCATTGCCAAAGTATTAAAGTTATTTATAATAACTCAAAATATTTTAAAACATTTATATTACCCTTAAATGATTTTTAAAACATTTGAAATCATTTTAAATAATTACCATTAATATTAAAATATTAATGTATAATTTCTTAAAATATTAAAAGTCATTAAATATAACTTAAAATATTTTTAATTCACTTAATATTATTAATCTTGATAATATTTAATTCACCTCTTAGTTTTATTAGTTCACTAATAATACATTTATTCGCTTACTAATATTATTAACATCTTAATCATATTTTAATACTTTACTAATATTATTAATCCTCTTAATAATATTTTAATCATGCATTAATATTATTACTTTAATAATATCTTACTTATGCTTTGGTATCATTAATCAATTAATAATACTTTTATTCATTTACCAATCGTATTAATATTTTATTCATTTACTAATATTATTAATCATTTAATAATATTTTATTCCTTTACTAATGTTATTACATTTTTAATAACATTTTATTAAATCTCTAATATTATTATTTACTTAATAATATTTTAATCATCCAATAATACTTTAATTTAATATTATTAATCTTTTAATAATATTTTAATCTAAGATTAATATTTTAATCTAATATTATTAATCATTTAGTAATACTTTAATCATTTATTAATATTTTAAATCAAATATGATTAACCATTTAATAATATTTTAATGAAGTTTTAATCTTAATATTTTATTTACTTAACAATATCATATTCTAATATTATTAATATCATAATAATATTTTAATAATATTTTAGATCAATAAACAATTTATTTCTAATTGTTCACCCTTTATAAAACCTCTTATTTAATATCCATAAAAGGTCATAAATAATATTTCTTATTATAAATTACCAAAATGCCTTAAAATAATCATAATAATATATATTAGGAGTATTCAAGCATTAAAATCACATTTTTCTTATTTAAGACATCATTTAACTGTTTATTTCCTTTTATTCATAACTTCATCATTTTTAGAAAAAATAGCAAACTGATTCCAAAAATTCTTTTTTTCTGGATTTGGACAGTATATGACCCAATAATGATCCCCAAATTTTTCTGGAATTTTAGAAAATTATTAACTAATGTGAAAGTGTCCAAAACACTCGAATCTTGCTTCATTTTTCATAAATTGAGTTTTACTCAGAAAAATCTGAAATTTTCAAGGTATACTTTCATAACGTATATGAACATACTGTACAGTTTTCGGAACTTTCCCATGCATACACTTTGAGAAATTCGGGTGTTAATATTTAGGAGTCCTTTACAGAAATATCTATTACACACAACCTATAAATCGAAACATGTTCGTTCTTTTTCCTACACGTAGATAACTTCTTAAGGCACCTTTGAGATTTTTCACAGATTTTCAAAAGATATGAAACTATCTGAAACAGCCCAAAGAAAAACAGGGACAGTAGCTTTCTAGGGATTTGAAACTTTAGCTTTCTATATGGACTATTTTGGGGAAAATAGCCCCCAAGGCTTCAATACTTGCTAGATTTGTGTTCTACCACTTGGGCATACTAGATAACTCATGTATCTAGCACCCCCCATCGACGGATCACAAATCCAAGTTGTAAAACTTGAGTTACACAAGATTTAGTGGAAGAAAAACAAGGGTTTAACCCCTAGGAGAACATATGCTCATTTTCTTCCTCTAAACCGTTGATCTAACACTCAAGATACTTAGTTCTATACATGATGATATGTAGAACTAGGGTATCTTGAGTATTAGTTCATAACCCCAACAAATCAAGCTATAACACAAAATTGAAGAAGAAGATGAAGATTAGGTTATACCTTGATCTAGTAGCAACCCTCCTTGATTTACCAAAGTAACATATAATACTAGGGTGCATACACAAGCTAGCACACTTCTCTCTTACTCTTCCAAAAACCGAACCCCTCTCTCTCTTTTTTCTCTTAGTACTTTGCTAGCTTGGGAGAAAAATAGAAGAAGAAGAATGAGAGAAAATGAATGTGTGATAAAACTAATATCCCCCATACTTTTGTTGTCCCTTGGATAAAAGGCTTCACCTTATCTCTTTCAATTGAGCCTAATCATGTGATTAAGGGTGCTAAGTAGATTTTCCACCAATGGGAGATGGACACACTTGTACTTGATGTAAGACTTCTACTTATGGAACTTGATTAGCTTAATATTCTTGCCTTAAAAAGGCTAATGTGGCCTGCTATATATATGCCCACTAATTCCTTCATTTAGCCTTTATTTTAATGCATAAATTAGATAAATCAAAGGTCTAAAATACCTTTAATCAAGTGGACTAAGTTTGGGCTTGCATTTTATTTCTTTTGGGTTTCTCCTTTAATTGTTTTGGGCTATGTAATGAACATAGTCTAGCAATTTTAATATATGTTACCCAAATTGTTTATTTAGGGTTACCATTCCGAATCTTATGAAATTTGATTACTTATACATGTGACTTTAGCTCATAACCTAATTAGGTTTAATAGAAATAGGTTTAAAATTAATAGTCACTTGAAGTAACAAGATTATCCACATAAGTTAGCATATATATTAAATACTAACATTTCCTTATTACCATAACCCTTAAGTTATTTAATTGTCTCACCTAATGTATAATTAGGTTACGAAGCTTTCATTTAGGGTTTAAAATAAAATAAAATTAGTTTCTAAAATTTGCAATTAGGGTTTCACACAGTAATACAAGGGTTTGTCACATAACACCATAATTGACCAGCCATTATCGGTCCACATATACAGTTCATATTTATAGCATTGAAAAATCAAAATATAATAAATATTATATTATTATTCTCATGCCTTGATCAAAACCCAAAAATTACGGTTTGGATTCCATATCTGATTTATCTATGTTACATAACATTATTAATTAAGTTAAAAATAATTAACTTAATAATCTGAACAAAATTCATATAATAAAATAATTATTATAATAATTAAAAAAAAATCATTTCATATATTATATAAATAATATATGATTATATTTTCATGGAAAATAATTAATAAAAACATTTCTACTATAAAATTAATTATTATAATAATATAGTTTATAACAATCAATAATTCTACAATAAATGTGAATCTCCCAAATCCGGGTACTTCTATTTCCGCAGGATTTGGTGTTCACTGTACAAATATCATCTATCTATCTACACATAATAAATGCAAACCATGCAATAGATAGAAATAAATAAATAAATAAATCTTCCCCTTATAGGGTTACATCATCTGCATAATAAATACAATCCCAGGTCACTCTAACCTTAAACATCTGTGCAGAATTATAAACAAATAACAAGTCTTAGACAACATCAAGTCTAAAATTTAAATACATATTAACAACAAGTATTCTTCATTTGTTAACCTTGCCCTTGCCTTTACTAGTGGAAGGTTCGTCAGATCTTTCGTTCTTAACTGCAATGCTATTATTACGCAAGAGTGAGCACGATTGCCCATAAGTATAACAATATAACAATGAAATAATAACATGCGAATAAATCAAAGACTTCTGAAATAGGAAAACTACGCTTTTGAATCAAGAATGAATAACAAGAAACAAAAGAACTTATGAGGGTCATAAGACCTTGAACTATGTCCTAGGTTGTCAAGTGTTTATACTTGAAACCTTTAACAGTTATAAGACTATGGACTCTTCTTCTCGTACTTAGGGAGATCAGCCCTTAGTACCATACTGTGCACAATATCTTAACGCTAACACATAAGTAATCCCCTACACAGGGTTATTCATCTCAGTTTGACATTAGAGTCCGCACTAAAGGAAGTTTGGTTTGGATAATTCAACAAGGGTTCTGAAATTTAGAACGATCATCAACTATGGACTAGTCGAATCATTAAGAGTTTACTAATCTAACAAGGTTCAACAATAACTGATAATTTAAATTGAATAGCAATCTCAAAAGGTATACAATAGAATAATTATTGTATAACAGAATCATACTTTGAAAGATTAATACACTTTAATATAATAAAATGGACTTGATCAATTATAACGAGAATTTTCTCGATGTAAAGAGACAACTTATAAGCTCATATAAAGATAACGAGTAAGGTTAGGAAATTTGCCTCGTGCGTAGATTATACGTTAATTATACTCGTTCCTTGATTTAAATCCTACATGTCATTTACGTTCACAATACCAGTCAATTATAACGTACTAGTCATCACAAGTTCAATGATTTTGTCTTACTCGAATTATGAATATACTTAGTCAAACTACTACACTCATTGTCACATAATTTACACTTCATAAACAATAAGATAAATATACATTCAATAATTCAATTCACACATAATTGTGTTATTAATATGTTAAGGATTTATTTTAACATCTCATTATACGTCTAACATGTTTTTATGTTCATTAAATTAAGTTACTAACACATTGCTAGACTTGAGCATTTAAAAAAAGTCATTTCTGGACATTCTGCTAAGTGGCGTTGCGGCGCCACTGTTATACTTGTTCTTAGTGCTACGGCTTAAGGCTCTGGCGCTGCGGGGCGGGTCTTAGGCATGGAGTTGGCACCGCGGCGCGAGACTCCAGTTTCAGTTCTGTAATTGGCAAAAATTACAAAACATGGCCAAAAACATCCAATTAACCTATTTTACATGAATTTAGACATACCCAAACATTGTAATACACAAATAACTAATACTTAACCCTTCTAGCATGATTTTAACAAGTTAAAACACATAATTTACGAAATCAACACATGTAATTTCACTGTTCTTGATGTTCTAGAAGGTTTTGAACATAAAACATAAAAATTAACACTACGGATTCGTTATAACACCAAATTCATCCATTCGAAGTTTGATTTCTTCATTTTAACATGCATAATTATATACGAGTGTGAATTTTACGAAAAAATATATGTTTGACATATTAAATTTACGTATAAGGGCCATATGGCCATATTTCTATACTCTGTAAATAACATACATTATAATATTATGAAACTGATGATATGGGAATCTATAATATATAGTAAAACATGCTATGTTAACATATCATCACATGTACCCACATAATAATACAATTTCCAATTTACAGAGACTTTGCAGAAAACTTGAAAGCCAATTATTTTACAAAACTTAAACAACGTAATTTGAAATTTGGGGAAGAAGAGATTACCCTTGATTACTCTGCTTGGATTACACAAGGTGATAACAAGTTAACAACTCCCAATTTCCACACTTCTTCTCCTTTAATCTCACTGATTCTCAAAACTCTCTCTCCCTCTCTGTTTTGCTTTTCCAGACTTAGCAAATAATAAAACAAAAGGAAGACGTATATAATAAAGAACTGACGTGTTATGGAGGTCAGTTACCCAGCATGGGTTAACTGCCCTCAACTCCCACTAAGGCCATGTTTGGCCAGCTTTAAAAAGCTTATACCCATTTAATTTAATTAATCCCTTATAATATATTTTAAATCATGTCACATCCAATTAGATAATAAATCAAACATCTAATTTAATTTAATTCAAATAACATATAATAATTTCTCATTAATTCACATAGTCACATAATTAAATTTCTCATTTATTAATTATGTCAGATTCATTAATTCTCTAATTAATTTTTAAATTAATTAAAATATCATTAGGCTTATTAAATATTTCTTTTAATTCAATAAGCTCACATAAATACATACTTGAATAATAAAATTCTTCACATTAATTTAATAAATATAACATATATAATTAAATTAATCTATCACAACTTCATCAATTAATTATTTAATGTAATAATTAATTCATCGAAAAATATTTATTTAATCCAATGAATATTAAAATTGAATTACAAAATCTCAGTTGTCACAATAAAATTATTTAAAATCTTTCATGTAACGGTGTAAAAATATCAAGTAACGAATTTATGGCAAAATTTACGGATTAGACGATAATCGTCGAAATCGTAAAATTCTCATAATGAAATTTAAAAGTCACCGTTGAACTTAGAAACATTGGTTTTTGATGGAGAATAGTATAACTTTGCATTTTAGAGTTACAGACTCAAAAATGGTTGAATTCTGACTTAGAACGAAGAAACGAGCTATGAAGGTTCATGAACGTTTAACGAATTCGTAATAAATAACTTAATCAGTGAATTTTGTGTTAATGGATTCGAAAATGTAAGATTTACTAATAAAATCTTAGAACACATGATATGCGAGCTAACGACTTTTGAACGAGGCAACTCGGACTTATAATGAATAAGTTATGAGCCCGAAAAGAATTGAAGTAGAAAAACTGTGAAATTGTCTGAGGCTTAGGGTCGGTGCCACAGTGCGGCCCAAGAGTGTGAAGCCAGTTCCGTAGCGCCAGGGCAAACCCTCATACACTGTAAAGTGGCACTGCAGCATGGCCAGGAGTATAGACATTGGCGCCGCATAGATGCGCAGAGAGACTTCTAAAGGCACGCGCATGACGTGCGAGATTTATATAGGAAGTTTGGGTATGCGCAACACCAAAGACTAGGGAAGACACACGAGAAGGAAGGGAAATGAATAAAAAGAATGCGGAAGTTGATTAAAGGTGAATTATAACCTTAATAAACTTAAAGTAAAGTCCGTGAGGATGATAAGTAACCCTAAGAATTACAACTAAAAGTTGATGAAAGATTACTTGAACGTAAATAAGAAGTAATACGATAAATCGTAACGAATATTAACCAATCTAATGAATGATTAGATTGAGAAGAAGGGTAAGATACATTAGTGACCATACATGATTGTTTATGACCTAATGTTGTATGTTATATATTTAAGCAATGTAGAATCCTTAAAGACTCAAAAGGAAAGTATATTAACTGTAAAAGACACTGAAGGCAAGTATTCTAAACCCTAGTCTATGTTTTTCTTGACAAGCTTTGTGATTAATGTATCTTGCACATTAATTGATGTATAATGAAGTTGAAGCCAATTCATTTGGCTAGACTTAATGTTTTTTGTGGATTTCCTCATAATATATCAAAATATTATCAATGTTGTTATCTTATTCCAACTATTTTGGTATGGATTTCATAGAAAGACTGAGTATGAGTAAAAAAATGTTTTGTCATCAAACGATAGACACGTGAGGTTGCCAAAACTTCAACGTAGATACGTTTAATGAAATAGTGTTGTACAACATAGAGTACTATAGGCTGATCACCTAGACGTGCTCGTAAGATATACAAGACTTATAGACTTGGTGTCAGGTTGTCCTTTTCAATGAAAGAATGAAATGCTCAAGGTCATGGACCAAAATCGATGTTTAACTAATGTTGTTCATTGTTAAACATTTCTAATGAAAAGAGAAGTGCTATTTTAAATTATCTATAGTACTTTATAACTATTGATTCAGTTATAGAAGATATACGATTCATATGATTCAAACCTGTTGCTTAAATGAAATTGTCATACTTGCTGAGCTAGTTATGATTACTCTTACTTGAATCATATGAATGCAACTAAGACCAAATGAACTACATGATCCAGTAAGGATAAAAGGAAGGCTAAAGCATACCAATAAGCTTTCTCTGTAATAGTATAGTATGAATGTTGTAATTATTTGATATTATGACAAAGAATATATTTAATGGTTATAAAGAACCTGGGAAAGGGAATATTGTTTTGGAATATATAGAAGACATATTCACTCTTTTAAGTTATTTCAATTAAATGTATGTGTGAACTGTAGCACCGTGTAGCACCATCTGTTGGGTTGAAAGATTACTCGGATTTGGGGGCGTCACAGGTTGGTATCAAAGCTGTAGGTTATAAAACTTAAGGGGGGGAAAAGAACCTTAAGCCATAACCTTAAGAAGAGTTAAAGAATTAAAAGATGAAGTTAACCCAAAAAATATATTAAATATGATATTTGTTTTTACTATTCTAATTTTGTGTACTAATCAAACTAAATTGTTTTGTTGTGGATGTCAGGAGATAACGTGATGTATAGGGATATGCATGTCGTTAGTGAGGAGTCTGTGAATCAAGTAGTGATTTTACCGACACCTATAGTCGAGTTGCCAGAAGTAGTGATGGTTGAGTCAGAAGACTCAGAAAACTTAGAATTCATGTCCTTGTTTGATGGCATGTCAGAGGAGGAGGTGGAGGTGGTGTCATTTAATACGGTAGCACCCGCAAAAGAGATGACTCCCGGGGGAATAAATGAAGGTGTTATTCATGACAGTACTGGATAAAAATATCCAGTTTGGGAAAGAGGTGAAGAAGTTGAAGGAGGAGATCCATGACATCTTGGAAAATAAGAAAGACACTGAGACGTTGTGGGAGGAAGAGCACAATGAGAAGGTTTTAGCGAAGGACAAGGTTAGTAATAGCCCCAAATCCAGGTCCTAAATCACCACGGATCTGGTACAATCATTCTATAACTATTGCGGAAGATATAAACATAAATTGTTTATATAATAAACTTACACACTTTACCCCAAGGTTGAGTAACCATAACTTATACATAATTCATAACTTATTTGACTTACAACAACATTAATATACAATACTTGTACAAATTTAGCTGCACACATAAACTTAAAGCTGAAACTGTCTTTAACCTTTCCTTGTATCCGACGCATTCATCTTAATCTACAATGTTTATCATGATATAGCAAGAATGAGCAATAAAGTTGCCTAGCAAGTATAAATTAATTTAAGGATATATCATGATTGAAAGAATTTGAATAATAAGCTTGCTATAATTCAACAATATAGTTGTGAATTAGAATGAACAAACTTGCATAGCTGAAGAACATTTAAAATGAACATATCAATTATATCTGGACCAAATGATAATGAACGTGATCAGCCTTTCATACCTGATTAATACATTTAATATGTACAAAGTGTTAGGTTTGTAATATTCAAGAACGCAATCAAATTGCATAAATTAGCGGAAACGTGTAAAAATCAGAGTTTAAAAAATTTACAAACCATATACCCGGATCACCCTTTATGCACAATTATTAATTAAATGAAAAGATATGAAGAACAAACATACCCTTGAAGATCCGAGCTTCCTCAGGTACAAGTTCACCTCCAATCCTTTTCGCGTTCAACTTGAATCCACCGGGTTTGGTTCCTTCCTTTGATCAACGTTAGCCACCCAAGTGTTTGGCCTCTAGAGGTGATCCACCAAGGAAGAATACGAATTCAAGAAGATGGGTGTTATGGCTAACCCTAGTTTTTCTATCTCTATAGAAAAGCGTACTCTCCAACAAATTGGAATTATTACGTAGTCGTAAAAGTCAACAAACCCCCACACCCATAATAAGACTCCTCTTATTTATAGATGTGGGCAACCCACCTTAACAATTAAGGAATTGAGTTTTATTTAATTAATTAAATTCTTTTAATTAATTAAGCTCCCTAATCTTATTAGGGATAATTCAAAAAACTCCTTTAACTAATTTTTCTTCCTAATCCAATTAGGAATAAATGAGATTACTTATATTAAATTAATTCCTAAACTCTTTTAGAAATTAAAATAATAATAATTGTAATAATATTAATAAGACTCCTCTTATTAATTTATATTTAATATTTCTCAAATATTAAATAATAAATATTAAGCTATTTAATTTATTCTATCACCATAGATTAAATTAAATATACATAACATATTATTACAATTATGCCATTAACTTCTTAAATAATTATTCTTCCTTTTATGGTGTGACCCTTTCGGTTCTCCATATTAAACCGGTTGTGAATAAATCAATTAGAACAATTCTAATCTTATTTAAATAAATAAATTAAATAATTAATTTATTTAAATAAATAATATTTATTCTACTGATAGGGATAAGCCTCCTAGCGATCAACGACTTTCCGGATAATATAGATTTCAACATTAATCATAAAAGAACCTTTGAGTAAATAGTTACCGTGCAATTCAATCCTTCCACCATACAATGTCCCAATTAAATATAAGACATGGAATTCATCAAGTCTTATTTTATTTAATTATACATATTTCGACTCTTAAATGCACAACTCAAGAATAATGCAAATTAGAAACTCCTTTCTAATTTCATTCGCATTGCCAAGGACTCTTTGGGTTGTCATTTATCGAATCACATAGGACATTTCTCTTCTTTTATTAGAAGTGGTAGATTCTTTATTGATCATACATTATCTCCATGTACAACTTATTATACCCAAGCATACCTTTGATATACCTTAAGGGTCTTAAGGAATAAGTCAAAGTATAACTCATCATACACAAGATACTATGATGATCTCAAGTCCAAGGATCACTTCAGACTACTATCACTACAGAATTCCTATTGACAGCAAGTAAAACTCCATTAGGTATTCCTTAGCGAGCCACGTTCAATTGAACTTATTCTCTAATAAGCACCTACATACTTGCTTTAGTGTCTCCACACAAATGATCATGAGATTAATCATCCTCATCCAATGAGCAAGCAACGTATGTACCAATCTATCCGGATTCACTAATCCCCAATTTAGTAATCCAATGATTGGGAACTATTTTAGTTTTAAGCTTTCTAAGAATTTAGATCTCATTAGAATGATCATCATCATAATTCTAAAAGCATTGCTTAAAACTATGGGTTTATCACATATTATAAAACTGCATTATGTAGATAATTAAATGCCTTTAATAAATTAATACTTTTTATTAATAAATGAAATAAGATTGTTACAAAGTATATGCTTTATCATCAAACATGATTGGCTTGTGTGCATACTACTTTCAATCTCCCACTTGCACTAAAGCCAATCGTCATGGTATCTCATACTCTTCTTCTCTAAGTGACGATTATCCTGCTGTTGGATAAGCTTTAGTTAATGGATATGTAATGTTGTTCATGAGAGTCCACTATCTCTATAGTGATTTCCCATCTTTCAATGATTCTAATAATCAAATGAAAGTGCCACAACACATGTTTAGATCCAAGATGAGACTTAGGAACTATTCCTAGTTTCAGTAATGAACTTTTAATCCAAATAATCAACTTGCGACTTCATTTATAGCTATATACTTTGTCTTTATCACTAAACTAGCAACTCTTTGCTATTGGAACCTTTCCATTTCATTTGCACCCTTTGTTCAAGGTAACCCTTTACCTTAAAGTGAATTTTTCATCATCTTAGTGCGTCCGAAAAACTTGAGTCTGTTAAGCCCTCTAGTTTTAATTTAGACCCACCATGAATATGATAACATCCTTAGTGCCGGTTAAGCACTTTAAGATGTATTTTTCACTGACTCATAGTGAACTTCTCCATAATATGACTGATCAACATCAGGTCTCGTACATTTCATTCCATACATGATTGTCACTCATGCGACCTCTCTTTTCAGGAGTCTGTGGGGACTATTAAGAGAGATACACTCCATAGCTCATCAACATGAGACATCTCTTGGAGTTTGCCATGCTAAACAACTTTAGCATCAAATGAATATACGTTCCTTGGGTTAAGTTGAGCATCCTTTTAAATCTATCTATATAGATTTTATCCCTAATTAAGATACTCTTCCCAAATCATTCGTGAAGGAATGTTTAGACAACTTTATCTTTACTGATTATAGCATTGGTATGTTATTCCTCATCCGTAGTATATCAACATATAATACTAGAAATTTCACGATGCTCTCTAATCGACCCTTTTTGTGTACACTATGTTCATTCTTATTTTGATAAAATCAAACTCTTTTGATTGCCTCATCAAAACGAATGTTCCATATTTGAGAAACTTTCTTCAATCCATTTCTCTGAGTGTCTACAACACTTACCTCATCGTATGTAACTGGATCATCATCTTCTATGATGTGTACCTCATCATCATCATCCATGATGAATCCATACCTCCTAGGTATCTTCGGTACTATTCCAGATGTACGATTCGGTTGTGGTACAATAGGTCTATCTATAGGTTACTCTTATTTGACTTATAGTGTTTTGTGGTTCTTGAACTTTTCAAGATCTATTATCCTCCCACTAGCCCCTTTTAATGATAAACACCTTTATCTTAGAAGACAGCGTGTTTCGTAACAAACACCTTTTGCTAAGTAGAATTATAGAACATATACCCTAAACTTACTTTAGGATGTCCCACAAATCTGTACATGTCAAATCTTGTCCCAAGCTTATCCTTTGAAACCGTTTCACATAAGTTGGACAACCCCTTATCTTAACATACTTAAGATTAGGAATCCTCCATGTCCATAACTTTTATGGAGTCTTGAAATTTGGATTTTGAGGTTACCTTTTCGTAGATATGCGACCATTTCTAGGACATGATCCTGAAGGATCTTTGGAATGTCGGTAAAATCATTATGGACCGTACCATGTTCAACAAGGTATGATTTTTCCTTCAGATACATCAATCAATTATTACGTATCATGAGGTGTCCATTATGAGAAAAACCATTTGAGATGATCTAGAAACTTATTGCACAAGTATTTATTCCTTGATCTAATCAAAGAATCTTAATACTTTGCCAATTTGTTTCACTTCTGAATTCTTTGAACTTTTCAAATAATTCACACTTGTATTTCAGCAAATACATACAGTTAACTCTTTGAATGTTCATCTCCTTTTCTTATACTAGTTTGTTCAATTTGCAAAATATATTTTTCACGTAAATCAAGTATACAAAATCCATTAAGTAATATTTCAGTTCTATACAAAACATTATTATTATAAATAGAACAACAATTGTTCTTAATTATAATACCAAAGATTTCATTGTCCAAAAATGAAATAATATTTTTAACAAGAACTGGAATACAATAACAACTTATTGACTTAATAGATTTGCCCGTAGGCATTGCTAAACTATAAGTTTCTATGGCTAATATGGCAACCTTTGCTACATTTCCCATTATAGGATTACTTATATTTGTTTAGCTTTCCACTTCGCTTGGTCCTTCATAAATCTATATTTATGATAACCAAAGTCGATATCCAATATCCAAGTAGAATCTTGACTTAAAGAAAATTTATTTTAAATCTTGAACAAAATTGTATTTGTAACCTAGAAACTTCATTAAGCTTCTTTGGTTAGCCATCGCAAGATGCTTCTCGATTTCTTTCCAAATTGTCCGGGCTTATTGCAAGTGGAAGCAAACTCCTTCGCTTATCCGTGATCGATTTTGTTCTTATTATCCTTTGTTTACGCCTTTTTGTTTACCTTCTTTGAATCGTTCTTCTTTTCAGAAGATCCTTTGGCCCCTACCAGTAAGACTCGGTCTTTCTTGGTTGGAAAATGACTCTCAACATTTTTCAACATGATAAGCAAATCAGCGAGGCTGGTATCTAGCTTGTTCATATGAAAAATTCACAACAATTGTGAAAGGAGTCCGGGAGTGAGTGCAAGATCAAATCTTGGCTCAACTCTCTATCCATGACAAAACCAGTTGTCCTAATTGATCAATCAAATTGATTATGTTAAGAACTTTTATCGTACATCTTTATAGTGCCATTGGCCATTCTAGATCGGAATAGCTCCTTAGATATCTCGATATCTATCAGTCCTACTTTCCTCACCATCAACTACTTGATGTGCAGGAATATAGTAGGAGCATCCATAGTTTTATGCTGACGCTGAAGCTCGTTACTCATGGATGCGAGCATGATGCATTGAGCCAATTGTGCATCATCTTGCCACTTTCTAAAAGTAGCAATGTCTTCCTCGCAGAGGCATTATGCGTAGAATTCATTTGGGATAGGCGTATTAAGGACATAAGATAGCTTTTCACCTATGAGAACTATTCTCAAATTCATTAACCAATCCGTTTAATTGATTACGGTTAATTTAGCATCTAATATGCTTCGCAGATGATAGTAATTTTAGACATTGTAAAATTTCGTAAATGAATTTGTTATTAACAACATTTTAACATACATTCATTTATTAATTACCAAAATAAATTAGGTCTTGTTTTTAAATTAGTATCTCCCACTATTTTCTTCAAACTATATTACCTCACTTATATAGTTCGGCAAAATCTAATTAAAGATTTGCTAGTGAGAATAAGGATCCCATTTCAAATGTATATAGCCTTGTGGTGACACAACAAACTATATATAAATAAATAGGTAGACAACTTTTGTCAATTACATCAACTATGC
The DNA here is from genome assembly GCA_020205615.1 of Panax quinquefolius. NCBI lineage: Eukaryota > Viridiplantae > Streptophyta > Magnoliopsida > Apiales > Araliaceae > Panax > Panax quinquefolius. Next base: position 469,203 of record JAINUW010000639.1, read on the forward strand.
AACTCCTTGTATTTTGCCTCTTAGATTATTTTGATCAGTGGTGGCACATCCGAATCAAAATTGTCCAAGTTAAGTCCGACCTAGCACTCCATATATTCAAAAAGAAAAATATCATCCTTGTGGTGACACAACAAAACAATATTGTTCAATTTTCTTTATAAGCATCAAATTTGATAAATTAACATCTTAAATACTTAATACTTGCCTTGTGGTGACACAACAAAATCATATTAAATATTTAATACTCTATTAATTTTATCATGCTTTAGAAAGGCGACGTTCGATATTCCAAATATCTTTGAACGCTTAGGACTTAATATAAAAATTGAGGGGTTTGTTATTAATTTGTCTCATCTTGTTTTTATGGCATTTACATATATATATATAAAATATGCGTATTATATTAATGAACATGCGAAGCATGTTTGCATAATATATAATATATATAGTATAAGCATGCACATATAGAATACTATATTCTACCCAGATTGATTATGGACTTTTATTCTAGTTTGGTTCACTAGAGCCACCAAGTGAACCAAAAGGTCAAACCCTAGGGGTGCAAGAAATAATATTTAAATATAACTATTACATTTAAACCTAGGGCTCCATTACAAAGCGGGTCTTCAAGCACTCCTTGTTCCTTGATCTCCAATTCTTCTAAATTAATTCTAACTATTCCTATTACAAAACTATTTAAAATAAATAGAAACCTTGATCGCCAGATCGAGGGAAGTACATAGGAGGAGATAGAATTTACATTAAGAAAAATTAGAGAAGGCGAGTCTACGAGACCCCATTTAATAAACCCATACATTCATGCATCCAACTAAAATAAAATCCAATCATATTGGTCAATAGTCCATAATCAATCCCATTTATTATCATACACATCACCATACGCATCAATAAATAACATTCATCTCATGAATAATAAACATTCAATATATATATTGATATCATTTAATGGGCAAATTTAGTTAGTATAAAATCTATTTTGAATCAAAATAAACTCCTTTATTTTAATCCAAATTTAAATCAAAATAAAACTATTTTATTTTAATTTATCCAATTTTGAATAAAGTAAACTATTTTATTTTAATCAAAATCTTTAATCAAAATAAACTCCTTTATTTTAATTAATTATGGAATCCAATTCCATGTAATAAAAAAAAAAATTATTAAAGGAAACACGGATTTTCTTTCCTATTCACAAATAAACTCCTTTATTTTGAATAATATGAAATCTTATTTCATATCTAAATAAACTCCTTTATTTAAGGAAATCGAGATTCTTTTTCCTATTCACAAATAAACTCTTTTATTTTGAATAATATGAAATCTTATTTCATATCTAAATAAACTCCTTTATTTAAGGAAATTAGCAATCCAATTTTAACTCCAATTAGTTATCATAGAATCCAATTCTAACTCTAATTAGTTAGCATGAAATTCTAATTTTAAAATTAAAATAAACCTATATTTTAAAATTAAAATAAACTTTTTATTTTAAAATTAAAATAAATATTTTATTTTAATTATAAAATTATTATATATATATATATATATATATATATATATTTAAACGTAATATATATAATATATAAATATTATCTGTTATTTATATATACTATATATATATTATACCAAAATCTTATTTCATTAAGAATAATATATATATATATATATATAACTATTATATATATATATTTTGAATCCTGACTTCCATATTGAAAAAACGTGAGCACCTCCTTTTTTTTTTTTTTTTTTAATGTTGCTTCGTGATCCGCGCCTTAGACCAACTCAGCCATCTTGACTTTTCAATGACCCGTGGCTAGCTTTAATTTAATTCCGTGCGTCAGCAAATTATGGGAGCAAAAAGTCTAGCATGATTGCTTTAGTTATTATTATATTATATATAATATATATAATAACCGTCAATAATTCGGTGGTCCTTCGGTTAATTATCACGTAATAAAAAAAAACAGTTTCGTGTTTTTTTTTTTATTAAATTTTATACAATAAAATTATGCCCAATTAAATTGTTCTAAACACATATCAATATACATATTAAATTAAAATAATTATTAATTCGCATAAAGGTTTGGCTCTGATGCCATTGTTAGGTTTGTAATATTCAAGAACGCAATCAAATTGCATAAATTAGCGGAAACATGTAAAAATCAGAGTTTAAAAAATTTACAAACCATATACCCGGATCACCCTTTATGCACAATTATTAATTAAACGAAAAGATATGAAGAACAAACATACCCTTGAAGATCCGAGCTTCCTCAGGTACAAGTTCACCTCCAATCCTTTTCGCGTTCAACTTTAATCCACCGGGTTTGGTTCCTTCCTTTGATCAACGTTAGCCAGCCAAGTGTTTGGCCTCTAGAGGTGATCCACCAAGGAAGAATACGAATTCAAGAAGATGGGTGTTATGGCTAACCCTAGTTTTTCTATCTGTATAGAAAAAGCGTACTCTCCAACAAATTGGAATTATTACGTAGTCGTAAAAGTCAACAAACCCCCACACCCATAATAAGACTCCTCTTATTTATAGATGTGGGCAACCCACCTTAACAATTAAGGAATTGGGTTTTATTTAATTAATTAAATTCTTTTAATTAATTAAGCTCCCTAATCTTATTAGGGATAATTCAAAAAACTCCTTTAACTAATTTTTCTTCCTAATCCAATTAGGAATAAATGAGAGTACTTATATTAAATTAATTCCTAAACTCTTTTAGAAATTAAAATAATAATAATTGTAATAATATTAATAAGACTCCTCTTATTAATTTATATTTAATATTTCTAAAATATTAAATAATAAATATTAAGCTATTTAATTTATTTTATCACCATAGATTAAATTAAATATACATAACATATTATTACGATTATGTCATTAACTTCTTAAATAATTATTCTTCCTTTTATGGTGTGACCCTTTAGGTTCTCCATATTAAACCGGTTGTGAATAAATCAATTAGAACAATTCTAATCTTATTTAAATAAATAAATTAAACAATTAACTTATTTAAATAAATAATATTTATTCTACAATAGGGATAAGCCTCCCTAGCGATCAACGACTTTTCAGATAATATAGATTTCAACATTAGTCATAAAAGAACCTTTGAGTAAATAGTTACCGTACAATTCAATCCTTCCACCATACAATGTCACAATTAAATATAAGACATGGAATTACTGTCAAGTCTTATTTTATTTAATTATATGTATTTCGACTCTTAAATGCACAACTCCAAATAATGCAAATTAGAAACTCCTTTCTAATTTCATTCAGCCTTGGCCAAGGACAACTGGGTTGTCATTTATCGAATCACATAGGACATTTCTTTTCTTTTATTAGAAGTGGTAGATTCTTTATTGATCATACATTACCTCCATGTACAACTTATTATACCCAAGCATACCCTTTGATATACCCTAAGGGTCTTAAGGAATAAGTCAAAGTATAACTCATCATACACAAGATACTATGATGATCTCAAGTCCAAGGATCACTTGTATTACTTTCACTACTGTGAATTCTATTGACGCAAGTAAAACTCCATTAGGTATTCCTTAGCGAGCCACGTTCAAATGAACTTATTCTCTAATAAGCACCTACATACTTGCTTTAGTGTCTCCACACAAATGATCATGAGATCAATCATCCTCATCCAATGAGCAAGAACGTATGTACCAATCTATCCGGATTCACTAATCCCCAATTTAGTAATCCAATGATTGGGAACTATTTTAGTTTTAAGCTTTCTAAGAATTTAGATCTCATTAGAATGATCATCATCATTATTCTAAAAGCATTGCTTAAAACTATGGGTTTATCACATATTATAAAACAGCATTATGTAGATAATTAAAAGTCTTTAATAAATTAATACTTTTTATTAATAAATGAAATAAGATTTTTACAAAGTATATGCTTTATCATCAAACATGATTGGCTTGTGTGCATACTACTTTCATAGAGTACAATTTAACAATTCTTAGACATGGTAATCAGCAATGATTAATCATAAATATATTTGAATAAACAACTCAAAGTTGAGTTAAGGAAACTTGCATGTTCGGTCGATTACGGTTACACAATTTATTAAGCTTTGACTGAAGACCTAATATATAAATAATATTGATATACAAATTAGAATAATATCATCACAGTATTTAAAATAACCTAAACACATTATCACATAATCCTATCCGCCTATAACACACATAAGACTTAACCTCAAGTCAAACTTTTACAATCTGAGTCAAGACCAACACAAATCTGACATCATGACGTCTTAGCCGGAAAAATATCAAGTTTAAGTTAAATTAAACTCTGCCTAAACACTTAACAATTATCTTAGATAATTATATTATCAGTCAAAATATTTTTCATAAGCTCATAGTAATTTTCAAGTAATTATTACCATTTATCATAATTTTTCAATCACTTATATCGTATTTATATAATATAAATACCACATAATTCCTTTATCATTAATATTTATTTAATATTAAATATTAATGAAAATCATAACATAATATTATAATATATTTATAATATATCAAAGTATTTTAATAACTTAAAATCATATTTATATGATTTTAAACCTTTAAATCCATTTTTCGATAATTGCTATTAATATTAAAATATTAATATTTTCATGATTAAAATATCAAAAGTTATATTCTATAACTTCAAATATTTTTATAACACTTAAATCATTTTTATATAATTTTTAAAACATTAATTATAATTTTCCATAATTTATTTAATATATTCATTAAATAAATTAATCACCATTAATATAAATTTATTAATGAAATTCATCACAAAATATCAAAAGTCATTAAAAATAACTTAAAATATTTTCTTATACCATAATATATTTTTAAATGATTTTTCAAGCATTAAAATTATTTTTAAATAATTTATTTAATATTATAATTAAATAAATTAAATACTATTTATATTCCAAAAATATTAAATATTTATGAAATATAATCTAAATAATTAACAGATAAAGATCTCACCAAAACATTAACCGATAAAGATCTAAGGCCTCTGATATATGGTTGTCAGGCCATTTTTCAAACTTTTCCCAGATTTCTAAAAACTCCAATTTCGAGCACTTTGATGTTATGAATCTGGGATTTAACAACCCAGATCACTAAATGATATCTTATTACACCGCTTTAAACAATAAACAATAACATCTAACATCAAATCATATGATTTCTAAGTTTAGGGTTTTTATAGCTTTCTAATGCTTGATCTTGAATCTGATCCTTGTTTTCTGATCTTGGAATGCTAACACATGATCTTGGCTTTGTATCTTACTCTCTCTCACTTCTCATTTTCGGATCTTAGAGAGAGAATGACAAAGGTAAATATGAGAAGCAAAGTGAACCCTTTTCTCACTCTTTAATCTAAATAAAATTTTGATTCAATGAATGGAGCTGATATAACTGCTGATTTTCTAATATAAGTCACATGGCTAGCGTTTAGGGTTGGTCACCAACCACAACTATGACATAACTTGCAAGTTAGCTAATAAAGAATGAAAAAGGGCAAAATAGTCATTTAATTTCTAATTTTAATTCTAAAGTTGTCATTTGATCCAACCCTTAGGGTTTGACCCTTTAGGGTAAGGGTTAAAACCTAAGGTTTCCATAATTCAATTATCTAGGATTTCCATATTAGAGTTTTCAAAATAGAAAATTAACATTTCTAAATTATAATTAGGATTCTATAATTATATTAAAATTTCCAAATCATAATTGAAGCTTGCTAATTAGGATTAATTTATCATAATTAAAATTGCTAATTTAGCAATTAGGTTCTTAATTTTACATTGGGGTTTCCAGATGAACAATTTGGGTTTTAAAATTTGCAATTAGGGTTTTCTAATTAATTAAGCTTTACCTTAATTAATATTATAATCAATACACTTAATCCATTAAGTTCCCCATCGAGGGTTTCATATTCCGAATTAGGGCTTCAAATTCCCGTAACTAAAATTAGGGTTTCCAGAACCGACTTTTAGGGTTTCTTATAAATCGCTATGATTTTCTAACTGAACGTTGGCGTTATAAATATATACTTAGGGTTTGGAAACTGATAAAATTTATTTGGTCAACCCTTGACCCTTAACCACATACTGTACACATATAATACCATATTCACAGATCATATACACAGACCATATACATATATACACTTAATCCTGAATAATTCACCAAAATCCTTCACAAAATTTTGAAATTCTCAAAATTCCTTTCTAAAAATATCAAACGCGTACACATATTTTCTGTCTAGGTCTATTATTTGACCTTAAATCCATCATTTAAGATTTTAATAAATTATCTAATTTCTTGGGTTGTCACAAGGTCCGTGAGCTGAAACACGAGGTCTTTGATGTTAGGTTTGTAATATTCATGTGCGCAATCAAATTGCAAAAATAATGCGGAAGCGTGTAAAAATCAGAGTTTAAAAATTTACAAACCATATACCCGGATCACCCTTTATGCACAATTATTAATTAAACGAAAAGATGAATTATGAAATCATAACCTTGTAGAAATGAGCTTCCTCAGGTACGAGTTCACCTCCAATCCTTTTCGCGTTCAACTTGAATCCACCGGGTTTGGTTCCTTCCTTTTATCAACGTTAGCCACCCAAGTGTTTGGCCTCTAGAGGTGATCCACTAAGGAATAATAAGAATTCAAGAAGATGGGTATTTGGCTCAAACCCTAGTTTTCTATCTCTATAGAAAAGAACGTACTCTCCAACAAATTGGAATTATGTCGTATATTTGATATCTGATATAAGACACATCTTATAGAGATATCAGGTAACCTTATTTAATAAAATAAGGTATTATTTAATTAAACTCTTTTAATTAAATGGGCTCCCTAATCTTATTAGGGATAATTAATTAAACTCCTTTAATTAATTTTCCTCCTAATCCTATTAGGAATAAATGAGAGTACTTATATTAAATTAATTCCTAAACTCTTTTAGAAATTAAAATAATAATAATTGTAATAATATTAATAAGACTCCTCTTATTAATTTATATTTAATATTTCTAAAATATTAAATAATAAATATTAAGCTATTTAATTTATTCTATCACCATAGATTAAATTAAATATACTTAACTTATATTATTACGATTATGCCATTAACTTCTTAAATAATTATTCTTCCTTTTATGGTGTGACCCTTTAGGTTCTCCATATTAAACCGGTTGTGAATAAATCAATTAGAACAATTTAATCTTATTTAAATAAATAAATTAAATAATTAATTTATTTAAATAAATAATATTTATTCTACAATAGGGATAAGCCTCCCAGCGATCAGCGACTTTCCGGATAATATAGATTTCAACATTAATCATAAAAAACCTTTGAGTAAATAGTTACCGTGCAATTCAATCCTTCCACCATACAATGTCCCAATTAAATATAAGACATGGAATTCTTTGTCAAGTCTTATTTTATTTAATTATATGTATTTCGACTCTTAAATGCACAACTCAAATAACGCAAATTAGAAACTCCTTTCTAATTTCATTCCTTTGGCCAAGGACTCTTTGGGTTGTCATTTATCGAATCACATAGGACATTTCTCTTCTTTTATTAGAAGTGGTAGATTCTTTATTGATCATATATTATCTCCATGTACAACTTGTTATACCCAAGCATACCCTTTGATATACCCTAAGGGTCTTAAGTAATAAGTCAAAGTATAACTCATCATACACAGAGATACTATGATGATCTCAAGTCCAAGGATCACTTGTCTACTATCACTACACAGAATTCCTATTGACAGCAAGTAAAACTCCATTAGGTATTCCTTAGCGAGCCAACGCTCAATTGAACTTATTCTCTAATAAGCACCTACATACTTGCTTTAGTGTCTCCACACAAATGATCATGAGATCAATCATCCTCATCCAATGAGAGCAAACAACGTATGTACCAATCTATCCGGATTCACTAATCCCCAATTTAGTAATCCAATGATTGGGAACTATTTTAGTTTTAAGCTTTCTAAGAATTTAGATCTCATTAGAATGATCATCATCATTATTCTAAAAGCATTGCTTAAAACTATGGGTTTATCATATATTATAAAACAGCATCATGTAGATAATTAAAAGCCTTTAATAAATTAATACTTTTTATTAATAAATGAATAAGATTGTTACAAAGTATATGCTTTATCATCAAACATGATTGGCTTGTGTGCATACTACTTTCAATCTCCCACTTGCACTAAAGCCAATCGACATTGTATCTTATACTCTTCTTCTCTAAGTGACGATTATCCTGCTGTTGGATAAGCATTAGTTAATGGATATGTAATGTTGTTCATGAGAGTCCACTATCTCTATAGTGATTTCCCATCTTTCAATGATTCTAATAATCAAATGAAAGTGCCACAACACATGTTTAGATCCAATATGAGACTTAGGAACTATTCCTAGTTCTGTAATGTACTTTTAATCCAAACAATCAACTTGCAGCTTCATTTATAGCTATATACTTTGTCTTTATCACTAAACCAAAGAACTCTTTTCTTTGTTTGGAACCTTTCCAATTCAACGCACCTTCTGTTCAAGATAACGCTTTACCTTAAAGTGGATTTTTCGTCATCTTAGTCCGTCTCGAAAAACTTGAGTCCATTAAGCCCTCTAGTTTTAATTTAGACCCACCATGAATATGATCACATCCTTAGTATTTGGGTTAAGCACTTTAAGATATTTTCATCGACTCATAGTGAACTTCTCCGAATATGACTGATCAACATCAGGTCTCGTATATTTCATTGCATACATGATAGTCACTCATTCGATCTCTCTTTTCAGGAGTCTGTGGGGACTATTAAGAGAGATACACTCCATAGCTCATCAACATGAGACATCTCTTGGAGTTTGCCATGCTAAACGACTTTAGCATCAAATGAATATACGTTCTTTGGGTTAAGTTGAGCATCCTTTTAAATCTATCTATATAGATTTGCATCCCCAATAATGATACTCTTCCCAAATCATTCATGGAGGATTGTTTAGACAACTTTATCTTCTTTGATTGTAGCATTGGTATGTCATTCCTTATATGTAGTATATCAACATATAATATTAGGAATGTCACTGGTAGCGCTCCCACCGTCCCTTTTGTACACACTAGAACTCTTACCTCATCGTATGTAATCTGGATCATCATCTTCTATGATGTGTACCTCATCATCATCATCTATGATGAATCCATACCTCCTAGGTATCTTTGGTACTATTCGATTTACGATTAGGTTGTGGTATAATAATTCTATCTACTGAGTTCCTCTTATTTGACTTATAGTATTTTGTGGTTCTTGAACTCTTCAAGATCAATTATCCTCCCACTAGCCCCTTCAATAATAAACACCTTTATCTTAGAAGCGTGTGTGTTCATAACAAACACCTTTTGCTAAGTAGGATTATAGAACATATACCTAAACTTACTTTAGGATGTCCCACAAATCGACACTTGTCAAATCTTGTCTCAAGCTTATCCTTTGAAACCTTTTTCACATAAGTTGGACAACCCTTATCTTAACATACTTAAGATTAGGAATCCTCCTTGTCCATAACTTTTATGGAGTCTTAAATAATTTTGAAGTTACCTTTTCGTAGATATGCGACCATTTCTAGGACATGATCCTAGAGGGATCTTTGGAATGCTCGGTAAAATCATTATGGACCGTACCATGTTCAACAAGGTATGATTTTCCTTTCGGATACATCAATCAATTATTACGTATCATGAGGTGTCCATTATGAAAAAACCATTTGAGATGATCTAGAAACTTATTGACAAGTATTTATTCCTTGATCTAATCAAAGAATCTTAATACATTGCCAATTTGTTTCATTTCAATTCTTTGAACCTTTCAAATAATTCACACTTGTATTTTAGCAAATACACACATTCAACTCTTTGAATGATCATCTCCTTTTCTTATACTAATTTGTTCAATATGCAAAATTATTTTCATGTAAATCAAATATACAAAATCCATTAAGTAATATTTCAGGTTCTATCTAAAACATTGTTATTATAAATAGAACAACAATTGTTCTTAATTATAATACCAAAAATTTTATTGCCCAATAATAAAATGGAAATAATGTTTCTAACAAGAATTGGAATACAATAACAACTTATTGACTTAATAGATTTGCCCGTAGCAAAGCGATCTTAAACTATAAGTTTCTATAGCTAATGCAAAGAACCTTTGCTTCATTTTCCACATATGTAATTACTTATCTTTGTTTAACTTTCTACTTCTGCTTGGTTCCTTCATAAATCTATATTTATGATAACCAAAGTCGGTATCCAATACCCAAGTAGAACCTTGACTTAAAGAAAAATTTATTTCAATCATGAACAAAAACTGTATTGTAACCGAAACTTCACTAAGCTTCTTTGGTTAGCCTCTGCAAGATGCTTCTCGCAGTTTCTTTCCAGTGTCCAGGCTTATTGCAGTGGAAGCAAACTCCTTTGCTATCCGTATCAGTTTTGCTCTTATTATCCTTTGTTTACGCCTTTCTATTTACCTTCTTTGAATCGTTCTTCTTTTCAGAAGATCCTTTAGCCTCTACCAGTAAGACTTGATCTTTCTTGGTTGGAAAGTGACTCTCAACATTTTTCAATATGTTAAGCAAATCAGCGAGGCTGATATCTAGCTTGTTCATATAAAAAATTCACAACAATTGTGAAAGGAGTCCGGGAGTGAGTGCAAGATCAAATCTTGGCTCAACTCTCCATCCATGACAAAACTCGTTGTCCTAATTGATCAATCAAATTGATAATGTTAAGGACCTTTTATGCATCTTATAGTGCCATTGGCCATTCTAGATCGGAAGAGCTCCTTAGATATCGATATCTATCGGCCCTACTTTTCTCACCATCAACTACTTGATGTGCGGGAATATAGTAGAAGCATCCATAGTTTCATCTTGTGGTTCAAGCTCGTTACTCATAGATGCGAGCATGTTACATTGAGCCAATCGTGCATCATCTTGCCACTTTCTAAAAGTAGCAATGTCTTCCTCCAGAGGCATTATGCGCAAACATTCTGCAGGATAGGCGACATGACATAAGATAGCTTTTTCACTATGAGAACTATTCTCAAATTCCTTAACCAATCCGTTTAATTTGGCCCGTTAATTTAGCATCTAATATGCTTCTTGATGATAGTAATTTTAGACATTGTAAAATTGTGTAAATAAATTTGTAATTAACAACATTTTAACATACATTCTTTTATTAATTACCAAAATAAATTAGGTCTTGTTTTAAATTGGTATCTCCCACTATTTTCTTCAAACTATATTACCCTCACTTATATAGTTCGCAAAATCTAATTAAAGATTTGCTAGTGAGAATAAGGATCCCATTTCAAATGTATATAGCCTTGTGGTGACACAACAAACTATATATAAATAAATAGGTAGACAACTTTTGTCAATTACATCAACTATGCACCTCCTTTTCTTTTGCCTCTTAGATTATTTTGATCAAGTGGTGGCACATCCGAATCAAAATTATCCAAGTTAAGTCCGACCTAGCACTCCATATATTCAAAAAAGAAAAATATCATCCTTGTGGTGACACAACAAAATAATATTGTTCAATTTTCTTTATAAGCATCAAATGTGATAAATTAACATCTTAAATACTTAATACTTGCCTTGTGGTGACACAACAAACTCATATTAAATATTTAATACTCTATTAATTTTATCATGCTAGAAGGCGACGTTCGATATTCCAAATATCTTTGAACGCTTAGGACTTAATATAAAAATTGAGGGGTTTGTTATTAATTTGTCTCATCTTGTTTAGAGCGCATGCACACACACACACACACACACACACATATATATATATATATATATATAAAATACGCGTCATATTAATGAACATGCGAAGCATGTTTGCATAATATATATATATAGTATAAGCATGCACATATAGAATACTATATTCTAGTCGGATTGATTATGGACTTTTATTCTAGTTTGGTTCACTAGAGCCACCAAGTGAACCAAAAGGTCCAACCCTAGGGGTGCAAGAAATAATATTTAAATATAACTATTACATTTAAACCCGGGCTCCATTACAAACGGGTCTTCAAGCGCTCCTTGCTCCTTGATCTCCAATTTTTCAAAATTTAATTCTAACTATTCCTATTACATAACTATTTTAAAATATAAACCCTTGATCAAATCGAGGGAAGTACATAGGAGGAGATAGAATTTACATTAAGAAAAAATTAGAGAAGGCGAGGTACATGTAGACCCCATTTAATAAAACTCATACATTCGTGCATCCAACTAAAATAAAATCCAATCACATTGGTTAATAGTCCATAATCAATCCCATTTATTATCATACAAATCATCATATGCATCAATAAATAACATTCATCTTATGAATAATAAACATTTAATATATATATTGATATCATTTAATGGGCAAATTTAGTTAGTATAAAATCTAATTTTGAATCAAAATAAACTCCTTTATTTTAATCCAAATTTAAATTAAAATAAAACTATTTTATTTTAATTTATCCAATTTTGAATTAAATAAACTATTTTATTTTAATCAAAATTTTAATCAAAATAAACTCCTTTATTTTAATTAATTATGGAATCCAATTCCATATATAAAAAAAAATTATTAAAGGAAACACTTAATTTTTTTCCTATTCACAAATAAACTCCTTTATTTTGAATAATATGAAATCATATTTCATATCTAAATAAACTCCTTTATTTAAGGAAATCGAGATTCTCTTTCCTATTCACAAATAAACTCCTTTATTTTGAATAATATGAAATCTTATTTCATATTTAAATAAACTCCTTTATTTAAGGAAAAATAGAATCCAATTTCAACTCTAATTAGTTATCTTGAAATCCAATTCCAACTCTAATTAGTTAGCATGAAATTTAATTTTAAAATTAAAATAAATCTTTTATTTTAATATTAAAATAAATATTTTATTTTAATATTAAAATAAACTTTTATTTTAATTATAAAATAATAATATATATATATATATATATATATATTATATTAATCAAGTATAATATATATATATATATATATATATATATATATATATATATAATATCCGTGACGCATTATAAGCTCCTCGTAACCTTTAATAATAATCTCGCAAGTAACATGGAAACATGAAACAAAGACCGCCGCTTTTTTTATATTGATTTATACCGCTTTTTCTTTTATATAAAAAATGTTAACATGCTACCATTACTATTATATATATATTGAATAGAATATATATATAACATATATATATGTCAAATATCAGTGTTAACATGGCCTAGTCCTTTTATTTTAATGGGCCACGTGGGTTGGGTTAACATGTAAAGTATATATATATATATATATATATATATATATATATATATATATATAACGCACCTGTGAATAAAGAATACAAGATGGTGAAAACACGGAAATCCGTGCAACCACATGAATTTCAAAAAAAAACGGCCTTTTTTCTTTTTTTTTTATAATAAATTTTATACAATAAAATTATGCCCAATTAAATTGTTCTAAACACATATCAATATACATATTAAATTAAAATAATTAATAATTTGTATAAAGGTTTGGCTCTGATGCCACTGTTAGGTTTGTAATATTCATGTGCGCAATCAAATTGCAAAAATAATGCGAAAGCGTGTAAAAATCAGAGTTTAAAAATTTACAAACCATATACTCGGATCACCCTTTATGCACAATTATTAATTAAACGAAAAGATGAATTATGAAATCATACCCTTGTAGAAACGAGCTTCCTCAGGTACGAGTTCACCTCCAATCCTTTTCGCGTTCAACTTGAATCCACCGGGTTTGGTTCCTTCCTTTGATCAACGTTAGCCACCCAAGTGTTTGGCCTCTAGAGGTGACCCACCAAGGAATAATAAGAATTCAAGAAGATGGGTATTTGGCTCAAACCCTAGTTTTCTATCTCTATAGAAAAGAACGTACTCTCCAACAAATTGGAATTATGTCGTATATTTTATATCTGATATAAGACACATCTTATAAAGATATCAGGTAACCTTATTTAATAAAATAAGGTATTATTTAATTAAACTCTTTTAATTAAATGGGCTCCCTAATCTTATTAGGGATAATTAATTAAACTCCTTTAATTAATTTTCCCTCCTAATCCTATTAGGAATAAATGAGAGTACTTATATTAAATTAATTCCTAAACTCTTTTAGAAATTAAAATAATAATAATTGTAATAATATTAATAAGACTCCTCTTATTAATTTATATTTAATATTTCTAAAATATTAAATAATAAATATTAAGCTATTTAATTTATTCTATCACCATAGATTAAATTAAATATACTTAACATATTATTACGATTATGCCATTAACTTCTTAAATAATTATTCTTCTTTTTTATGGTGTGACCCTTTAGGTTCTCCATATTAAACCGGTTGTGAATAAATCAATTAGAACAATTCTAATCTTATTTAAATAAATAAATTAAATAATTAATTTATTTAAATAAATAATATTTATTCTACAATAGGATAAGCCTCCTAGCGATCAATGACTTTCCGGATAATATAGATTTCAACATTAATCATAAAAGAACCTTTGAGTAAATAGTTACCGCACAATTCAATCCTTCCACCATACAATGTCCCAATTAAATATAAGGCATGGAATTATCACAAAAGTCTTATTTTATTTAATTATATGTATTTTCGACTCTTAAATGCACAACTCAAATAATGCAAATTAGAAACTCCTTTCTAATTTCATTCGCCGCCAAGGACTCTTTGGGTTGTCATTTATCGAATCACATAGGACATTTCTCTTCTTTTATTAGAAGTGGTAGATTCTTTATTGATCATATATTATCTCCATATACAACTTGTTATACCCAAGCATACCCTTTGATACCCTAAGGGTCTTAAGGAATAAGTCAAAGTATAACTCATCATACACAAGATACTATGATGATCTCAAGTCCAAGGATCACTTGTACTACTATCACTCTGAGGATTTCCTATTGATGACAAGAGTAAAACTCCATTAGGTATTCCTTAGCGAGCCCGCGTTCAAATTGAACTTATTCTCTAATAAGCACTACATACTTGCTTTAGTGTCTCCACACAAATGATCATGAGATTAATCATCCTCATCCAATGAAGCAAGCAACGTATGTACCAATCTATCCGGATTCACTAATCCCCAATTTAGTAATCCAATGATTGGGAACTATTTTAGTTTTAAGCTTTCTAAGAATTTAGATCTCATTAGAATGATCATCATCATTATTCTAAAAGCATTGCTTAAAACTATGGGTTTATCACATATTATAAAACAGGATCATGTAGATAATTAAAAGCCTTTAATAAATTAATACTTTTTATTAATAAATGAATAAGATTGTTACAAAGTATATGCTTTATCATCAAACATGATTGGCTTGTGTGCATACTACTTTCATTTGAGCTTAGGGAGAAGTTAAAGGCTAAGAAGCAAAAGATCAGTAGAATGTCCTATATACACATATGTTCTCACGAGGATTATCAGCGGCAAGTTGCTGAGTATCCTATAGAGGCAGGGCAGACTCGGCATACTATCAGTCGAGATGTGATAGCCAGTCTTGCCAATGCAAACTATGAGAATGCCATAAGGCAAATGTAACCTAGTTAGTAACTAGAGTAGAGTTAGATATGTAAATAAGTTGTATCTATGTAGTGACGTAAAACCCACTCTTGTATATGAAAGGGTAGTCTTTTGTAAATCCCAATTTTTGGAAAGCAATGGCGTGAAAGTAATGTAATAAGCTAAAGCTGTGTAATGGCGAATGATGTACTATTATACTTCAAGGAAGAAGCAAATCAATATAAGCCTTTTATTGACCATGTTGTGCAATGAGTTTGAGTTATTGTTTAATAATAAATAATAACTAACAAGGAGATTGTAATAATGAAGTGTTATTTATTTTAACAGAAAGATACCGCCAAGAAGAAGACCACGAAATCAAGAAGCGAATACGAATCAACTAGAAGGGGGACCGGTTAACCCGATGCAAGAGTTCATTAATTTATTAACGGCTTCTTTTAATAGGAATGGGGTGAATATACCTGTAAATCCTGTGGTAATACGGGCTACTACGTTTAAGGATTTTAAGAGTGTAGGTCCACCAAAGTTCAAAGGAACTACAGACCCTATAGAAGCCCAGACATGGGTAAAAGAAATTGAGAAGGCATTTTTTATTTCAAATGTCAAAGAGGGGCAAAAGGTTTCTTTTGCTACCTATATGATGAAGGGAGAGGCCAATTTCTGGTGGGAGGCAAACCAGGCTAGGGCTGGGGTAGAAAACATAACGTGGGCACGGTTCAAAGAGATTTTCTCCGAGAACTAATTTCCCACGAGTTTGCAGGGGACGATTAAGATAAGATTTTTAGAACTGAAACAAGGGGAAATGATTGTTCCCCAAATATGCTGCCAGGTTCAATGAACTGGCGAGGTTTGCTCCACATCAGGTGGATACGGAGGTGAGGAAGGTGAGGATATTTGAGCAGGGCTTGAAACCCTGGCTCTATATCCGGATATCAGTGTTTCAAAGTAATTCCTTTGGAACCATTTTGGAGAAGGCAATAATTATCGAGGGTGGTTATGAGGTTCTAAGCCAATACCACAGAGAGAAGAAGAACAAGAATAAGGTAGAAGGGGGAGTGAACACTAAGGGAGCCAGTGGTAGTGGCAATGGGCAGAAGAGGAAGAGTTTTAACTCTGGGAATACCAGAGTAAAGCAAGGAGATCCTAAGAAGAGGATGGAGGCATGTAAGAACTATTGGAAGACTCATTTAGGAGTCTGTCTCAAGGGGAAAACAGTGTGCTTCAACTGTGGACAGGAGGGGCACATTTTGCCTAACTGTCCAAGTCCGAAGAAGAATCACGGATGCTTTGTATGTGGATCAACTGATCACATGGCGAAGAATTTCTCGAAGAAGGGGATGGATGGGAATAAGGGAACTAATAGTGGTAAGTTAGCTATTAGTGGTCCTTCTCAGATGAGTAGGCCGATGGTCCACACCTTTAACATGACAGTCCAAGATGCAGTTACATCTGGGGATGTAGTTGAAGGTATTATCCCAATCAATGATATAAATGCTTATGTGTTGTTTGATTCGGGTGCTACTTGTTCTTTCATAACATATGCTTTTGCTAGACGATTAGGATTACTTCCCAAAAGATTGCCTATACCTTTGAATATCAAGGTAGCCAATGAAGAAATAATTCATGTTTAAAATATTCATAGGCGTTGTTGTGTAGAAATACGAGGTTATAAGATATCGGTAGATTTGATACAGATAAAGTTGGGAGAATTCGATGTAATTCTCAGGATGGATTGGTTGTTTAACCATGATGCAATTATAGATTGCCAAAAGAAGTGTGTAAACATTAGAACGTTGAGACAACCTCATGTAATTTTTTTCGATAATAAATCGTCGGGACGTTCGTGTCGTCTTACCATGGCATAAACTAGGAAATTGTTGAGGAAGGGATGTGTAGGTTATTTGTGTCATGTTTTTGATACCTAGAGAGTGGGAGCAACGATGGAACAAATACCTATAGTCAAAGAATTCGTGGATGTATTTCCAAGTGAATTACCAGGTCTTCTGCCAGACAGCGAAAGATTACTTGAACATAAATAAGAAGTAATACGATAAATTGTAATGAATATTAACCAATCTAATGAATGATTAGATTGAGAAGGAGGGTAAGATACATTAGTGACCATATATGATTCTTTATAACCTAATGTGGTATGTTACGTACTTATGCAATGTAGAATCCTTAACGACTCAAAAGGAAAGTATATTAACTGTAGAAGACATTGAAGGCAAGTATTCTAAACCCTTGTTTATGTTCTTCTGGACAAGCTTTGTGATTAATGTATCTTGTGCATGAATTGATGTATAATGAAGTCGATGCTAATTCCTTCGGCTAGACTTAATGTATTTTATGGATTTCCTCATAACAATCAAAATATTATCAATGTTGTTATCTTTTGCCAACTATTTTTGTATGTATTTCAAAGAAACACTGAGAATGAGTAAACAAATGTTTTGTCGTCAAACGACAAGCACGTAACGTTGCCAAAACTTAAACGTAGATAAGTTTAATGAAGTAGTGTTGTACAACATAGAGTACTATAGGCTGATCACCTAGACGTGCTCGTAAGATATACCGGACTTACGGACTTGGTGTCGGGTTGTCCTTTTCAAAGAAAGAATGAAATGCTTAAGGTCTTGGACCAAAATTGATGTCATTATTAAACGTTTCTAAAGAAAAGAGAAGTGCTATTTTGAATTATGTATTGTACTTCATAACTATTAATTCAGTTATAGAAGATATATGATTCATATGATTCAAACATATTGCTTAAATTAAATTGTCATACTTGCTAAGCTAGTTATGCTCACTCTTGTTTGAATCATATGAATGTAGTTAAGACCGAACGAACTACAGGATCCAGTAAGGATAAATGGAAGGCTAAGGTAGACCAATAAGCTGTCTTTGTAATAGTATAGTATGAATGTTGTAATTATTTGATATTATGACAAAGAAATATATAATAGTTACAAAGAACTTGGGAAAAGGAATATTGTTATGGAATATATAGAAGACATATTCACTCTTTTAAGTTATTTCAATTGAATGTATGTGTGAACTGTAGCGCCATGTAGCACCATATGTCGGGTTGGAAGATTACTCGGATTTGCGGGCGTCACACCGTAAGGAATGGGAAATCAAATTACAATACAAGAAATCACACATTTTATGATGAAATTTTTGCCACGCACAAAATTTTGTCACAATTTGTTAATTAATAATTACGAAATTCATAATTGTCACTAAAACTTTAGCTTTTGTGACGACTTTTACTTTTGTTATTATTAATCATTTATATCATCACTAATTTACACATTTGATGACGATTAACAAAATTTCGTCACAAGTTATTTTGGAGGTAGAATTTCGTACCAAAATTTTGGAGGGAAACCTTTTAGTGATATTTTGTAATAATTGATGACAGTATTTATTGTCACAAATTATTTCTTTCGATGAAAATATAATAGTTTGTCATTAATTATTTGTAAAATTTAGTGACAATGTGCTTTCATCACTAATGTTCACATTTAGTGACGCCAAATATAAATTTGTCACAATTTTATTTGGAGACAAACTTTTGGAGGAAAATTTTGGAGGAAAATTTTTTAAAGACAAAAAAATAATAATTTATGACAATTTTTATTGTCATAAATACCAATTTTATATGACGAGATAATAGTTTATCACTAATTAGATGAGTGGATGAGTGACGAAAATGGGTCGTCATAAATTCTTATATTTAGTGACAAAGTACGTAATATCGTCATAATTTTATTTGGAGGCAAAATTTTTCTAAAAACTTTTGGAGGGAAATTTTTTAAAGACAAAAAAACAATAATTTATGACAATTTGCATTGTCATAAATACCAATTTTATATGACGAGATAATAGTGTCACTAATTAGATGCGTGGATAAGTGACAAAAATGGTTCGTCATAAATTCTTATATTTGGTGACAAAGTACGTAATATCGTCACAATTTTATTTGGAGGCAAAAAATTTTAAGAAATTTTGGAGGCAAATTTTGTAAAGACGAAAATTTAATAAATTATGACAATTTTTATTGTCACAAATACCAATTTTAAATGACGAGATAATAGTGCGTCACTAATTAGATGAGTGGATAAGTGACAAAACTGGTTCGTTACAAATCTTTATATTTAGTGACAAAATATGCAATGACATCACTTTTTTATATACAGGCAAAATTTTTTCCAAACAAACTTGTATCCAAGCGACGTCACCGGTCTTCCTTTTATCATTGGCAACCTCCATTTAGTCAAAAACCTCCATTATTAATTTTCAATAATCCCAATTTGAAGCCAGAAATTATTTGACATTTTAGGTATGTTTCTAGATTTTTATTTTAATTGATTCGTAGTTGTTCTAATTGAACAACTACGATTTTGAAATGATTTCATGTCATTGTTGTTGATGGTTGCTATTGTTGTTAATGATCTTGTACAATTTTGATAATCTAAATCACTATTTGGTTTAAATTTTTGACGAAGCAACTTCATAGATTTGATTAGTAAGTGTAGTGAATCGACATCATAGAATGGTTCTGTTTTCGTCCATCAATTGTACCAGGTACAGAGTATGGAACACGCCCAAAATTGTCTTCTCCCCATGGGTATAACTTCAAAAAATGCAAAGATAGCGCTTGGACCTGATAAATTGGTTGAGCTCTCCTTGATTGATCTCAAAAGAGCTAAAAGGTTAAATCTTTTCTATAGGTTGAATTCTAATTAGTTGACCATGTTATTGATTTATTTTTTACAGGGGATTTTCTGGAATAAATCATTTTCAATCATTTCTGTTTTATGAAGATGTGATTTTTTTACTGGGTTTTGTAAAGATCGATTTGATGGAAGCTTATAATTAATGTCTCTTGATCGTCTCTTATCTATGTTTGTTTGGGAGTGTGTGTGAATGTGAGATTTAAAGAAGGTTCCTGGATTCATAGAGTATTTGGTTAGCAACTAGAATAATTTCTTTATATTTTCTTTTTAATAATTAATTAACTTTTTGGTTGGGGATATGAGGCTTTATTTTGGCTACTAATAAAGTAGAAAAGGAAAATATTAGAACAATGAATTAAGTCTCATGGTGTCTCTTTCTACTGTTTTATTTTTTTATATGTATTACCCATTCTATAATTATGATTTCATATACCTTGAAGTTGCTAATTTTAGACTTGATAATTAGTGGCTTGAATGTGAACAAGTTGTTGTTTTAGTTGTGCTATTTAGAAGTAATTGAGAAATTTCTTTAAAAGATTCCGTCTATTTGTTATTACAGGATTCTTGAAAATAGACAATCTGCAGCGCATTCAAAGGAACGAAAAATACGTTATACAAAAGAGTTGGAGAAAAAAATGCAGACTCTTCAGACAGAAGCAACCACCCTCTCTGCATAGGTCACAATGTTGTAGGTAATCATGACTTCATGTTACTTTTTTAGCCTTTGAAAGAGATGTGAATTGGGTAGAAGTTGAGTTCTTCCTTTACATAACATGGAAATTTCTTCAAATTGATGGTAAATGTTGAGGTCCTTGATGATTATTCTTCAATTTTCTTCAAGATTTTCTCAAATTTTGAAATAATATGGGATCAAATTATTAAAAATTTTGAAGCAAAAATATTTATTTGTTACCGGGAAAGTATATTTTTTTCACCAGGTATGTTTAAATCCAGCAAAGCTCAAATTAAGATGCCTTATTTGTAGTTTTCTCAACTTTTCTAGATATCTATTTTTAAAGAAAATTTTGCCGAAATTTATTTAAATTAATAGCGACTAGCTTGATGTTTTGGTGGTTGGATATGTGTTGATGATTGAGTATGTATTAATTATTGTGGTTGTATGGTGAATTATGATAATTGTTATGTCTGATTGTAAGTTATTTTAAGTTACAAAGAGTCTTTAGGTAATGTATTACTTTTCGAATTGTAATCTAATTTTTTATTTCGTCGTGCCTTCAGGCACGAGCAATTACTAGTCCCATATATGGGGGGCATGGGGCATACAGTAGCTTCCCTTAACTATATTAGTTATTTTTGTAGTTGCTTCTACGCGTGGCTATATTGCCCAATTGGTTGTGTTCATAGGGATTGTGGTTGCTATAATGCTGGTATAGCTGTAGTTCTGGAAAATTCACAACTTATTATTTAAACATTTATTTTTTATATGCATTTCTTGTTTAATTTCATAACTATTTGACTGATTTATGTCTATATGTTTTTTTGATTTGCAGATAGAGTTTTTTTTCGAAGGTCAATAATCACAAGGTTGAAGTTTTTAGTTAAGCATTTTCTTAAGATATGGATTTTAGAATTTTAGCTTTTTGGATTATATAATTTGGTTTTGTGGTACTTAGATTATTTAAGCAACTGTTTATTGCCTAGCTAGTTGGGTAGTTTGTTAAATCAATGAATCTACAATTTTTTATAAGATAATTACTTTTTATTTTAAATGTTTATTGGCTTTTGTCTCTTATATTATATATAGGTGTAAAGTTTATTTAAAAAGCTCACTAAATGTATTATATTTTTTTTATTAAAATTGTTAATGTAACAATACATTTTGAATGTCAAACAACTTAATATGGTGTCACATCATCACGATTTATAATCATTTATTGACAAATAATATTTGGTCGATGAAAATTAAAATTTAATGAATAATATTAACTCTTTAGAATTAATAGTATTGTCATTATATATATTCATTTAGTTATGACAATTTATCTTGTCACTAATATTAACTATTTGGTGACAAGTTATGTCGTCACTATTATATATTTATTTTGTCACTATTAGTAACTCTTTTTGTGACGAGATGTATCGTCACCATAAGTATTCAATTAGTGACGTTGAAAAATGTGTCCCAAAAAATAGCTCTTTGGTGACAAATTATTTTGTAATATTATTTAAAATATGAAATGACAACGACATAATTGTCATGTTAAATATATTATTAGATGACGAATTGTTCTGTCGTCATTTATTTTCTTATTTTTGGTGACGATAAACACAATAACATGACAAAAGAATAATCATAAATATGACAATATTGTCGTCTTTAAAATTAGATGATTTAAATAGAGTAACATATTTCCGTCACTAAAACAATATCTTTTAATGATGAAAAATAATTTTTGTCATTTAATGCACCAAGTTTTGATGACGAAACATAATATAGAGTGACGAAAGTTTCATTCAAATAATGACGCTATTAACATCACTAAAAGTAATTAATTATAGTGACAATGATGTAGATCATCACCATAAGTTAAAACTTTTAGTGACGACATCAAATAGTGTCAAATATACCTAATACCACGCTCATACGGTGACGGTCTCTGTGACGATTAACAATCGTCATCAAATGTTTTAGTGATGAAAAATGAATTTTATGTGACAAATTTTAACGTCATTTTTTGTGTGATTTCTTGTAGTGTTAACGAACGTTATAGTTTTAATGGTTCGGATAAGTTAAGATAAAGTTTAGGTTGTGGTACAATCGTAATCTTTAATGGTTGACATATGGGACCTGTGCTAAACAATTCCTTCAGAGAGTGGAGGTATATACGAAACTTGAAACCGATCTAACTCACTGTGAAAGATAGTGTAGACGAGATGGGAAACTAGTTTGTTGGTTGTTTGTGGGAAACCACTCAGAGTACCATATGGACTACTAGTAGAGACGCGATGTGTGCTGAGTCCTATAAGAGTTATACGAAGAAGATAAGAATGTAAATCATCAAAGATGATATTCGTATGAGTAAGACATCCCCGTATGTTGTAACGCCGTAAAACGGTAAAGAAAGTTGGCCGCACAAACTTAGATTGCAAGAATGCGAACTCTAAGAAGTAAAGTTAAGTTTAAACCGTTACGTAAGTCAAGTATATGACTAATTGGTGTATGTGTTATTTCCTTATATGATATATAGGGATTTTGATGAGCAGTTCAGCGTAAACTATAAGCTGTAGCTGTGCGTAAGGCAAGTTTCCTAACTTCATTCATATTTGAAATGAATGTTAGTTTCTTAAACTTCTCAAATGTTGAACGTGAGAAGTTTTATCTATGTGCAAATGTGTGATATTTGTATAAGGTGGGAAGATGTATGAGGCCTTATGCCACAATTTTAACACTTCGGTGTTTCTATGAGATAAATTGTTCTGTGGTTGAATTGTTCAATATTAAATTGTTCTATTTATTCACAAATCGTTATTGTTAAGTTTGTGCTAATGCTTCTAGCCAGACATAATGTGTGTAAAAAAGGTAGAAGATTAAAAGTATTTCAAAGTGTATGTGACTAATGTTTTAAAATGATAGGAATCAGGATTATATCTATTATTCAAGCTACTTCATAACCTTTGTTCGGTTATTAAAGTTCTAAAGGAATGTTTAAATTTTTAATATTGTTTATTCAATTGCTATGACTTGTTGAGCAATTGAATGCTCACACTTTCTTTAAATGAAAAACATTTTCAGCGTACGAGTAGAAGAACTTAAGGATCCCGTAAAGATCAAGCTGATTGGTATCCAGAAGAAGTGCCATTCAGTATATGAATGAGCGTGAAGATCAAGCCAGGACTTGTAATGTAGAATAGTGTAATTAAACTGTAAAATAGGTTAATGAACTGTTATGTATCCTTGGTGGCGGATGAAAGTCACTCTTATAAGATGTAAAGAATAATATAATTATCATTATTTGTAATTATTGAGGTTATAAGGTATTAGAACTTGGGATTTGAGAATGCATGTTGTTATATTTAGCAATATAATGATGTATGTTGGGAAGGAGATGTACTCGTGATGCACGAAATCCGGGTGTGAAGATAGACCGGATCTTGGGCATTACATAGGTGCTTATTGGAGAATTAGTACACTAAACGTGACTCGTTAAGAAATACCTAATGGAGTTTTACTTTCTTGTCAATAAGAATTCATGTAGTGAATGTAGTACAAGTGATCCTTGGACTAAAGATCATCATAATAACTTGTGTATGATGAATTATACTTTGACTTATTCCTTAAGACCCTTAGGGTATATCAAAGGGTATGTTTGGGTATAATAAGTTCTACATTGAGATAATGTATGATCAATAAAGAATCTACCACTTCTAGGAAAGGAAGAAAAATGTCCTATGTGATTCGATAAATGACAACCCAGTAATCCTCGCCTAAGGTAGAATAAAATTAGAAATGAGTTTCTAATTTGCATTATTTGGAGTTGTGCATTTAAGAATCAAAATATATATAATTAAATAAAATAAGACTTAACAATAATTTTATGTCTTATATTTAATTAGGACATTGTATGGTGGAAGGATTGAATTGTACGGTAACTATTTTCTCAAAGGTTCTTTTTTGATTAATGTTGAAATCTATATTATCTGAAAAGTCGTTAATTGTTAGGGAGGCATATCCATATTGTAGAATAAATATTATTTATTTAAATAAATTAATAGTTTCATTTATTTATTTAAATAAGATTAAAATTGTTCTAATTGATTTATTCATTAATCGGTTTAATATGGAGAACCTAAAAGGTCACACCATAAAAGGAAGAATAATTATTTAAGAAGTTAATGGCATAATCGTAATAATAAGTTAAGTATATTTAATTTAATTTATGGTAATATAATAAATTAAATAGCTTAATATTTATTATTTAGTATTTTAGAAATATTAAATATAAATTAATAAGAGGAGTCTTATTATTATTATTACTATTGTTATTTTATTCCTAAAGGTGTTTAGGAATTAAATAATAAAAAAGTACTCTCATATATTCCTAATAAGATTTGGAGGTTAAATTAATTAAAAGAGTTTAATTAATTATCCCTGATAAGATTAGGGAGCTTAATTAATTAAAGAAATTTAATTAATTAAATAATACCCTATTTTCTAATGAGATTAGAAGGGTTAACTGATATATTTATAAGAGGAGTCTTATATTAGATATCAAGTAGAAGTGATTCCAATTGTTGGAGAGTATTCACTTTTTCTACAGAGATAGAAAACTAGGGTTTTGTCAAACACCCATATTCTTAAATCCTTCTTCTTTCTTGGTGGATCACCTCTAGAGGCCAAACACTTGGGTGGCTAACGTTGATCAATGGAAGGAATCAAACCCGGTGGATTCAAGTTGAACGCGAAAATAAAGGATTTGGAGGTGAACTTGTACCCGAGGAAGCTCGAATATTTAAGGGTATAATTCTTGTTCTTTATCTTTTCATTTAATTAATAATTATGCATAAATGATGATCCAGGTATATGGTTTGTAAAATTTTAAAACTCTAATTTTTCATGCTTCCGCTTATTTGTGCAATTTGAATGCAGTCATAAATCTTACAAACCTAACAGCGGTATCTGAGTCAAACCTTTATGTGAATTATTAATTATTTTGATTTAATATGTATGTTGATATGTGTTTAGAACAATTTAATTGGACATATTTTGTTGTATAAAAGTTATTTAAAAAAAACTTTACAATTCCGAAAACTTGTTATACTGCGAATTGAATTTCATTTTTTTCTCGCTGTGATTTGCAGGAATTAGCTGCTGATTCGCGTGGGTGATATAAGGTAATCATGAATCTTTTCGTGGGATCTCCTATTAACTTTTATATATATAATAGTTAGTGTGTGTGGGTATATATATATATATATATATATATATATATATATATATATATAATATTCTTAATAATTTTATAAATAAAATAAAAGTTTATTTTAGTCTTAAAATTGAATTTCATGCTAACTAATTGGAGTTAGAATTGGATTCCATGGTAACAAATTGGAGTTGAAATTGGATTCCATGTTTCCTTAAATAAAGGAGTTTGTTTAGATATGGAATAAAATTTCATATTATTCAAAATAATGAAGTTTATTTGTGAATAAGAAAGAAAATCATGTTTCCTTAAATAAAGGAGTTTGTTTCGATATTGAATAGATTTCATATTATTCAAAATAAAAGAGTTTATTTAGATATGTAATAAGATTTCATAATTAATTAAAAGAAATGAGTTTATTCGGTTAATGAATTTGATTAAAATAAAATAGTTTATTTTATTCAAAATTAAATAAATTAAAATAAAAGAGATTTATTTTGATTTATATTTGAATTAAAATAAAGGAGTTTATTTTGATTTAAATTAGATTTTATGCTAACTAAATTTGCCCATTAAATGATATCAATATATATATATATTAAATGTTTATTATTCATGAGATGAATTTATTTATTTATGCATATGTAGATGTGTATGATAATAAATGAGATTGATTATGGACTATTGACCAATGTGATTGGATTTTATTTTAGTTGGATGCATGAATGTATGGGTTTTGTTAAATGAGGTCTGCATACCTCGTCTTCTCTAATTTTTTCTTAATGTAAATTCTATCTTCCTCATATGTATTTCCTTTTGACTGCTGATCAAGATTTCTATTTAATTTAAATAGTTTTGTAATAGGAATAGTTAAAATTAATTTTGAAGAATTTGAGATCAATGAGCAAGGAGCTCTTGAAGACCCATTTGTAATGGAGCCCAAGATTTAAATCTTGCACACTAGGTTTGACCTCTTGGTTCATTGGTGGATTTAGTGAACCAAACTAGAATAAAGTTCATAATCAATTCGGGTAGAATATAGTATTCTATATGTGCATGCTTATACTATATATATATATATGTGTGTGTGTGTGTGTGTGTGTGTGTGTATGTGTGTATGTGCATGCGCGCTAAACAAGATGAGACAAAATAATAAGAAATCCCTCAAACAATTTATATTAAGTCTTAAGCGTTCAAAGATATTTGGAATATCGAATGTCGCCTTCTAGCATGATAAAAAATAATAGAGTATCAATTAATTATTATATGTTTTTTGTGTCATCACAAGGCTTATCTTAATTTTTTGAGATATTAATTTTATCACATTTGATGCTTATAAAAAAATTGAATAATGTTATTTTGTTGTGTCACCACAAGAGCAATGTTTTTCTTTTTTGAATATATAGAAGTTCTAGGTTGGACTTAACTTAAGATAATTTTGTTTCGGATGTGCAACCACTTGATCAAAATAATCTAAGAGGCAAAATAAAAGGAGTTACATGATGAAGTAATTGACAAGAGTTGTCTACCTATTTATTTATATATAGTTTGTTGTATCACCATAAGGCTATATACATTTGAAATGGGATCCTTATTCTCACTAGCAAATCTTCAATTAGATTTTGCCGAACTATATAAGCGAGGGTAATACAGTTTGATGAAAATAGTGGGAGATACCAATTTAAAAACAAGACCAAAATTATTTTGGTAATTAATCAAAGATTGTATGATATAATGTTGTTAATTACAAATTCATTTACAAAATTTTACAATGTCTAAAATTACTATAACTGTGAAACATATTAGATGCTAAATTAACCGGACCGAATTAAACAAATTAGTTAAAGAATTTGAGAATAGTTCACATGGCTGAAAAGCTATCTTATGTCCTTAATATGCATATCTCTGTAAGAGTTGTAGACAATGCCTCTGAGGAAGAGATTGCTACTTTTAGAAAGTGGCAAGATGATGCACAGTTGGCTCAATGCATCATGCTCGCAATCATGAGTAACGAGTTTCAGTGTCAGCATGAAACTATGGATGCTCCTACTATATTTCTGCACATCAAGTAGTTGATGGTGAGGAATTTAGGACTGATTGATATCAGATATCTAAGGAGCTCTTCCAATCTAGAATGACCGATGACACTACAGTACAGATAAAAGTTCTTAACACAATCAATTTGATTGATCAATTAGGACAACATGTTTTTCATGGATGGAGAGTTGAGCCAATATTGGATCTTGTAATCACTCCCGGACTCCTCTCACAATTGTTGTGAATTTTTCATATGAACAAGCTAGATATCAGCCTCGCTGACTTGCTTAACATGTTGAAAAATGTTGAGAGTCACTTTCCAACCAAGAAAGACCAAGTCTTATCGGTAGGGGCCAAATGATCTTCTGAAAAGAAGAACGATTCAAAGAAGGTAAATAGAAAGGCAAAAACAAA
Source organism: Panax quinquefolius (assembly GCA_020205615.1). Taxonomy (NCBI): domain Eukaryota; kingdom Viridiplantae; phylum Streptophyta; class Magnoliopsida; order Apiales; family Araliaceae; genus Panax; species Panax quinquefolius. The sequence continues at coordinate 498,062 of JAINUW010000639.1, forward strand.
GGATAATAAGAACAAAACTGATACGGATAGCACATGAGTTTGATTCCACTGCAATAAGCTAAGACATTGGAAATGAGACTACGAGAAACATCTTACAGAGTCTAACTAGATGAAGCTTAATGAAGCTTTGGTTACAAAATAAGGTTTTGTTCATGATTGAAATTAATCTTTTTGTAAGTTAAGGTTCTACTTGGGTATTGGATACCGGCTCTAATTCTCATAAATATAGATTTATGAAGGAACCAAGCAGAAGTAGAAAGCTAAACAAAGATAAGTAATCGTATGTGTGGGGAATGAAGCAAAAGTTTGTGCATTAGCCATAGGAACTTATAGTTTAGCATTGCCTACGGGCAAGACTATTAAGTCAATAAGTTATTAATATATTCCAGTTTTGTTTCGAAATATTGTTTCTATTTTGTTGTTGGATAACAAATTTTTTTTGGTTTATATTTAAGAATAATTATTGTTCTATTTATAATAACAATATTTTGTATAGAACTAGAATATTTCTTAATGGATTTTGTATACTTGACTTACGTGAAAAATTATTTTGTAAATTTAACAAACTAGTATAAGAAAAGGAGATGATCATTCAAAGAGTTGAATGTGTGTATTTGCTGAAATATAAATGTAAATTATTTGAAAGGTTCAAAGAATTCAAAAGTGAAACAAATTGACAAAGTATTAGGATTCTTTGATCGGATCAAGGAAGGAATACTTATGCAATGAGTTTGTTGATCATCTTAAATGGTTTTCTCATAATGGACACATCTTGATACGTAATAATCGATTGATATATCTGAAAAGAAAAATCATACCTTTTTGGACATGGTGCCGTCCATAATGATTTTACCAACATTCCATTATCCTTTTTGGGTCATGCTGTGACGAATAAATTATTTGAATTGTGATTCTGGGGACAGAATCCTTGTAAGGAGGGAATGATGTAACATTCTAGAATTTTAATTGTGATATTAAATATTTATTGAATTATTTAAATATTTAATGGATGTGTTTATTGTTGAATAAATAATTGTTCAAATTTGAATTGATGTGGTTAATTATTTGTTAAATAAATAATTAAGGAAAATTAATTATTTTGCTAATTTAATTTAATTATTAAGTTAGAGAATTTTGATTAATTCAATTACTATTTTTTTATTGGAATTTGTAATTAAAAAGATGTGTTAGTTGATTAAATAAAGTTTTAATTATATAGAAATTATAATTTTGGTGGTATTGATTTATGTTATGTAGTAATTTAATAAATTATTATTATGATTAATTTAATTAAATTAATGTGTGACAAATAACCTTGTTATAAAGGAGTTAATAAAATAACTTAAAGGAGTTTTAATTCAGTTTTGCCAAACAATGCCTAAGGCCTATTAAATCTTTAATTTATTTGAGTTTTACCAAACAAGGTGTTAGAATTAATGGGTTATTTTGTTAGTGGTTAACCAAACAAGCCTTATGGCTTTTGATTTTAAAATTCACATAACTGATATCAGTTATGTTTATAATTATATTATATAATTAATATATATAATATCTATATATCGTTATTTGGTTAAGGCGTATGTTAGAGGAGAGAGGTTAGAGAGAAGAAAAAACACAGAGGAAGAAGAAGAAGAAGAAGAGAGGAAGAAAGGCTAGAAATTGAGAGTGGGAAGAAGGAGCTTGAGAATAGAAATGATAGTCATCATCTTCTTTAAGGTATTACCTATTCTTTTTAAGTTTTAAAAGTTTTAGTTTCTCTTCTCCTATTTCTCTGTAAAATTCTTATGATAGGATAATTATTGATTTTATGTGTGTTCATATGATAAACTAGTGTTGTAAAGTTATTTTCATAGGTTATATATGATTATAATCAATGTATTGTTGTTATGTATGAAGTTTGTGAAGAAAATCTTTTTCTGAGAGAGTTTTGGTGATTATATATTGTTTAGTTAAAATAGAAATTGAGGGTTAATTAGTTGTTTAGTTGATAAATTGACCATTTAATTTGATAGAGCATATATAATTGTTGATAAAACACTTTGAATTAGTGGTTTTGGTTGAAAAACAAAAGTTACAGTGTTGATTTTCATTAAAATATAAAAAAATGATTTTAGCCAAAAACAGTGAATTTGGGTGTGTAAATTTTGTTGTTTATGTTGTTGTATGGGTAGAATCATGTTTAGAGTTTTTGAAATATGGTTACATGAAGTCTCTATATGATTTATGTGCTAATTAGTCTGTTAGAAGCGAGCTTGTAGGCCAAAATTGGCTTTTTACATCTTCATTCTTAGAAATTTGTCTGCTGAGGTAAAGCAGTCAGCCAGCATGATCGGACTTGCTGATACCTTTGTGGTAGCGTAGTAGTGTGGCCTTGTAGCCTTGATCTCCATAATCAAAGACATGCGCCATTACGCCATACGTAGCGACCGACCGTTGTGTAAAGCGTGGCATGCATGTGTGAGTTAATGAGAATGGTCTGACAATGTACTTTTTGTACACGAAATTTTAAGAAAAGTTATGTGATAATAGTAGGACTGTAAAATGTTGATTTTAGTATTTCTATACTATGCATATTATGTTATTAAGGATTAACTTGTGTTATAACTTGATTATTTGATTAAAATCTAATTTTTACATGATGAACTTACTTAGTTATGTTCGTAAGATGGTAATGACTAATTATGTCATGATGACATATGTTTATAGGATATTGTGGTTTGATTTGTTCAGTTTAGCCCACGAACAAGGCAAGTTTTCTAAACTTTCTTTTTTTACATTGAGCAAGTTCTTTAACTCTACTTTTAGAATTGTGCAATCGCTTAAATTTTCTTAGAGCAAGTTTTTCTAATCCTTTATCTTGTTGAACTAATTATGGTTTTCAATTCGATTATGATATAATGATGTAAGTTATTCTTGAGCAAGTTATTCTTGTATTTAACTTGTTGTTTAGCATGCAAATTTATATATTCTAATGTTGAACATTTTTATCGATCAAATTGTTATGCATGCTTAGTATTCCATTCTAATTAACCTTGGCTTAGTATTGTTCAAGCAAGGTGTTATAGTTATTCAAATTGTATGCTCTTAGATTATTCCTAAAGCATGACTTTAGTATACTATGATTGATTCAATCACGATTATTCTATAGTGAAATGTTCTTGGTTTCATTCAACTAATCCTTAGTTGATGTTCGTTGAAATCCAAATTACCCTGAAAGCTTATCCAAACCAAACTTCCTTTAGTGCGGACTTGTACTCTAAATACTGAGATGAAGAACCCTAATGTTATGATTAGGGGTTAACTTACGCGTAGCGATAAATGTTTGTGCACAATACATGGTACGAAGGGCTGATCCCCCTAAGTACGAGGAGTCCTTATAGTCTTATGACTATTAAAGTTGGAGTTGAAAGATTACTCGCAACTGTGGACATAGTTCACGGTCTTATGACCCTCAGTTATATTTATTCCATATTTTGGATTTCAGTTTCTGATTATTGATGATACAGTACTATTCATTGTTGATGAGCCTTTTATTGGCAGTTATTGTTAGGTTTGTAATATTCATAACGCAATCAAATTGCATAAAAAGTGCGAAAGCGTGTAAAATCAGAGTTTAAAAAAAAAAAAAATTTACAAACCATATACCCGGATCACCCTTTATGCACAATTATTAATTAAACGAAAAGATAAAGAATAAATCATACCCTTGAAGATCGAGCTTCCTCGGTACAAGTTCACCTCAAATCCTTTCGCGTTCAATCTTGAATCCATAGGGTTTGGTTCCTTCCTTTGATCGGCGTTAGCCACCCAAATGTTTGGCCTCAGAGGTGATCCACGAGGAAGAAGAAAATTCAAGAAAAGGGTGGTTGGCTAAACCCCTAGTTTTTCTATCTCTATAGAAAGGTGTACTCTCCCAACTATTGGAATTATTACGTGTTGTTAAAAAGTCAACAACCCATAACACACGTAATAAGACTCCTCTTATTTATAGATGTGGGCAACCCATCTTAACAATTAAGGAATTGGGTTTTATTTAATTAATTAAATTCTTTTAATTAATTAAGCTCCCTAATCTTATTAGGGATAATTAATTAAACTCTTTTAATTAATTTAACCTCTAATCTTATTAGGAATAAATGAAAGTACTTATATTAAATTAATTCCTAAACTCTTTTAGAAATTAAAATAATAATAATTGTAATAATATTAATAAGACTCCTCTTATTAATTTTTATTTAATATTTCTAAAATATTAAATAATAAATATTAAGCTATTTAATTTATTCTATCACCATAGATTAAATTAAATATACATAACTATATTATTACGATTATGCCATTAACTTCTTAAATAATTATTCTTCCTTTTATGGTGTGACCCTTTAGGTTCTCCATATTAAGCAGGTTGTGAATAAATCAATTAGAACAATTCTAATCTTATTTAAATAAATAAATTAAACAATTAATTTATTTAAATAAATAATATTCTCTGATAGGGATAAGCCTCCCTAGCGATCAAGCGACTTTCCGGATAATATAGATTTCAACATTAATCATTAAAGAACCTTTGAGTAAATAGTTAAATCTACAATTCAATCCTTCCACCATCTGATGTCCCAATTAAATATAAGGCATGGAATTCTTTGTCAAGTCTTATTTTATTTAATTATATGTATTTCGACTCTTAAATGCCTGACTCAAATAATGCAAATTAGAAACTCCTTTCTAATTTCATTACGCCTTAACCCGAGGACTCTTTGGGTTGTCATTTATCGAATCACATAGGACATTCTCTTCTTTTTATTAGAAGTGGTAGATTCTTTATTGATCATACATTATCTCCATATACAACTTATTATACCCAAGCATACCCTTTGATATACCCTAAGGGTCTTAAGGAATAAGTCAAAGTATAACTCATCATACACAAGATCTATGATGATCTCGAGTCAAGGATCACTTGTCTACTACTATCACTCTGAGAATTCCTATTGATGAGCAAATAAAACTCCATTAGGTATTCCTTAGCGAGCCGCGTTCGGTGAACTTATTCTCTAATAAGCACCTACATACTTGCTTTAGTGTCTCCACACAAATGATCGTGAGATCAATCATCCTCATCGATGAAGCGAAACAGCGTATGTACCAATCTATCCGGATTCACTAATCCCCGATTTAGTAATCGATGATTGGGAACTATTTTAGTTTTAAGCTTTCTAAGAATTTAGATCTCATTAGAATGATCATCATCATTATTCTAAAAGCATTGCTTAAAACTATGGGTTTATCACATATTATAAAACAACATCGTGTAGATAATTAAAAGCCTTTAATAAATTAATACTTTTTATTAATAAATGAATAAGATTATTACAAAGTATATGCTTTATCATCAAACATGATTGGCTTGTGTGCATACTACTTTCAATCTCCCACTTGCACTAAAGCCGATCGTCATGGTATCTCATACTCTTCTTCTCTAAGTGGCGATTATCCTGCTTTGTTGGATAAGCTTTAGTTAATGGATATGTAATGTTGTTCATGAGAGTCCACTATCTCTATAGTGATTTCCCATCTTTCGATGATTCTAATAATCAAATGAAAGTGCCATAACACATGTTTAGATCCAAGAGATGAGACTTAGGAACTATTCTAGTTACGTAATGAACTTTTAATCCAAACAATCAACTTGCGACTTCATTTATAGCTATATACTTTGTCTTTATCACTAAACCGGCAACTCTTTCTTTGTTTGGAACCTTTCAATTCTTTGCACCCTTTGTTCGAGATAACGCTTTACCTTAAAGTGGATTTTTACATCGTCTTAGTGCATGCGAAAAACTTGAGTCTGTAAAGCCCTCTAGTTTTAATTTAGACCCACCATGAATATGCTCACATCCTTAGTCTTGGGTTAAGAGCTTTAAGATGTTTTCTTTGTCTTCGGTGATCTTCTCTCGAATATGGTGATCGACATCGGTCTCGTATATTTCATTGCATACATGATAGTCACTCATGCGACCTCTCTTTCGAGAGTGCGTGGGGACTATTAAAGAGATACACTCCATAGCTCATCGACATGAGACATCTCTTGGAGTTTGCCATGCTAAGCGACTTTAGCATCAAATGAATATCGTTCCTTGGGTTAAGTCGAGCATCCTCTTAAATCTATCTATATAGATTTATATCCCCAATTAAGATACTCTTCCAAATCATTCATGGAGGAATGTTTGAACAACTTTATCTTCTTGATTGTAGCATTGGTATGTCATTCCTTATCAAGTAGTATATCAACATATAGTACTAGGAATGTCACGATGCTTCTTGTTTTGACCCTTTTTTGTACACACTAGAACTTTTACCTCATCGTATGTAACTGGATCATCATCATCTATGATCGTACCTCATCATCATCATCTATGATGAATCCATACCTCTAGGTATCTTGGTACTATTCAGATTTACGATTTGGTTGTGGTACAATAGAATTACATCTCTGAGTTCCTCTTATTTGACTTATAGTGTTTTGTGGATCTTGAACTTTTCAAGATCTATAATCCTCCTACTAGCCCTTTCAATGATAAACACCTTTATCTTAGAAGGCAGCGTGTTTCGTAACAAACACCTTTTGCTAAGTAGAATTATAGAACATATACCCTAAACTTACTTTAGGATGTCCCACAAATCTGTACATGTCAAATTTTGTCCCAAGCTTATCCTTTGAAACCTTTTCACATAAGTTGGACAACCCCTTATCTTAACATACTTAAGATTAGGAATCCTCCCTATCCATAACTTTTATGGAGTCTTGGAAATTTGGATTTTGAGGTTACCATTTTTCGTAGATATGTCTGACCATTTCTAGGACATGACCCTAGAAGGATACTGGAATGTCGGTAAAATCATTATGGACCGCACCATGTCCAACAAGGTACGATTTTTCATTCAGATACATCAATCAATTATTGCGTATCAGGATGTGTCCATTATGAGAAAACCATTTGAGATGATCTAGAAACTTATTGCACAAGTATTTATTCCTTGATCTAATCAAAGAATCTTAATACATTGCCAATTTGTTTCACTTCAGAATTCTTTGAACCTTTCAAATAATTCACACTTGTATTTAACAAATACACACATTGACTCTTTGAATGATCATCTCCTTTTCTTATACTAATTTGTTGATATGCAAAATTATTTTTACATAAGTCAGTATACAAAATTTATTAAGTGATATTCGATTCTATACAAAACATTATTATTATAAATAGAACAACAATTGTTCTTAATTATAATACCAAAGATTTCATTGTCCATGATAAAATGGAAATAATATTTTTAACAAGAGGCTGGAATCTGATAACAACTTATTGACTTAATAGATTTGCCCGTAGGCATTGCTAAACTATAAGTTTCTATGGCTAATATGGCAACCTTTGCTTCATTTTCCTCACATAGAATTTCTTATCTTTGTTTAACTTTCTACTACTTGCTTGGTCCTTCATAAATCTATATTTATGATAACCAAAATCGGTATCCAATACCAAAGTAGAACCTTGACTTAAAGAAAAATTTATTTCAATCATGAACAAAAAGCGTATTATGGCAAAACTTCACTAAGCTTCTTTGGTTAGCCTCTGCAAGATGCTTCTCATGATTTCTTTCCGGTGTCGGGCTTATTTAGTGGAAGCAAACTCCTTTCTTTATCCGTATCGGTTTTGTTCTTATTATCCTTTGTTTATGCCTTTCTATTTACCTTCTTTGAATCGTTCTTCTTTTCGGAAGATCCTTTGGCCCCTACCGGTAAGACTTGATCTTTCTTGGTTGGAAAGTGACTCTCGACATTTTTCAACAAGTTAAGCAAAAACAAAGGCGATATCTAACTTGTTTATATGAAAAATTCACAACAATTGTGAAAAGAGTTAGGGAGTGAGTCCAAGATCAAATCTTGGCTCAACTCTCCATCCATGACAAAACCCGTTGTCTAATTGATCAATCAAATTGATTATGTTAAGAACTTTTTGCATGCATACTATAGTGCCATTATCCATTCTTGATCGGAAGAGCTCCTTAGATATGTCGATATCTATCGGTCCTACTTTCCTCACCATCGACTACTTGATGTGCGGGAATATAGTAGAAGCATCCATAGTTTCATCTTGTATTTGAAGCTCGTTACTCGTGGATGCGAGCATGATGCATTGAGCCAATTGTGCATCATCTTGCCACTTTCTAAAAGTAGCAATCTCTTCCTCTCGGAGGCATTATCGCAACCATTGAGGGGATAGGCGTATTAAGGATATAAGATAGCTTTTTAGCCATGAGAACTATTCTCATATTCCTTAACCAATCCATTTAATTGATGCGGTTAAAATAACATCTAATATGTTTCTTGATGATAGTAATTTAGACATTGTAAAATTACGTAAATGAATTTGTAATTAACAACATTTTAACATACATTCTTTTATTAATTACCAAAATAATTTAGGTCTTGTTTTAAATTGGTATCTCCACTATTTTCTTCAAACTATATTACCCTCACTTATATAGTTAAGCAAAATCTAATTAAAGATTTGCTAGTGAGATTAAGGATCCCATTTCAAATGTATATAGCCTTGTGGTGACACTGACAAACTATATATAAATAAATAGGTAGACAACTTTTGTCGATTACATCAACTATCTGACTCCTTGTATTTTGCCTCTTAGATTATTTTGATCAGTGGTGGCACATCAGAATCAAAATTATCAAGTTAAGTCAAACCTAGCACTCCATATATTCAAAAAGAAAAATATCATCCTTGTGGTGACCTGACAAAACAATATTGTTCAATTTTCTTTATAAGCATCAAATGTGATAAATTAACATCTTAAATACTTAATACTTGCCTTGTGGTGACACAACAAACTCATATTAAATATTTAATACTCTATTAATTTTATCATGCTAGAAAGCGACGTTCGATATTCAAATATCTTTGAGCGCTTAGGACTTTAATATAAAAATTGAGGGGTTTGTTATTAATTTGTCTCATCTTGTTTAGCGTGCATGCATATATATATATATAAAATCGCGTCATATTAATGAACATACGAAGCATGTTTGCATAATATATAATATATATAGTATAAGCATGCACATATAGAATACTATATTCTACCACGGATTGATTATGGACTTTTATTCTAGTTTGGTTCACTAGAGCCACCAAGTGAACAAAAAAGGTCAAACCCCAGGGTGCGAGAAATAATATTTAAATATAACTATTACATTTAAACTTGGGGCTCCATTACAAAGCGGGTCTTAAGCGCTCCTTGCTCCTTGATCTCTAATTCTTCAAAATTAATTCTAAATATTCTATTACAAAACTATTTTAAAATAAATAGAAACCTTGATCGTGATCGAGGGAAATACATAGGAGAGAGATAGAATTTACATTATTAAGAAAAATTAGAGAAGGCAGTCTCTGAGACCCCATTTAATAAAACCCATACATTCATGCATCAACTAAAATAAAATCCAATCGCATTGGTCGATAGTCCATAATCAATCCCATTTATTATCATACACATCACCATATGCATCGATAAATAACATTCATCTCATGAATAATAAACATTTAATATATATATTGATATCATTTAATGGGCAAATTTAGTTAGTATAAAATTTAATTTTGAATCAAAATAAACTCCTTTATTTTAATCCAAATTTAAATCAAAATAAAACTATTTTATTTTAATTTATCAATTTTGAATAAAATAAACTATTTTATTTTAATCAAAATCTTTAATCAAAATAAACTCCTTTATTTTAATTAATTATGGAATCGATTCCATATATATAAAAAATCTTTAATTAAAATAAACTCTTTTATTTTAATTAATTATGGAATCAATTCCATGTAAAAAAAAAAAAAAATCTTTAATTAAAATAAACTCTTTTATTTTAATTAATTATAGAATTCATATTATGTATAAACTTCTTTATTAAAGGAAACACGGATTATCTTTCCTATTCACAAATAAACTATTTTATTTTGAATAATATGAAATCTTATTTCATATCTAAATAAACTCCTTTATTTAAGGAAAGATGGATTCTCTTTCCTATTCACAAATAAACTATTTTATTTTGAATAATATGAAATCTTATTTCATATCTAAATAAACTCCTTTATTTAGGAAACAAGAATCCAATTTCAACTCCAATTAGTTATCATGGAATCAAATTCCAACTCTAATTAGTTAGCATGAAATTTTAATTTTAAAATTAAAATAAATCTTTTATTTTAATATTAAAATAAACCTTTTATTTTAAGATTAAAATAAACCTTTTTATTTTAATTATAAAATTATTTAAAATTAAAATAAAACTTTATATTTTAATATTAAAATAAACCTTTTATTTTAAAATTAAAATAAACTTTTATTTTAATTATATAATAATAATATATATATATATATATATATATATATATATATATATATATATATATATATATATATATATATAGTTCCTTTTATTTTCCAAGACAAGCGTTCTCGATTTCGTGCCATGTTTACAAAAAAAATAAACCAGGATTTTTAGTGCATCGATTAATTTCTGTAATTCGTTCTGGTCATTTATTCAAAAAAAAAAAAAAATAACTAAAATAATTATATACTTGAGGATTTTGCGGGTAATATATATGAAATTAAATAGCTCTTACGATACAATTTAAATTCAAGGAAAACAAAACCGTTATTAAAAAAATTGGCTTTAGCAAAAAAAATATTGATTTTGGTTTTTTTTTTTTTTTTTTTTTAAATTTTATACAATTAAATTATGCCCAATTAAATTGTTCTAAACACATATCAATATAATATCAAATTAAAACAATTAATAATTCGCATAAAGGTTTGGCTCGATACCCTTTATTAGGTTTGTAATATTCATAATATGATCAAATTGCAAAAAAGTCTTGAGCGTGTAAAATCGAGAGTTTAAAAAAAATTTACAAACCATATACGGATCACCCTTTATGCACAATTATTAATTAAGCGAAAAGATAAAGAATAAATCATACCCTTGAAGATCGAGCTTCCTCAGTCTGAGTTCACCTCAAATCCTTTCGCGTTCGATCTTGAATCCGGGTTTGGTTCCTTCCTTTGATCAGCGTTAGCCACCCGAATGTTTGGCCTCAGAGGTGATCCACCGAGGAAGAAGAAAATTCAAGAAAAGGGGTGGTTGGCTAAACCCTAGTTTTTCTATCTCTATAGAAAAAGGTGTACTCTCCAACTATTGGAATTATTACGTAGTTGTTGAAAAAAGTCAACAACCATAACACACCGTAATAAGACTCCTCTTATTTATAGATGTGGGCAACCCATCTTAACAATTAAGGAATTGGGTTTTATTTAATTAATTAAATTCTTTTAATTAATTAAGCTCCCTAATCTTATTAGGGATAATTAATTAAACTCTTTTAATTAATTTAACCTCCTAATCTTATTAGGAATAAATGAGAAATACTTATATTAAATTAATTCCTAAACTCTTTTAGAAATTAAAATAATAATAATTGTAATAATATTAATAAGACTCCTCTTATTAATTTTTATTTAATATTTCTAAAATATTAAATAATAAATATTAAGCTATTTAATTTATTCTATCACCATAGATTAAATTAAATATACATAACTATATTATTACGATTATGCCATTAACTTCTTAAATAATTATTCTTCCTTTTATGGTGTGACCCTTTAGGTTCTCCATATTAAGCCAGGTTGTGAATAAATCAATTAGAACAATTCTAATCTTATTTAAATAAATAAATTAAACAATTAATTTATTTAAATAAATAATATTTATTCTACAATAGGGATAAAGCCTCCTAGCGATCAGCGACTTTCCGGATAATATAGATTTCAACATTAATCATTAAAGAACCTTTGAGTAAATAGTTCTGAAATACAATTCAATCCTTCCACCATCTGATGTCCCGATTAAATATAAGGCATGGAATTCTTTGTCAAGTCTTATTTTATTTAATTATATGTATTTCGACTCTTAAATGCTGACTCAAATAATGCAAATTAGAAACTCCTTTCTAATTTCATTACGCCTTAACCGAGGACTACTTGGGTTGTCATTTATCGAATCACATAGGACATTTCTCTTCTTTTATTAGAAGTGGTAGATTCTTTATTGATCATACATTATCTCCATGTACTGACTTATTATACCCAAGCATACCCTTTGATATACCCTAAGGGTCTTAAGGAATAAGTCAAAGTATAACTCATCATACACAAGATACTATGATGATCTCAAAGTCAAGGATCACTTGTACTACTATCACTCTGAGAATTCTATTATTGTGAAATAAAACTCCATTAGGTATTCCTTAGCGAGCCACGTTCGATGAACTTATTCTCTAATAAGCACCTACATACTTGCTTTAGTGTCTCCACACAAATGATCATGAGATCAATCATCCTCATCGATGAGCAAACAGCGTATGTACCAATCTATCGGATTCACTAATCCCCGATTTAGTAATCAATGATTGGGAACTATTTTAGTTTTAAGCTTTCTAAGAATTTAGATCTCATTAGAATGATCATCATCATTATTCTAAAAGCATTGCTTAAAACTATGGGTTTATCACATATTATAAAAAAAGCGACATCATGTAGATAATTAAAAGCCTTTAATAAATTAATACTTTTTATTAATAAATGAATAAGATTATTACAAAGTATATGCTTTATCATCAAACATGATTGGCTTGTGTGCATACTACTTTACTGATTATTATTACTATACTCATGTTGATTTCATATTGTATCCGGTTGAGCAATTGTTTTGCTCACTCTTATATATTAAAACTCATTTGCGATTAAAGAAGAGAAGGTAGATGAACCTTCGCTCTAGCAAAGGAAGATGAAAATGTGCAAGTGATGAAGACTTGTAATTTTACTTTGATTGAGATGTTAGATTTTTATTATGATGATCTTAGACTTGGTTTTAATGAAGTTTATTTAATTTCCGCATATGAATGATTGTAATTAAAGGTTAGATAACCTGGGAGATTTTATTATGTAACCCTTTAATGGGAAAGGTTTTATTTATCCAGTTTTATTTTGATTGGGTAGTTAGATATGAATGTTTGATTAAGTGAACACCAGATCCTGTGGGAATGAAGTACCTGGATTTGGGGGTGTCACACATACCCTAGAAATGACTGCATATCTACGAAAAGGTAACCTCAAAATCCAACCCCAAGACTCCATGAAAGTTATAAGCACAGAGGATTCCTAATCTTAAGAATGTTAAGATAAGATGTTGTCCAACTTATGTGAAAAGGTTTCAAAAGATAAGCTTGGGACAAGATTTGACAAGTGCAGATTTTTGGGACATCCTAAAGTATGTTTAGGGTATTTGTTACAAAACACGCTACCTTCTAAGATAAATGTGTTTATCATTGAATGAGCTAGTTGGAGGATAATAGATCTTGAAGAGTTCAAGAACCACAAATCACTATAAGTCAAATAAGAGGAACCTATGGATAGACTTATTGTACCACAACCAAATTGTAAATCTATAATAGTATTGAAGATACCTAGAAGGTATGGATTCATCATAGATAATGATGATGAGGTACACATCATAAAGATGATGGTCTAGTTACATACGATGAGGTAAGAGTTGTAGACACTTAGAGAAATGGATTGAAGCAAGCTTCTCAAAAATGGAATCTTTGATATGATGAGATAATCAAAGGAGTTTGATTTTATCAAAAACAAGAATAAACCTAGTGTGTACAAAAGGGTTAGTGTGAGCGTCATAACATTCCTAGTAATATATGTTGTTATATTACGGATAAGAAATGGCATATTAATGCTACAATCAGTAAAGATAAAGTTTTCTAAGCATTCCACCATGAATGATTTGGGAAAAAGTATCTAAATTGGGGATAAAAATCTATATAAATGGATTTAAAAGGATGATTGGCTTAACCTAAGGAACGTATATTCATTTGATGCTAAATTCTTTTAGCATGACAAACTCCAAGAGATGTCTCATGTTGATGAGTCATGGAGTGTATCTCTCTTAATATTCCCCATAGACTCCTAAAAGAGAGATCACATGAGTGACAATCATGTATGCAATGAAATATACGAGACCTGATGTTAATCGGTCATATTCTAGAGATCAATATAAGATAGTGAAAAATATCTTAAAGTACTTAACCGGCACTAAGAAGGGTTTCAAATAGCAAAGAGTTGCAGTTTTAGTCATAAAGACAAAGCATATAGCTATAAATGAAGCTGCAAGTTAATTGTTTGGATGAAAAGTTCATTACAGAACTAGGAATAGTTACTAAGTCTCATCTTGGATCTAAACATGTGTTGTGGCATTTTCATTTGATTATAAGAATCATTGAAAGATGGGAAATCACTATAGAGATAGTGGACTCTCAAGAATAACATTACATATCCATTTACTGAAGCTTATCCAACAGCAGGATAATCGTCACTTAGAGAAGAAAGGTATGAGATGTCATGGCGATTGGCTTTAGTGCAAGTGGGAGATTGAAAGTAGTATACACACAAGCCAATTATGTTTGATGATAAAGCATATACTTTTGTAACAATCTTATTCATTTATTAATATAAAGTATTAATTTATTAAAGGCTTTTAATTATCTACATGGTGCTGCTTTATAATATGTGATAAAAACATAGTTTTAATCAATGCTTTTAGAATAATGATGATGATCATTCTAATGAGATATAAATTCTTAGAAAGCTTAAAAACTAAAATAGTTCCCAATCATTGGATTACTAAATTGGGGATTAGTGAATCCGGGTAGATTGGTACATACGTTGCTTGCTCATTGGATGAGGATGATTGATCTCGTGATCATTTGTGTAGAGACACTAAAGCAAGTATGTAGGTGCTTATTAGAGAATAAGTACACGTGGCTCGTTAAGGAATACCTAATGGAGTTTTGCTTGTCTGTTAATAGGAATTCCTATAGTGATAGTAGTACAAGTGATCCTAGGACTTGAGATCATCATAGTATCTTGTGTATGATGATTTATTCTTTGACTTATTCCTTAATACCCTTAGGGTATATTATTGGTAAATTTTGCAACCGATAAAACACGCGCAAGCATACGCGGTCAACAAGTAATATATGATAAGTAGAGTGTCGTACCCACGATGAAAAAGTGTTTGGTGCTAGTCAAATACTAAAATTGGTTCAATATTGTCTTATCTAAATAAATAATTGGAGATGGTGTGTTAAATTATATGATTAAAACTGTAGAAATAAGAGATTGAGTTGTACAAGGAAGTCAAGCTAGGATTACAATTCCCCTAATGTGTAGCCTAATCTATTAACTCTCCACATTACAAACGAATCAAAGGAATGGTCAACCGAGAATAGTAATTACACATAAGCCTCTTTCAAAAGTTAAATGCACATCCCTAGCTAGATGAATAATAATAATTCTATGGTGAAAATAATTAGACTAGGGTCATTAATCTTAATCTCAAGGGCTACACAAGGAAAATAGAGATATGTCTATCCTATTAAGCAAATTTGTCGACGTCGGGATTTTTATTGTCCCTTTTATGTTCTTGTCATTTGGTGTTCTCGTGTTAGGTGAGATTTGTTTGAAAAAATAAGTTGTGAAAATGTCCAACATGTATATGTCTACGATTGGACTGTAAGAGTCACCAATTGGTATTTTTAAATGGTTGTACCAACTCAACCGAGAAAAGGTTTGCACATTGACCTAGTGATGTAACACTGCTTAACAGGTCTGTGAAACCGAGATTCGTTAGGTACCAGGGGCTTGATTATGCGGAGGGAAGGTGTCAGGCATCCACCGACATCCGTGTTACCACGGTGACCGCCACTTTTCAATTAAACTATTATATGAATGTGTGTGTATGTGTGGGTCAATGTGCAATTATTTGGAAATAGTGATATGCCTCGTTTGCACCTATAAACAAAGGGTTTGAATTTGGCATAAAAGTCCAATTTTAACAAGATATAGTAATGATGTTTTGTAAAAGAGGTTTTTCAAACCCTTATGCTCAATAGTAATTGAGGCCATTGATACTTCTATTTTATTATGTGTTCGACTTGGTTGCTTTTATTTTTGAGATGCGAGGCATCTTTGAGAAAATAAGATACATAGAAGTACCGAACTCCTTATGGGCATGAGAGCCATCTAAGGAAATTCAAACACTGTGAATAATTTACAAGCTGGTTACAGCTGAAAAGGTACATCACGAGAACTAAATCTAAATTCAGAAGACTGAATCTGTGATCACATGATTCCTAGGCTCACATGATGTTGCAGTTTTTCTGAAAGCTGCAAGCAGTTAAATATATATATATATATATGAACAATCAACCACCATAGAGTAAACTCCATGGGAGATTGGAAATGTAAATATATAAAAGCTGTAAATATATATATAGAGACGATCAACCGCCACGAAGTAAAATTTAGGCGGGACTAAATGTAAATATATAAAAGCTATATATATATATATATAAATGATAAACCGCCACGAAGTAAACTCCTAGCGGGACTGAATGTAAATAAAGCAGTAAAAGGCCACGAAGTAAACTTTAGGCCTGACATAAATATATATATATATATATATATATATATATATATATATATCCAGGCTCAATCAAACAGAGTTTGATGGTAATAATATACATATATATATATACATAAGCAATAAACACTTCAGATATAAATCATGGCTGTGACGCCCCCAAAACAGGTATACATCACCCACCTTGAGTCGCCAAATACATGGTATATAAATCAAATACAAACTTAATTATACAACTGTCGGGTAATATACGACAAAACATAGCTGAGTGTTTAAACAAGAATATTGCCTTCTAGACAATATCCACTCTCAATGGAGTCCTCATTACAATTATTATCACACTATTTCACAAAATAGTGAGGACTACTAAAGCCACTTATCCTGGACCATCACTCCATTTCCGGACTCGTCCCAACTATATTCTCATTTCCTGAAGATAACAATGAAAGAAAAGGGTGAGCTCAACTAGCCCAGTAAGAAATATTATGACTAAGATAATGCAGAATAAATTATTTTTAGCCTTCAACAATATAACAACTGATATAATATAATAGACAACAAGTTTTAGATCAACAACTGCAGCGGAATAAGCAATCCATTAGAAGAGTCAAGTAGAGCATGATATCTACTATCTTCTATGATTTAAAAGTTTTTCATCAAATTTATCATTTGAGACTCGAATTTTAATAAATAAACCACATCATCGAATCATCCCTGCACTACGGGCCAAGGATATTCATGTAATCATCAATGGTCATGATTATACCAAATAATCCTTGGTCATAATCATACCAACAATTGTCCATCAATGCACTACGGGCCAATGAGGACTTTTATTACATCATTTATAACATTACGGGTCATGATTATACCGAATGATCCCTGGTCATAATCATACCAATCAACAGTCCATCTATGCACGTAAGCCAAAGATATTAATCATAATATAAGCATGAGGATGATGACAATGATATAAGAATTAATCAAACAAAATCAAGGATAAATGTTAAAGACTTTAAATTTATCCAGAGTTTAAAAATATCCAAATTGTCAACATGATACCGTTTTGTGGAGTAAAATTCAAGAATAATATTTATATATCAAAATTAATTTGGATAGAAAAGAAATATATTTTTTCGGGTGAATAATACTCCGTGAATAGTAACCTGTGAACAGTACTTAGGGAATAGTACCCCGATATGAAAAGTACCCCAAATACCTGAGTGAATAATATTCAGGTGAATAGTAATTGGGTGAATAGTAACCCGTGAATAGTAACTTGTGAATAGTACTCTGGCATGAAAAGTGCCCTGAATACCCGAGTGAATAATATTTTAGTGAATAGTAATCGTGTGAATAGTAACTAAATAAATAGTAACTCATGAATAGTATTAAAATCGTGAAGAGATCAATAATTATAAAGAAAGCTCGAATAATATTTCCATGAAAGATCTTTGGATGAAGCGCAAATATCAAGGATATTCTACTAATTTTATGGAGTATATAAGCCAAAACTTCAACAAAATGAGTATAGAATTCAAAATGCGAAAGCGAAATAATATTACTTACATACTATAGAGTATGGAAGAAAATATTATTTCAAGCTTAATATTGAACAAAATAACATCCTTACAATTGTTGAATGAAAATAATATTCCAACGAATATTTACTTGAAGATAATATTCCTACGAATATTGAGCGAAGATAATATTCTTTATGAATATTGAAAGAAAATAATATTCATACGAATATGAAAAATAATATCCCTTCAGAATGTGAAATAAATAATACCCCTTACATTTGTTGAAGCGAAAATAATATTCCTACGAATATTGAATGAAGATGATATTCCTTAGGAATATTGAATGAAATAATATTCATATGAATACGAAAAATAATATCTCTTCAGAATATGAAATATATAATACCTCTTACGAATGTTGAACACAAATAATATTCCTACAAATATTGAATGAAGATGATATTCCTTACGAATATTGAACGAAAATAATATTCTTTATGAATATTGAACGAAAATAACATTCATACGAATACGAAAAATAATATCTTTTCAGAATATGAAATAAATAATACCACTTACAACTGTTGAACAAAAATAATATTCCTACGAATATTGAACGAAGATGATATTCCTTACGAATATTAAACGAAAATAATATTCTTTATGAATATTGAACGAAAATAATATTCATACGAATACGAAAAATAATATCTCTTAAGAATATGAAATAAATAATACCCCTTACCTCAGAAGAAGACTGGATACTGGAGTAGTGAAGTAGCAGACTACTCTTCTTCTTTCTCCCTATAGCTTCTCTCTCTATAGCTTCTCTCTCTATAATTGCTCTTGTGAGTCTTAGTGAATTGGTGAGAATGAAGGAAGAATGAGCTTCTATTTATAGAAAAATATAGTTTCGATAATTGCACGTTTTTGGGCTCAAAATATTACAGTATAATACCTTTATGTTTTCCTTCATTTTTAATTTAGTCCTACAAGTAATATCAAACTTGCTCTACCTCTCCTAATAGTACATCATGTGAATCAATAGTTCAATCATGTGAATCAATAGTTCTATACATGTAAAAATACGAATTACAGTATAGTACCTCCATATATACCTCCATTTTTAACTTAGTCATGCAAGTATTATTAATCTTGCACCACCTCCCCTAATAGTACATGAATGTGAATCAATAGTACACACATGTGAATAAATAGTTATACTCATGTGAATTAATAGCAATTAATTGCTCAATTATCCGATTAATTACCCGATTGGTCAGTATAACTTCCAGACATCAATTATTATTGAAATAAATGTCGATTTCCACTAGCACTAATAATCACAACACAATGGAACTATCAATTCATCTTTAATTAACATGAACTTATTCATCATTAATATTATAACTCACAATATTTATCAACTAGGTCGTTCCTAGAAAAGAGGGGGCTTTCCGATAAGAATTTGTCTTTATTGGCGCACAATTAGGTGACCAAACCTCTCCCTGACAGAATTTCTAGACATTGTCAATATTGCAAATAATAATATGAATAACTTTGTCGTATCAATTATTGATTTAATAATATAAAAAATTGATACTGTGACAATAATTGATTCAATAATATGAGAGATATGATGCAATAATTATTGTAGCAATAATTGAGTATAAATGAGTGACTTCTTACGTAAGCATCAATAATCAATCTAAGTGCTACTATGCAACCACAGCAGTATTCTTTTTACTTTTACTACCAGGTAGTTCAACAGTTTTAACGGTAACACTTTAGCTGTTATTTTTAGAAAAAGATAATTCTGTTGTTTTCTAACTACGATAATACTTCCGTTGTGGGGTCCACCAATGATTATGATGTCGTATGAATATTCCCTGTTAAAACAAATATTCCCCGACTAATCGAATATTCTCCGACACAACGAATATTTTATATCAACTTGCTTACTTTACAAAATTTTCACATATCACCCTTAACTTTAACTTTTTATCAATTTAACCATTTACAAAATAAAATAATAATTATAAGAAAATTGAATACTTTCAGTTCATAAAATTCTAGGTCTTACAATCTCCTCTCCTTATGAAATTTCACCCTCAAAATTTACGTACGTACCTGGTATGCCGAAGAGGTGAGGATACCTCGTTAGATTCAAACTCTTGAGGTATAACCTTTAAGTGTAGAATATGATCCTTCTTATCCAAGATTTTAACACGTATCTCCTCATACGTTAAATCTTCGGCTATCTCATCTAGTTCTAATTCAATAATGTGGTTCGGGTCGTCCACATATTTACGTAACATCGATACGTGAAAAACGTTATGAACACGTAACATACTTGGCAGTAAAACGAGTCTATAAGCCACAGTTCCTACTCGATCGAGGATTTCGAATGGACCAATAAAATTGAGGGTTGATATTTCCTCTTTTCATCGACTCTTGCTTCTAGAATAACGCCTTCTTGAACCTTCTTCTTCGTATTCATTAGCTCCGGGTTTGTAGCTTGAACGGCTTTTAACTTTATTGATTAAAGTCGATTCTACTTGTATATTTGATATCACTACATGGGTCCTTAGAGTTTTTAACTCTATCTTCATCATTTGTAAGTTATACGAAATGGATTTTTGTGTTAACAACGTCGCACTCGTAAACACATACGATCTTTTACTCAATGCATCAGCTACCACGTTCGTTTTTTCATGATGATATTGAATGGTATGGTCGTAATCTTCAACAGCTCGAGCCAATGTCTTTGGCGCATTATACGTTTGTTTTTGTTGAAGAAATATTTAAGGGTTGAAGAAATGGGTTTTGTACTGGGTCAATACAAAATTTGATTTCACGCTCTAGGGTTAGGCTAAGAAGTCTTCAGAGAATACGTCAGAAAAATTATTAACAATAGAAATATCATTAAAAACTGTGACTCTCATCCCAATACTTGGATAACATGTCACATTGATACCTATCAACTTGGCACCGTTATCCACGGCGTCCCCCTACGGATAGTTTAGCTTTGGTGCATACCACACAAGGAAGTCAACAATGGAAGGATCGGGGCTATTTACTTATGGCTTGATATAACAGTGATTGACTTTAGTGGTTTGGTTGCTTGAATTCGTATAACATGTTGGTTAGGAATATGAAAGTTAACAACCTTACGAAAATAATAAATTTTGGCATGATGAGTAGTTAACCAAACGATTCCTAAAATCACATCAAGGGCAATTATTTTCAAAGAGATAAGATCGACAGGTAACGTGAAAGTGTCGATTTGAATTAAAAAGATTTATAAATAGTGGAGGTATCGACGGTTTCTACTAACGAAGTTTCAACCAATAAGTCAAAGTCTAACTTCTCTGGGGTCAAATTTAAATGTTGAGCGCAAGAAAGAGAGATAAAAGAATGGGTAGAACTAGTATCTAATAAGGTATAGACTTCGCAAGAATTTATAATTAACTAACCCGTGCTAACTTCGTTCGGGTTACTTACTTTTTGAGAAGTCACAAAAAACACTCTCCTTGAAACCACCGACTTTGTTTTGTCCGTATCCGCCTTTGGTGCCACCGTCCCTGCTGGACTTGATTTTTCTATAGGACAAAATCGAGCTTTGTGACCGTCTTTTCCACAACTAAAACATACCTTGGAAGGCTATGAATAGTTTGGACTTATGTGTCCCTCCTCTCCGCATCTGTAGCATCTAACTGGCGGTCGTTCTCCTCCCCTAGAATTTATTGTTGGTGTTGGTGCTGCTGTCGACATCTTCCCATCATCGTTAAATCTTCTATTCTGGAATTTTCTACTTCTATTTTCTTGGCCATGATTACCACCGAAGTGGTTACCATTCTTGGCATGATAATTTCCCCCAAAATGGTTATCATTGTTCTGATGGTCGTTGCCCTAGGTACGATTATTATCGTGTTGTTGGTCATTGCCTTTTGGTTGTGCCGACTCATTATCGCGCTCCAATAACTGAGCCCTATTCACAACATCTGAATATAAACAATGTTTATGAGAAATGAGGTATTGACGTATATTGGGTTTCCAACCTCTTAGAAACATTCGCATAATTCACTCCTCATTATCGACCAAATGGGATGCAAATCGGGATAACTCTGCAAATTTAGCCTCGTATTGCGATACGGTCATATTATTTTGCTCCAACTTGATGAATTCCACCTCCTTCTTGTGAAGAATACGTTCGGGAAAGTAATTGTCATTGAACAACTCTTGGAACTTCTCCCAAGACATCTTGAGTGCATCAGGCTAGGTACGCTTTACAGATTCCCACCAATAATCTGCCTTTTCACGCAACATAAAGGTGGCAAAGGGAACCTTTTGCTCCTCTAAGAATTCCAAGACAACAAATATCTTGGTGATTTGTTTTATCCACGTCTCTGCCTTAAGTGGTTCTGGCTCTCCCAAAAACTCCGGCGGTCCCAATAGTGACCATCTGAGAGTTGCCAGTGTTTCCACCTGCATTTTGAACAGGAGTCTTTCTCGCCTGATGTTGCATGAATTGCATAAAGCCTCTGAACATCTCAGCGTTCATCATCTGATCGGTGTTGTTATTTACTTGAGTATTATTGTCTTCCTGTTGCACATTATCCTGGGTTCTGATCGTTGGTGACTCAACGTTCTCATGTGCTTCATTGCCGATCTCAACATTTTCAGATGCCATTTTCAAACACTGTCACAAAACAAGGTTTAATTGACATATCACATATTATCCCTATACTCTGACCGACCGATTAAATACCAAATAAACTTAGGTAGATCATACTAGCGAAGGAATTACCCGTCTCTCCCCTCCTAGTTCTTGTCTCACATCTAAGCCAGGGATCATATCTCTAAACTTTGATACCAACTGTGATGCCCCCAAAAAAGGTATACATCACCCATCTTGAGTCACCAAATACATGGTACATAAATCAAATACAAACTTAATTATACAATTGTCGAGTAATATATGACAAAACATAGCTGATAGTTTAAACAAGAATATTTCCTTCTAAACAATATCCACTCTCAATGGAGTCCTCATTACAATTATTTTCACACTATTTCACAGAATATTGAGGACTACTAAAGCCACTTATCCTGGACCAAATACCCGAGTGAATAATATTAGCATGAATAGTAATTGGGTGAATAGTAACCCATGAATAGTAACTTATAAATAGTACTCCGGCATGAAAAGTGCCCTGAATACCCGAGTGAATAATATTTGAGTGAACAGTAATCGGGTGAATAGTAACCCGTAAATAGTTACTCATGAATAGTATTCCGTCATGAAAAGATCAATTTTAATCAAGAAAGCTCAGAATAATATTTCCATAAAAAGATATTGGATGAAGTGGAAATATCAAGGATATTCTAATAATTTAATGGAGTATAGAAGCCAAAACTTCAACAAAATGAGTATAGAATTCAAAATCTGAAACGTAATAATATTACTTATATACTATAGAGTATGGAAGAAAATATTATTTCAAGCGAATATTGAACAAAAATAACATCCCTTACAACTGTTGAATGAAAATAATATTCCAACGAATATTTAACGAAGATAATATTCCTACGAATATTGAACGAATATAATATTCTTTATGAATATTAAAAGAAAATAATATTCATACAAATATGAAAAATAATATCTCTTGTAATATGAAATAAATAATACCCTTATATGACCATTGAGCGAAAATAATATTAAATACGAATATTGAGCGAAGATGATATTCCTTATGAATATTGAGCGAAATAATATTCATACGAATACAAAAATAATATCTCTTCAGAATATGAAATAAATAATACCCCTTACGATTGTTGAACAAAAATAATATTCCTACGAATATTGAACGAAGATGATATTCCTTACGAATATTGAACGAAAATAATATTCTTTATGAATATTGAATGAAAATAATATTCATACTAATACGAAATAATATCTCTTCAGAATATGAAATAAATAATACCCCTTACACCTGTTGAATAAAAATAATATTCCTACGAATATTGAACGAAGATGATATTCCTTACGAATATTAAACGAAAATAATATTCTTTATGAATATTGAACGAAAATAATATTCATACGAATACGAAAAATAATATCTCTTAAGAATATGAAATAAATAATACACCTTACCTCAAAAGAAGACTGGATACTGGAGTAGTGAAGTAGCAGACTACTCTTCTTCTTTCTCCCTATAGCTTCTTTCTCTATAGCTTCTCTCTCTATAATTACTCTTGTGAGTCTTAGTGAATTGGTAAAAATGAAGGAAGAATGAGCTTCTATTTATAGGAAAATATAGTTTTGATAATTTCAGGTTTTGGGGCTCAAAATATTACAGTATAGTACCTCCACATATACCTCCATTTTTAACGTAGTCATGCAAGTATTATCAAACTTGCACCACATCCCCTAATAGTACATCATGTGAATCCTTAGTTCAATCATGTGAATCAATAGTTCTATACATGTGAAAATACAAATTACAGTATAGTACCTCCATATATACCTCCATTTTTATCTTAGTCATGCAAGTATTATCAATCTTGCACCACCTCCCCTAATAGTACATGAATGTGAATCAATAGTACACACATGTGAACAAATAGTTATAATCATATGAATTAATAGCAATTAATTGCTCATTTATCCGATTTCCACTAGCACTAATAATCCCAACACGATGGAACTATCAATTCAACTTTAATTAACACGAACTTATTCATCATTAATATTATAACTCACAATATTTAACAACCAGGTCGTTCGCAGGAAAAAGGGGACTTTCCGATAAGGATTTCTCCTTATTGGCGCACAATTAGGTGACCGAACCTCTCCTTGACAGAACTTCTAGACATTATCAATATTGCAAATAATAATATGAATAACTTTATCGTCTCAATTATTGATTTAATAATATAAAATATTGACAATGTGCAGCAATTATTGTAGCAATAATTGAGTATAACTGAGTGACTTCTTACGTAAGCATCAATAATCAATACCGTGTGCTACTATGCAACCACGCAGACATTCGCATTACTTATAATCTTAGGGTAGTTCAACAGTTTTAATTTTAACACTTTCGCCGTTATTTTTATAGAAAGATAATTCCGTCGTTTTTTAACTACGACAATACTTCCGTTGTGGGGTACACCAATGATTATGCCGTCGTATGAATATTCCCTATTAAAATGACTATTTCTCGACTAATCAAATATTCCCCGACACAACAAATATTTTATATCAATTTGCTTACTTTGCGAAATTTTCACATATCACCCTTAACTTTAACCTTTTATCAATTTAACCATTTACGAAATAAAATAATAATTATAAGAAAGTTGAATACTTTCATTTCATAAAATTCGGGGTCTTACACTGGCTCACCGAACAGAGTTCTATAACAGTTTATATATAATTATATATATATATATATATATATATATATATACAAAAGAAATAAAAAGCCACGGACCGAAGTCCGTGATACGCACACAACACGACTCTCAATGTGAATAACTATGTGTGTAGAAAGTGGAGAAAGGCTTAAAGAAATGTAAGAAGTCTTACAGTGGGCTGTCAAGAAGACTTAAAATGGCTTTAATTGAATGAACACTCAGTTTCCACCCGTAAAATAAAGCAAAGTATAAGCTCACAAGTGTTAAGAATGAGAAAGCACTCAGTTTATAGTGTGTACAGAGCAAAAAGGATATGGCTTCCTCACCTTTTCTCTCTTCAAAATGGCCACCCCAAGCCCTCTATTTATAGAGGGGGGAGCCATAGGTGTACCTGCGATAGCCTCTGGTTTACCTGCATCTGCACGGGGTGCCTCAGGTAACGTGGGTCCCTCCATCTCGAAGTGCATGCACTCGGACAATGCGTTATTCGCTCGAACCTTTATAACTTTCAATCCGGGAGTCCGATGGAAGCGTGCCATACCATTCCAGAAAGCTTTATCCGAGAGCTACGCCATGATATAGGATTTGCCCCTTTTTGATTTCGAGAAGTTTGGTCTATGACTGTAATAGAATATCCGGGTCTCCGTCAGGCAGTCCGTTAAGCTTTTTTGCGTAGTTTGCTCTTGGAAATTAAGATTTGGTTCTTGTGGGACTTCTTTTGAAGAAGTTTGAGTTTAAATGAGTTGATTTTATTAGATTTGAAGTTGTGTTAGAAAAATGACCATTTTGCCCCTCCCGATGTTATCTTTGATTTTTACACAGTTTTAGCAATCTTTCCTCAGGGTCATCTGTGTGGTTGGCTTGACCTTCTGGGGTTGACTCCGGACTATGAACTTGATCCCCCGGGGTTATCTCTGGGGTTAGAACTGATTTTTCCGGAGTTATCTCTGGAGTTGGAAACTGATTTCGCGAGGTTATCTCTAGGGTTTGAAACTGGATCTCCCGTGGATATTTCCAGGGTTGGAATTGATGTTGTGGTCCTGCAGGGTTATCTCTGGAATGTGAAAAAGATTCTTTTGTCCTCCTACATAGTTATTAATAGGAAAAAAAAATTTTGTGTGTGTACAGATGCCCCTCTTTATCATGTTCATGCAATGCAGAGGAATGGACATGATAAAGATTACTAGACACTTGAAATATTACAAGGTAATTTTTAATGATGCAAATCACAATGTAATGAATGTTATGATGAATGTTAAAATGTTTTCGCAAATCGAAGTTCACAAATTGCACATCACATTTCTCACTTTGCTTTTAGCCAATCGCACTTCGCAACTCGCACATCGCATTTCGTAATTCACAATTCGCAAATCGTACTTCGCCCATCGCAAATCGCTTTACCTTTACCGGTTACTATTGATGCCTATGATGGTGTTGACTCCAACGGTTTGGCTTTTTGTCGGTATCACCGATGCCTGTTTGATGAAGAGAAATTGAGATATTTTCTACATCTCTACTGGGGATGACGTTCTGAAATCACTGAACCTTCCTGATGTATACGCTGGTAGTTTCCAACGGTGCCTACCCTGCTGGTAGTTAGACAACAATGCTTACCCTCTTACTTGATGTCCCCAGCGGAGTCGCCACCTGTCGACGTCGGGATTTTTATTGTTCCTTTTCCATTCTTGTCTTTTGGTGTTCTCATGTTAGGTGAGACTTATTTGAAAAAACAAGTTGTGAAAAGGTCCAACATGTATATGTCGACAATTGGACTGTAAGAGTCGCCAGTTGGTATTTTTAAATGGTTGCACCAACTCAACTGAGAAAAGGTTTGCACATTGACCTATTGATGTAACACTGCTTAACAGGTTTTTGAAACAGAGATTCGTAAGGGTCCGGGGGCTTGATTATGCGGAGAAAAGGTGTTAGGCACCCCCCGACATCCGTGTTACCATGGTGACTGCAACTTTTCAATTAAACTATTATATGAATATGTGCGTGTGTGGGTCAGTGTGCAATTATTTTGAAGTAGTGTTATGCCTCGTTTACACCTATATACAAAGGGTTTGAATTTTGTATAAAAGTTCAGTTTTAACAAGATATAGCAATGATGTTTTATAAAAGAGGTTTTTCAAACCCTTATACTCAATAGTAATTGAGGCCTTTGATGCTTCCATTTTATTATGTGTTCGGCTTGATTGCTTTTATTTTCGAGATGTGAGGCATCTTCGAGAAAATAAGATACATAGCAGTGCTGAACTCCTTGCGGGCATGAGAGCTATCTAAGGAAATTCAAACACCGTGAATAATTTACAAGCTGGTTATAGCTGAAAATGTCCATCAGGGGAACTGAATCTAGATTCAGAAGACTGAATTTGTGATCAAATGATTCCAAGGCTCACATGATGTTACAGTTTGTATGAAAGCTGTAAGAAGTTGAATATATATATATATGAACGATCAGCCACCACGGAGTAAACTCCACGGAGGATTGGAAATGTAAATATATAAAAACTGTAAATATATAGAGAGACGATCAACCACCACGAAATAAACTCCAAGCGGGACTGAATGTAAATTTATAAAAGTGGTAAATATATATAGAGAGATGATCAACTGCCACGAAGTAAACTCCATGCCTGACAGAAATGTAAATATATATATATATATATATATATATATATATATAAAGGCGGTAAACGCACCAGATATTATATCCAGGCTCAATCAAACAAAGGTTAATGGTAATAATATATATATTGTCGACATCAGGATTTTTGAGTGTCCCTTTTCGTTACTTGTTCTTTGGTGTTCTCATGTTAATGTGAGATTTGTTTGAAAAAAACAAGTGAAAAAGGTCCGACATGTATAATGTCAAAGATTTAACTTTAAGAGTCGCCGATTGGTGTTTTTAATCGGTTGCACTAACGTTAATCAGAAAAAGGTTTGCACATTGACCCGGTGATTTGATATTGCTAAAGCAGATTACGTGAAACCGAGATTCATTTTGGGTCCGGGGGCTTGATTATGCGGAGGGAAGGTGTTAGGCACCCCCCGACATCCGTGTTACCACGGTGACCGCCACTTTTCAAAGAAACTGTTATATGAATGTGTGTGTGTGTGTGTGGATCAATGTGCAATTATTTGGAAGTAGTGCAGTACCTCGTTCGTACCTATATACATAGGGTTTGAATTTATAGAAAAATTTAGTTTTAAACAAGATATAGCAATGTCGTTTTGTAAAAGAGGTTTTTCAAACCTTGTGCTCAATAGTAATTGAGGCCTTTGATGCTTCCATTTTATTATTAAATGTTCGACTTGTTTGCTTTTATTTTTGAGATGCAAAGCATTCTCGAGAAAATTATATACAGCAGTGCCGAACTCCTCATGGGCATGACAGCCATCCAAAGAAATTCAGACACTGTAAAATAATGTACAAGCTGCTTAAATCTGAAAAATGTCCATAATGGGAACCGAATCTAGATTCAGTAGACTGAATATGTGATCACATGATTCCTAGGCTCACGTGATACTACAATTTATATGGAAAGCAGTAAGCAGTTATGTATATAAAAGATGTACATATATATATACAGACATGATCAACCACCACGAAGCAACTTCATGGGGGATCGGAAATATAAATATATAAAAGCGATATATATATATATATATATATATATATATATATATATATATATATATATATATATGGACATGATCAACCACCACAAGTAAACTCTAGATGGGACAAAATGTAAATAAAGTCAGTAAAAGCGATCAACTACCACTTAAGTAAACTCCAAAAGGAGACGAAAATGTAAATAAAAAAGGCGTAAAAGGCCACGAATTAAACTCCATACGACATAAATGTAAATGTAAATATATATATATATATATATATATATATATATATATATATAAGAAGTTCAGGCTCATCGAATGAGTTCGACAATAGTTTATATATATATATATATATAAGCCAATAAACGCTCGCATCAAGTTCAGCTCAATCGAGGCATAACTCGATAATGTTAGTCCGTATAAAATATATATATATATATATATATATAAGTATATATATACAGACAGAAATGAAAACCACGGACCGAAGTCCGGGCAAACACGCTCACACGACTCTCAACGTGTACAACAATGTGTGATAATATGAGAAGAAAACAATATAGAATGTAAGAAGGCTTATAGTGGGCTGCCAAAGTAGACTTCTATGACTCTATGTGGACAAACACTCAGCTCTCGCGGGTAAATATATAACTGTATGTGTGCTAATAGGTGTTTAAAAAGAGCAAACACTCAATATGGGGGTGTACAAAGCCAATTGGACAGGGTTCCCTCGCTATTTCTCTTGCAAATATGGCTGGCCCAAGCCCCATATATATAGAACTGATGGCCGTAGGTGTACCTACAGCAGCGTCTGATACACCTGTGGCTTGTCGTGGTGCATTCGAGCCTCGCGTGTCCCGTCATCCCGAAGTACGTGTACTCGTGTAATGTAATGTCCGCTCAAACTTGTAGAACTTCAATCCGAGCATCCGAACGAGGTGTACAAGACCATCTTCGGACTGCTTTTGTTGAGAGTTATGCAATGACATGGGATTTGCCCTTTTTGATTCCAGGAAGATGGGTCCATGACCGAAATAGTATTCTCGGGTTCCCGTCAGACAATCCGGTGAGCTGTTTCGCGTAGTTTTCGCTCCGAAGTTAAGATATGAGTCTTGTGGGACCAATTATGAATAAATTTGAGTTCGCATGAGTGTATTTGATTTGAAGTGAAGTTGAGTTGGCAAAATGGCCATTTTGCCCCTCCCGGGGTTATCTCCGATTTTTGCACAGTTGTAGCGGGTTTTTCCCAAGGTTATCTCTGAGATGGTCATGCTGTTGACTCTGAATGTACTCAGAGTTATGTCTGAGGCTGTCTTGACTTCTCGGGGTTAACTCTCGGGTCGGGAAATGATGTTGTAGTCCTCCAGGGTTACCTCTGGAGTGTGAAAAAGATGATTTTTCCCTCCTACATAGTTAGTAACAGGAAAAGAAAATTTCAAGTGTCTATAGATGCCCCTCTTTATCATGTTCATGCAATGCAATGGAATGGACATGATAAGGATTAGTAGACACTTAAAATATGATAAGGTACTCTTAATGATGCAAATCGCAATGTAATGAATGTTATAATGAATGTTAATATGTTTTTGCAAATTGCAGTTCACAAATCGCACATCGCATTTCGCACTTCGTATTTCACTTTTCGCATTTGGCCAATCGCACTTCGCAAATCGCACATCGCATTTCGCATATCGTAGATTGCAGATCGCAAATCACAATGAATGTTATGATGCATGATTAAAATGTTTTTGCAAATCACTTTACCTTTACCGATCATTGCTAATGCTTGTGTTGACTCCAATGGTTTGGCATTTAATCGTTGATGCTTATTTGATGAACATAAGTTGAGATGTTTTCCACATCTCTGATGGGGATGAAGTTCTGAAATCACTAGACCTTCCTGATGTATACGGTGGTAGTTTACAACGGTGCCTACCCTGTTGGTAGTTGAACACGCTGCTGTTATCGCCCGATTATTTTGGTTCTTACTCGAACGATGGTATTCAAAGCTTTCATCACTGAACTGTCTTGATGTCGCGCTGAATTTGAAGATAATGGTTTTGAATACCGGATCTTCCGATACCTTTGCTAAAGTAATATTTAAAGGTTCACTTTGTTAGACTCTGCCTGATGTTACGCTTGATAGAAATCTACGTTGATGTAGCGCTTCACCCTTTTTGAGGTGATTTGGAGTTTCCTTTCTCTGTTGGGTGATGGTGCCCCATTTCCTTGAATATTTGATTCGCAACACGGCTGAACTGATGACCTGAATGCCGTTGATATCCCTGGAGGGTGCAGCTCACTTTTTTACTGTCGAACTTTTGAACTTCAGTGTAGAGACCTCAATTTTATGAGGATTTGACACAAATTAACACATTTGTCAGTGTAGATTTCATTTGCTAGACCTTTTGTCATTGGCCTTGAGTTAAGAACTTTTTGAGAATTTTCCCTTTCTTTCGTAGGGGCACGCTAATGTCGCCATGATTTCTTTCAGGAGTTTTCCTTCTTTTGATGAGAGGCCTGATCCCGCCTTTAAAAACCTTCACTTTCTTGGAATCGGAAAATGCCCCAGTCCTTTCGCATACTGATGTCGGGGATTCATACGAGAAACTCTCTTTGTTGATGAAGTCACAAGTGAGTAATATCCAAATCGCTAATGAGCTGATGTGAGGGAAGCTTTGATGACGATGGACCATGCTGATGGTGTTGATTGGGGCATTTTCCCCTTTAGGATGTTTAATAAATGCCCTAGTGTTGAGTTGTCATTGTTTCCGAGATTGCCCAAGTCTTGTTGTAGTGGTGGCAATATCGGGTTGTCGTCGATTTTGAAATTTCCCCAGCCTTCCTTGTTTTCTGGGATAGTCACTTTGACAGATGGGCTGATAAGATGTCGAGATCGCATAAGGCTTTTCTTTTGTACCAGATGGTGAACAAGTATAGGACTTGGGTTTTGATGCCTTCAATCATTATTCCTGACTTGTTATTGCAATCGGTCTAGATTTTCTTCTGATTTGATGAAGACTCGTGATTAAGGGTGTTGAATCTTTGAAGGTACTCGCTGCTGGTTGTCTTGTAGCACACAAAGTGATCCAAATATTCCTTGAATACTCGGTTCATCATATCCATGAAGGCAGCAGGAGCATTAGTCAATCCAAACAAAATGACTAGGAATTTATAATGCCCGTACCGAGTTCTGAAAGTCATCTTTGGAATGTCATCGGTTTTAATCTTCAATTGGTGATATCCGAAACGAAGATCAATCTTTAAAAAGAATGTAGCGCCTTGCAACTGGTCAAACAGATCATCAATACGAGGTAACAAGTACCTATTTTTGATGGTGACATGATTCAACTCCCGATAATCAATAAAAAGTCGCATCCTTCCATCTTTATTCTTCCCGAATAGAACAGGAGCACCCCAAGGAGACGTACTAGGACGAATGAAACCGATGTCTAACAATTCCTATAGTTTGGTTTTTAACTGCTGAAGTTCAATAGGAGCCATTCGATATGGGGCTTTGGAAATGGGTTTTGTCTGGGATTCAAGGTCGATAAAAATTCAATTTCACGCTCTAGGGTAGGCGGGAAGTTCTTCGGGGAATCGTCAGAAATTTATTAACAATAGAAATATCATTCAAATCGGCGTATTTTTATTTAAATCCGTGACATGGGCTAAGAAAGCTTGACATCCGTTTTTCAATAAACGAATAGCTTTATGGCTTGATATGATAGTGATTGACTTTAGTGGTTTGGTTGCTTGAATTCGTATAATAGGTTGGTTAGGAATATTAAAGCTAATAACCTTACAAAAATAATCGATTTTAGCATGATGAGTAGTTAACCAATCAATCCCTAAACTCACATCAAATGCAAGTATTTTCAAATAGATAAGATCGACAGGTAACTTGCGTTTACCGATTTGAATCAAATAAGACTTATAAATAGTGGATGTAATGAAGGTTTCTCCCAACGGAGTTTCAACAGATAAATCAAAATCTAATTTCTCCGGAGTCAAATTTAAACGTTGAGCGCAAGTAGGAGAAATAAAAGAATGGGTAGAACCGGTATCAAATAAAGTATAAATTTTGCTAGAGTTTATGATTAGCTTACCCGTGATCACCTCGTTCGGTTTTCGCTTTTTTTGGGAGGTTACAACAAACGCTCTCCCTTGAACTACCGGTTTTGTCTTGTCTGGGACACCCTTTGATGCCTCCATCCCAGTTGGACTTGACTTTGGTGCACGACAAAATCGGGCTAAAGCGACCTTCTTTTCCATGATTGTAACACGCTTTGGATACGCATCATATGATTTTGGTGATGTGTCCTTCCCTCCACATTTGTAACATGACCGAACCACGGTCGTTCTCCTTCCTTAACAATAGGTCTTTGGTCTTTGACGTCTTTCTATCATTATTGAATCTCCTCTTCTTGAAATTTCCACTTCTATTATCTTGGCCATGATTACCACCGAAGTGGTTACCATTTCTAGCATGTTGATTCCCTCCACGTTTGTTGTCACCGCTTCGATGATTCCTACCACTGGTATTATCGACTTGTCGGCTGTTCTTTCTTGGTTGGGTTGACTCATTATCGCACTCCAATAACTGAGCCCTATTTACAACATCTGAATACAAACACAGTTTGTGAGAGATAAGGTATTGACGTATCTCGGGTTTCAAACCTCTTAGAAACATCCGCGTCATTCTCTCCTCATTATCAACCAAGTGTGATGCAAACCGGGACAACTCAGCAAACTTGGCTTTATTACTGTGACACGGTCATATTGTTTTGCTCCAGCTTGATGAACTCTACCTCTTTTATGTGACGAATACTTTCGGGAAAGTACTTGTCATTGAACAGTTCTTGGAACTTTTCCCAAGTCATCTTTAGTGCGACAGGTTGAGTACGCTTTATAGATTCCCACCAGTAATCTGCCTCCGCTCGCAACATGAAGGTGGCAAAGGGAACCTTTTGCTCCTCAGAGCATCCCAAGACATCAAATATCTTGGTGATCTATTTTTTCCACGTCTCCGCCTTAAGTGGTTTTGGCTCTCCAAAAAACTTCGCCGGTCCCAGCTCCTTAAACTGTTTAGCGGTGACCGTCCGAGAGTTGCCAGTGATTCCCCCTGCATTTTGAACAGGAGCCACTCTCGCCTGATGTTGCATGAATTGCATAAAGCCTTTGAACATCACATCGTTCACCATTTAATCGGTGTTATTGTTTACCTGAGGATTATTGTCTTCCTGTTGCACATTATCTTGGGTGTTGATCGTTAGTGACTCAATGGTCTCATGTGCTTCATTGCTTATCTCAACATTTTCGGATGTCATTTTTAAATACTGCCACAAAACAAGGGTTAATTGACATGACACATATTATCCCTATACTATGACCGACAAATTAAATACCAAATAAACTTAGGTAGGTCATACTAGCGAAGGAATTCCCCGTCTCTCCCCTCCTAGTTCTTGTCTCACATCTTAGCGTGAGGATCATATCCTAAGCTATGATACTAACTGTGATGCCCCCAAAATAGGTATACATCACCCATCTTGGGTCGCCAAATACATAGGTAATTGAATATAAATACAAACTTAGTTATACAACATGAGGCTGTGAGTTTTAATTCAAATATTGTCTTCTGCATGTATTCAAACTCAAAATAAGTCCTCATTTATTATCACACTATTTTACTGGGATAGTGAGGACTACTAATGCAAACATCTCGGACCAATCTACTCCGTTCCCCGACTAGTCCCGCCACGTTCTCATTTCCTGAAGAGAAAAATGAAAGCAAAAGGGTGAGCTCAACTAGCCCAGTAAGAAATATTATGACTAAGATAATGCAGAATAAATTATTATTAGCCTTCAACAATGTTAAACTGATAAAATAAAATAAACATCAAGTTTAACTGCAGGGGAACAAGCAATCCATTAGAAGAGTCAAGTAGAGCATGATATTTACTATCTTCTATGATTTAAAAAGATTTTCATCAACTTTATCATTTGAGACTCAAATTTTAATAAATAAACCACATCATCGAATCATCCCTGCACCACGACCAAGGATATTCAGGTAATCATCAATGGTCATGACTATACCGAATAATCCCTGGTTATTGTGAGACCCCGAATTTTATGAAATAAAAGTATTCAATTTTTCTATTTTGGTAAATAGTTAAATTAATAAAAGTTTAAAGTTAAGGGAGACATTTGAATTTTTTTTAAAGTAAGCAAGTTGTTATAAAATAATTGGTGGTAAAATACGCGTGGTTGCATAGTAGCACACGGTATCGATTATTGATGCTTATTTGAGAAGTCACTCGGTTATACTCAATTATTACTCTGATAATTGTCCGCATCATATCTCTCATATTATTGATTCGATTATTGTCACAGTATCATGTGCATAATATGTTATTTTGTTAAATCAATAATTGAGACGACAAGGTTATTAATATTATTATTTACAATATTAACGATGTCTAGAAGTTCTGTCAAGGAGAGGTTAGATAAACTAATTGCACGCCAATAGGGAGAAATCCTTATTGGAAAGCCCCCTCTTTTCTGGGAACGACCTAGTCGATTAATATTGTGAATTATAATAAAGATGATAAATGTTGTTAAAATTCTTAAGGTGATTTTTATGAAGTTTGCTTATTTTATGGATCTCCATTTACCCATTTTTCAAAACTATTAGGTAGAAAATTTTTAAAGGTGGGGCCCACATGTGGGGCCCATATGTGTTGAAAAATTGATTTTAGAAATGGGGGTGGGAGGGAGTTAATATATATATGTGAGGTGTGTATATAGATATATGTATATATGTATATATATGTATATATTATATGTGTGAGTGGAAAATGGTGGGGGAAAAGAAAGAGTGGAAGTGATGTGCGTATGATTATAGTATATATGTTTATTATGTGAGTAGGAAATGGTGGGGGAATGAAGTTGAGGTAATTAGTATTATATATATATATATATATATATATCTGTTTATAACATGTGGGTTTATATATATATATATTATATTTTATCTTGCTTTGTTATGATTGGTTGAAGGTTTGACAATTTGAATATGTAGTATCAAAATTTTCATCCGTGAGTCTTTGAAGTATTTCATCTGTGAAGAAATCCTTACACAGTGCCTTTCCATTCTCCTATAAATAGAAGCTTATTCCTTCATTATTTCTTACAAATTCATTGAAACTCCAGAGAGAGAAATTATAGAGAAACTATAGAAAATTATTTTGCTACTTCCCTACTCTTATATTCAGTTTCTTTAAAAGGTAAGGGGTGTTATTTCTTTTGTATTCAAGAAGAGAACTTCTGTTATTCCATTTCTTTATTTTTTTTGTTGGAATAACCTGTATACGCGGGGCTACCCTATACTTGGTGACATTCTTCTATTATTCTGTCTTTATTAATTTGTTAGAACATCCTGTCTGTGTGTTTTACACCAGACCTGGTTCTGTCTTTATTATTATTCTATTGGAATATCCTGTCTGTGTGTTTCACGCCAGACCTGGTTCCATTATTTATTATCCCGCATTTATTATTCTGTTGGAACATCCTGTCGGTGTGAATTTCACCTGACCTGGTTCCGTTATTTATTATTTTGTTGGGAATAACCTATCTGTGCGGTCTCTATTGCATGCATGGTGAATCGTTCTATTATTCCATTCTTTATTATTCTGTTGGAATAACCTGTCTATCTGGGTTACCACATGCATGGTGAATCATCCTTTATATTCATTCCTTATTAAAATGTGAAAATGATCTGTTTACGTTGATTATGATGAGAATCATAATAAAAGTATTAGACTGATAAAATTCATGGGAATATGAAGTATTAGTAAGTGTTATGATGAGTTATGTTGGTTATTATGTGAAAACATGAAAGTTTCTTAGAAATCACAAAGGGTTGAAAAATCAGATTTTGGTAAAAACGTAACATGAAATTCAATTGACCATATCTCCTATTATATTTCAAATTTTTGAGTGTGGTCAAGTCCTAGAGTTAGATCTATAAGTATTATAACTTATCCAAGTGGAATCACTGGAAAAGGTATTGTATATTTTCGTGGGGACTGATTTTAGTAAAGGAGGCAAAAGCTGCAAATTTTGAAAAAGCTACTGTTCAAATTTTTAAAAGGGCATTTTCGTCCACTTAAGTTATGAAAACAATTCTGGTCTTTTTGGACATGAAAGTATATGGTATAAAGAACATCCTGTCCAAAAATGAGCTCATTCTGACTTAAAATGAGCAAGTTATGACCATTTCAATATTTAGGTTTTTCCGACGAAAAATGCTATAACCGGAGTTCTATAACTCCGATTAG
Source organism: Panax quinquefolius (assembly GCA_020205615.1). NCBI lineage: Eukaryota > Viridiplantae > Streptophyta > Magnoliopsida > Apiales > Araliaceae > Panax > Panax quinquefolius. The sequence continues at coordinate 535,630 of JAINUW010000639.1, forward strand.
CATGAAATTTAAACTGGAAGCTTACGTTAACATGTGTAAGATTCTGCCAAGATTTGGGAATTTTTGGAGTTAACCTTGAGGTAGCTAATTTCTTAAGGAATTAATTAGGAATTGATTTTTGAAAAATAGTAAATGAATTTTAAAAATTTCGAGAAAAATATATGTTCAATATGGTACTATTTTATGCTTAATCCCAGAAAAGAATAATTTTTGGAACTGATTTGGTTTTTTTTTATGAAAATAATTTAGTTACGAGCATATGAGTTAAATATGTTATGCGAAGTTGAAGAATTGGTAAATATGATTTTAGGGCTTGAAAATCCTATATAAAGTATGTGCATATTTTTTTTATGAGTAATTTGATTTAGTTGATGAAATGCTTATAATATTGTCATCATCCTCATATTTATATTATGTTGAAAGTTATCTGTGGCCTGTAGTGCATAGATGAACTTGGTATGATTATGACCAGGGATCATTCGGTATAATCATGACCGTAATGTTACAAATGATGTGGAAAAAGTCCTCATTGGCCCGTAGTGCATTGATGGACAATTTTTGGTATGATTATGGCTATGGATTCTCTTCGGCCAAGGGTGCAAAGATGAATTGTTTTATAGCATGATCAGGACCGTTGATGAAAACACGATTATCTTTTGTCGTAGTGCATAGATAATTCGTGGTCGTGATACTAAAGAATATCCTTAGCCTATAGTGCACGGATGATTCGATGATGTGGATTAATTATTGAGCTGAGTCTCAGCAATGAAATATTAATTCATGGATGTGATAATAATGAATATCCTTGGCCCGTAGTGCATGGATAGTTCATGGATGTGATATTAACGAATATCCTTGGATAGTGACCTGGGATTATTCGGTATAATCATAACCGTACTGTGACGAATGTGTGGTAAAAGTCCTCATTGGCCTGTAGTTCATTGATGGACAGTTGTTGGTATGATTATGACCAGGGATTATTCGATATAATCATGACCATTGATGATTACATGAATATCCTTGGTCGTGGTGCAGGGATGATTCAATTTTATTTATTAAGTTGAGTCTCAGCGATAAAGTTGATGAAAAACTTTTTAAATCATAGAAGATAGTAGATTTTATGCTCTACTTGACTCTTCTAATGGATTGCTTATTTCCGCTGCAGTTGTTGATCTAAAACTGGTTGTCTATTGTATTCTATCAGTTTTTATACTATAGAAGGATAAGGATAACATATTCTGCATTATCTTAGTCATAATATTTCCTACTAGGCTAGTTGAGCTCACCCTTTCTTTCATTGTTCTCTTCAGAAAATGAGAATATAGCTAGGACGAATCGGGGAATGGAGTGATGGTCCAGGATAAATGGCTTTAGTAGTCCTCGCTATTCTACGGAATAATGTGATAATAATTGAATTGAGGACACCATTGAGTGTGGATATTATCTAGATGACAATATTCTTGTTTAAACTATCAGCTATGTTTTGTCGTATTTTACACGACTGTTGTATAATTAAGTTGTATTTGAATTTATGTACCATGTATCTGGCGACTAAAGATGGGTTATGTATACCTGTTTTGGGGGCATCACATCTTTCAACTCTAACTTTAACAGTCATAAGACTATAAGGACTCCTCGTACTTAGGGGGATCAGCCCTTCGTACAATGTATTGTGCACAAACATTTCAACGCTAAGCGTAAATTATCCCCTATTAATAATAGGGTTGTTCATCTCAGTATTTAGAGTACAAGTCCGCACCAAAGAAAGTTTGGTTTGGATAAGCTTTCAAGGGTAATTTGAAGTTTAACGAACATCAACTAGAGGACTAGTTGAATCAATAGAGTTTGATAACACAATCATTGATCAATAATAACATAATATGAAACAATGAATAAATGTAAGTGAACTAACTATATTTTGAACTTATGCTTAGAAACAACTACAAAGCACAAGTATTGAATGACAATAACCCTTGCTTGAATAAAACTAAGCTAGGACTATATATTATTGAATAAACATAAAGTACTAGCAAGCTAAAAATAAAGCTCACTAATTATGAGGATGAATTGTGTTAAGTAAATAAACTAAGATAATTCAACATTGGAAATTAGAATTCAATAAAACTGCATTCATAATATCCGAATGACAATAAAGAAACTTGTTTAACAATAAACAAGTTAGAATTCATCAATAAATATTGGAATTCAAACTTGTTTGAATAAAATAAAGTCATAGCTAGCTTGTTCAAATCATGACTAAGACTACAAGAGTTCGCTTAATGAAACTTTAAAGTAAGAACTTGCTAAATAAAAAGAATGAAGTTACACAATGTAATAATAGAACTAACTCAACGAAAGTGTAGAGTTAGAAAACTTGCTCAATGTAAAAAGAAAAGTTTAGAAACTTGCCTCGAGCGTAAGCTATAAAATTAAAGTCACGATCACCTACACATAGGTTTAGAACCATCGTCTATTAGATATACTAACATTCATGTTCCAACATAACATGCATTTCCAGTTAGGCTTGTTAAGTTAGCACAAGTCTTATATTATCATATAAGTTTCAGAATTTTCCAAGTGTTAACCTCACAACACTTAACTAACGTTCATTGTCTAACTAACTTACAACATAACACGTTCATCACTTACAATTATTTTAACAAAAGTTGAAATCATCAATGACATGACACATTACTGAATTAACCTCCTTGTTACATATTTTATTCCTTAACACAACCTTAAACAAAGCTACAATGGAGTTACAAAGTCTGCAAAGCAGTAACGGAGATCGATATCTCAAACTGTGGTATGGGCGCAATTTGTGCTATAAAAAGGCACAGGGAAGCGGTAGCAAATTCTGTGGAAGTAGCCGAAATTGTTTTTTTTGCCGCACCTAAGCATTGCTTTGCAGTGCTGTGACAGACGACAGAAAAAGGCTAATGAACATTAGCCGACTTTAGCCCAACAAACACAAAATTCACCCAATAGATAGTAATATCAACATACACAATTGTTAAAAAACTATTGTAAACATGTTTGTTAACATTTTTAACCAATTAGAACAATTTAACATCAAGTATACTAGTTTAATTCATAAAATTTCACATTTTCATACAAAACTCAATTTTCTTGACATTCATCCTAACAATCATCATTGTGAATTCATTACTTGACCAAATCACTCCATTCAAATTAAGCTATGCTCGTTTCTTAATGAACTACCATATACAAGCGTCAATTTACAGTTTCATATACGAATTGGCCACTAAAATTGGTACTTTTCCATGAACCATACGAAACACATATACTGTCAAAATTTTCTTCCTACTATCAACGAATTTAGCATCCAAACTTCTTGTTTTAAACATAACTGTAGCATCATATGCATGTAGCCACAATTATTCAATTATCTAGCAATAATTCGAAGAGATGAAATTTACAGAACATGCAATTTTGCCGTAAAACCCACCCACACACACACACACACACACACACACATATATATATATATAATACTAAGGTTGTGAACATTCCTTCATTTTGCTAGGATAATTCTTGCTAAACTCACTGAATTTGCCGCATAAATTCTTAAGATTCTCCCAATTCCTTCACAGCTTCTCTCTCAATTCTCTCTGAAGCTCTCAAGCTTATCCAAAAAATCAACTGATATGCGTAATGATATAATACAAAACTGATATGGTCTTAATACTCATAATAAGTAACATCAGTTACTAATATAAACATATATATTACAAATATATTATATTTATTATTTTATTTAAATTCAAAAATTTGAATTTCAAAAGCCATAAGGCTTTGTTTTGCAAAACCTTTTAATTTTTAAAGAGTTAATATATTAAGCCTTGTTTGGCAAAAACTAAATTAAACCCTTTTAAATTATTTTAATAAACACTTTAGTTTATAATTTATAATCACATATTATTTATTTGGATTTCCATATCCAACATTAATCCATTTCATTAATCATATACTATATTTTAATTAAATATAGTATTTTAGCAAATATCACAAAATTATAATTTTCATTATAAATATAACATCTCATGTTATCCAACAACGTTGTGCACATGTTCTAGTTCTGGAGGTAAAGCTACCTCATAAGCTACCTCTCCCACTCTTCGTAATATTTCGAAAGGTCCAATAAACCTTGGTGTAACGCCCCCAAAATAGGTATACATCACCTATTCTGAGTCGCCAAAAACATGGTACGGAATACAAATACAATCTTTAATATACAACAAGAGAGCTAAGTGTTTTAATATAAATACTGTCTTCTAGACAATATCCACTCTCAAAATAAGTCCTCATTACATTTATTATCACACTATTTTATAGAATAGTGAGGACTACTTAGACACCATCTCGGACCGTCACTCCGTTCCCCGACTAGTCCCGGCTACGTCTCATTTCCTGAAGAGAACAGTGAAAGAAAGGGTGAGCTCAACTAGCCCAATAAGAAATATTATGACTAAAATAATGCAGAATAAATTATCATTAGTCTTCAACAATGTTAACTGATAAAATACAATAGACATCAAATTTAACTACAGCGGAACAAGCAATCCATTAAAAGAGTCAAGTAGAGAATAAAATCTACAATCTTTTATGATTTAAAAGGTTTTTCATCACCCTGGTGAGCCTCCCACCAAAAGTTGGCTTCCCCTTTTATCATATAAGTCACAAAAGAAGTCCTTTGCACCTCACCTACGTTTATAATAACAAACTCCTTCTTTATTTCTTTTACCCATGTCTGGAGTTTTAATGGGCCCGTTGTTCCTTTGAACTCTGGCGGACCTACGGTTTTATATTCTTTAAAGGTAGTCATTCTGGCTAACCTAGGTTCCGCAAGTACACTACCCCCGGTTTAGTTAAATGCAGCCGTTAATGAATTAACGAACTCTTGCATAGGGTTGTTTTGACCCCCTTGATTATCATTAAGCGATTCCGCTTCCAAATTACATTGTCTTTGCCTTGAAGGCATTTTCTGATTAAATAGAATTTCATTATTATCTATTTACTTATTTCGTTATTATTCACCATATAACAACTCATACCATAACAAAGCTTATTAAATGAAAACTTCATTCTATTAATATGCTTCTTCATAGTCAAAACTATTTACAATTTACTTCCATAGCCAAAGGTTATTCCATTTCTATCCAGCAATTGAACTTCTCAAAAGTTGGGATTTACAAAAAGACTACCCTTGTATACAAAATAAGGTTTTACGTCACTACACACATATTTATAACTCTAGATTTCTAAAAATGCATAACAGCATCCTTGTGTTTCTTATTCGCAATCTTCGCTACTGTATCCTGACTAATAGTATGTCGAGTTTGCCCTGACTCCATGGGATGACAAGCAACTTTTAGCTTAAAATCCATATGAGCACTCCTATGGATGTAAGACATCTGTGCTATCTTCCGGTCCTTCTCCCCCAATTCTTTACGAAGCTCATCGGCCTCCTTCTTATAGTCCATAGCTTGCTCTGTCATAAGCACTTGTCTATCGTGTTCTAACTCAAAATCTGCTTCTGCAGACACCTTAGCTTCATGGAGATAATTAATCTCGTCACTCGATTACGCACTGCTGTACTTTCGATTTGCACATTCTGTCGAGCCTTTGCCAGATACAATGCTTTCATTGCATCTGGAGGTATTGACTCTAGTGTAGGTACCACCGTATTAACCGATGTTACCTCAATTTCCTCCTCCTCATAGCCCATCATATTAAGATATGACTCTATATCCATATCTCCCTCGGAGTAGTCTTCCTCAGAAAAGTACTCCACTGTCTCCGACTCCTCTAGAATCACTAATGGTACCTCCGCCACTGGCATAGGTACAGGCTCTACTCTGGTCACAACTTCTTCGCTCACCGCGTGTATATCTCTATACATCAAGCTATCGATCGACATCCTTCAATAACACATAACATGTTGATTAGTACATAACACACCATAGTATAAGCACAAATCACATTTAATTTATTTAGGGTTATTTTCCATCTTTTAAATCTTTCGGTAATGAGTTTCCTCAATGCCTTATTAACTCATTCGACTGAAGTAAATCTTGAGCTTACTTCTTTCGGACTTTTCTTCCTTAACGAGGTTATTGGCCTAAGCTTCTTCCCCCCTTAAGTTTTATAACCTAATGCTTTGATACCAACCTGTGACGCCCCCAAATCCGAGTCTCTTCCAACCTGACAGATGGTGTTACACGGTACTCATAACTGTACATCCATTCTATTGAAACGACATTAAAATGTGTGAATCAACAACATTCTTATTACATTAATAATATTACATCGCATCCCAGGTTCTAAAACCAATACATTCTTTGTTCATCATACTATAATATATACAACTTACTAGTTCATTACAAGGTAAACTAATTGTTCATCTTTGTCTTGCCTTTAAACTTGTCGTATTCCTCAGTTCGTTCGATCCTAGCTGCATTCATATGGTTCAAGCAAGAGTGAGCATAACAAGCTCAACAAGTACAACAAATTTCTTTTAAACAACATGCTTGAAACATAGGAATCGTATATCTTCAATAACTGGATAATAGTTATGAACTACTACCAATAATTTAAAATAGCATTTCTTTTCCTTCAAAATGTTTTACAATAACAATATTCAGTAAAACATCAATTCTGTCTCAAGACCATGAGCATTTCATATTTTCTCGATCTCTGAAAAGGACAACCCGACACTAAGTCCGTAAGTCCGGCATATCTTACGAGTACTTCTGGGTGATCAGCCCATAGTACTCTATGTTGATCAACACTACATCCTGTTAAACGTATGTGCGTTTAAGTTTTGGCAAGCTCGCGTGCGCATCGAATAATCGATGAAAAATACATTTGTTTATTCATACTCAGACTTACCTTGAATCCGTACCAAACAATTGGAATCCTTTCCTCCTCGTCCTCTTCACCTGTCTGCGGCAGCTCCACGGGTTCTTCCTCATCTGTTTCTACATCATCATCATCATCATCCTCGACCACTGCTAGTAATGGAGCTGACTCTCGTAGAAGCAGTTGTTCCCAAACCACTTGAATATCACGAAATTCCTCCTCTCTAGGCATCTGAGGTCCTTCCTCCTTAGCCTGACTGGATTCTCCGACATTAGTCATCCTGACAACAAGATTTTTAAGTTTTAGTTATTAATCATCACTACTCGACTCTCACGAGCACATAAGTTGTAAACACATAAGCACATAAGTGTTTTATTACTTTCTCCTTGAAACTCGATAATAGTTTATCATCACTATCTTCTCGAAGGTTACTTCCTAAGGCTTTTCCCCCACCTAAGGTTCATAACCTAAGGCTTTGATACCAACCTGTGACACCCCCAAATCCAGGTACTTCATTCCCACAGGATCTGGTGTTCACTTAATCAAACATTCATATCTAACTACCCAATCACAATAAAACTAGATAAATAAAACCTTTCCATTAAAGGGTTACATAATAAAATCTCCCAGGTTATCTAACATTTAATTACAATCATTCAAATGTGGAAATTAAATAAACTTCATTAAAACCAAGTCTAAGATCATCATAATAAAAATCTAACATCTCAATCAAAGTAAAATTACAAGTCTTCATCACTTGCACATTTTTCCCTTTCCTTTGCTAGACGAAGGTTCATCTACCTTCTCTTCTTTAGCTGCAATGAGTTTTAAAATATGCAAGAGTGAGCAAAACAATTGCTCACTGGATAGAATATGAAATCAACAGGAGTATAGTAATAATAACTGCCAATAAAAGGCTCATCAACAATGAATAGTACTCTATCATCAATAATCAGAAAGTGAAATCCAAAATGTGGAATAAATAAAACTGAGGGTCATAAGACCATGAACTATGTTCACAGTTGCGAGTAATCTTTCAACTCCAACTTTAACAGTTATAAGACTATAAGGACTCCTCGTACTTAGGGGGATCATTCTTCGTACCATGTATTGTGCACAAACATTTAACGCTACGCGTAAGTTAACCCCTAATCAAAACATTAGGGGTGTTCATCTCAGTATTTAGAGTACAAGTCCGCACCAAAGGAAGTTTGGTTTGGATAAGCTTTCAGGGTAATTTGGATTTCAACAAACATCAACTAAGGATTAGTTGAATGAAACCAAGAACATTTCACTATAGAATAATCGTGATTGAATCAACCATAGTAAACTAAAGTCATGCTTTAGGAATAATCTAAGAGCATATAATTTGAATAACTATAACACCTTGCTTGAACAATACTAAGCCAAGGTTAATTAGAATTGAATACTAAGCATGCATAACAATTTGATCGATAAAAATGTTCAACATTAGAATATATAAATTTGCATGCTAAACAACAAGTTAAATACAAGAATAACTTGCTCAAGAATAACTTACATCATTATATCATAATCGAATTGAAAACCATAATTAGTTCAACAAGATAAAGGATTAGAAAAACTTGCTCAAAGAAAATTTAAGCGATTGCACAATTCTAAAAGTAGAGTTAAAGAACTTACTCAATGTAAAAAAAGAAAGTTTAGAAAACTTGCCTTGTTCATGGGCTAAACCGAACAAATCAAACCACATATCCTATAAACATATGTCATCATGACATAATTAGTCATTACCATCTTACGAACATAACTAAGTACGTTCATCATGTAAAAATTGGATTTTTAATCAAATAATCAAGTTATAACACAAGTTAATCCTTAATAACATAATTATTCATAGTATAGAAATACTAAAATCAACATTTTACAGTCCTACTATTATCCTTTGCTGGACCATTACGCTAACTCGCGCCATGGTGCACACGCTTTTTACATTGTGGGTCGTACCACACAGGTATAGAGCATAATGCATAAATGCGGAGATCAAGGCTACAAGGTTGTTGCTGGCGCAAGGTGAGCGTGTGATTGCGTCATGCCCGTTATTAAAGGTACTATAATCAGCATGCACGAATTGCGACCTCGATGAGACGACCTCGACAACAACAACACAGAAAAAGCCAATTTTGGCCTACAAGCTTGCTTCTAATAGACTAATTAGCACAGAAATCATATAGAGACTTCATGTAAACATATTTCAAAAACTCTAAACATGATTCTACCCATACAACAACATAAACAACAAAATTAACACACCCAAATTCACTTTGTTTTTGGCTAAAACTCATTTTTTATATTTCAATGAAAATCAACTTTGTAACTTTTGTTTTCAACCAAAACCACTAATTCAAACTCATTATTATCAACAATTATACATGCTCTATCAAATTAAATGGTCAATTTATCAACTAAACAACTAATTAACCCTCAATTTCTATTTTAACTAAACAATATATAATCACCAAAAACTCTCTGTAAAAAGGTTTTCTTCACAAACTTCATACATAACAACAATACATTGATTATAATCATATATAACCTATTGAAATAACTTTACAACACTAGTTTATCATATGAACACACATAAAATCAATAATTATCCTATCACAAGAATTTTACAGAGAAATAGGAGAAGAGAAACTAAAACTTTAAAAACTTAAAAAGAATAGGGTAATACCTTGACGAAGATGATGACTATCCGTTTATTCTCAAGCTCTTTCTTCCCATTCTCTAGCCTTTCTTCCTCTCTTCTCTTCTTCTTCTATGAGTTTTCTTTATTCTCTCTAACCTCTCTCCTCTAACATACGTCTTAACCAAATAACGTATATAGATATTATATATATTAATTATATAATATAATTATAAACATAACTGATATCAGTTATGTGAATTTTAAAATCAAAAGCCATAAGGCTTGTTCGGTTAACCACTAACAAAATAACCCATTAATCCTAACACCTTGTTTGGTAAAACTCAAATAAATTAAAGACTTAATAGGCCTTAGACATTGTTTGGCAAAACTGAATTAGAACTACTTTAAGTTATTTTAGTAACTCCTTTATAACAAGGTTATTTGTCACACATTAATTTAATTAAATTAATCATAATAACAATTTATTAAATTACTACATCACATAAATCAATACCTCCAAAATTATAATTTCTATATAATTAAAACTTTATTTAATCAACCAACACATCCTTTTTAATTACAAATTCCAATAAAAAGAATACTAATTGAATTAATCAAAATTCTCTAACTTAATAATTAAATTGAATTAGCAAAATTATTAATTTTCCTTAATTATTTATTTAACAAATAATTAAGCACATCAATTCAAATTTGAACAATTATTTATTCAACAATAAACACATCCATTAAATATTTAAATAATTCAATAAATATTTAATATAACAATTAAAATTCTAGAATGTTATAGTTCCGGCTTGCCATTATATTTTACATTATTCTTACCAACTTCTTTCTCTTCTATGTCTTACGTAGATTTACTTCATTAATCCAACTCGTTTCGAGTTAATCATCCTTCCTCATGGCTTACTAACATCTTTACATTATTAATCAAAACTCGATCGTCATTTGTTAAGTATACTTTATTGCATACCATTTACGTTCGTGTATTACTTAACAACTTTTAGTTGTAACTCTTAATGTTATAGGCCTTATCATTATTGAATACGGTTCACGTTCCTTATACTTTACGTTCGTCGTTTAACTACTCATTAAACAACACTAAACTCCTAAAGTCGTCACTATAACAGTGATTTAGGAAAGGTCTTATCATGTTCATTAAGTAATTATATAACCCATACTGGTATTGCAAACCATTGGATTCATAATCAACTTGGTCAACAAAATTTCTGGTAAACTTTAGCACATTTCGTTGTTCTCATTACGTTCATCTTCAATTGATTATTAACCTTTAATCATCATACATTAAGTTTAAAAGTACCTTACAATATCTTATTAAGTTCCTCAATTTATTATTCTTTGAGTTCTTTGTTCAAGTTGTACTCATAAACATTCCTTCTCGCTTCAACTTCTTAGGGTTGGCTCTACAAGCAACCCATAGCTTTCTGTAAGTCGTATTTGCACACGAGTTAACGATGTCTTTCGAGACAGGACTTGGCTTCACATGGCGTCCTTACCCTTCATATCGTGCTTTCTGGTTGTGAGTTAGCAGTGTGCTCGGTTCAAGCCTCGCGCTACGACGCGGGTTTTATGGTTGTGAGTCGCGCCGCAGCGCGGACTCTGTGCCTTAGATAATTTGTAGATTTTGAAAATTTTTACGAAACTCCCGGACGCATAACTTCTTCGTTATAAGTCCGAATTCGCTCGTTAAAAAGCCTACAGTTCACAAATTACATACTCTACATGTTCATGCAAGAATTTTATCTATATGACTTTGTTTGCTAAAAATTCACCTATTAGTTCATTTTAACGAAAACGATAAACGTTCGTGAACGTTCAATGCTCGTTTCTTTGTTCTAAGTCGGAATCTGGTCATTTTTGAGTCCGCAACTCTATAATGCCAAATATGACTTGTCTCCATTGAAAACTAATGTTTCCAAGCTCAATATCAAAATTCGACTTCCATTCTGAGATTTTCACAAATTCGACGATTATCGTCCAAACTCGTGAATTCCGCCTTAACTTCATTTCTTATGATTTGTTCATCGTTTCAAATGGATTCAATCTATCATACTAAGAACTTGACATACATACTTCATTAACTTATAAAAATGATAAGTTATTACTTGTTTCTTGTGAGTTTATAACTTATAAAAGTATGAACTACTTATGATTTTAGTTCACATGACTTAACATGGTCTAATTCTTTTAACCGTCATTCTCTCATCTTTTAGTCGTATAAATTTCATTATTGTAACATATTACAAGTTCCTACAAGTCCTTCCTTGATTCATAACTTATTTAAGAACAAAGTGCTTATTCACGGCTTATTAAGACTTAAGCTCTTTGATTACTCATTCCTATCATTCCTTAGTATACAAGTTCTGCCACTACCCATTTCCCTATCAATGGAAGAGAAAGAGAATTATGGTTTAAGTCCTTACCTATGAAGATCACTTGATTAATCATTGTTCTCCTACTTGCTTCTTAATTTATGAAGACTAGCTTTCTAGCTTTTCTAACTTATTCTCACTTATTCTCTCTAACCAATAAGCTCTCAACTTGTGGATGAAATGAACAACCCCCAAAATGAATAATAAGCTTTCTATTTATAGGAGTTTGCTAGGTTAGGGCATAATGGTCACAAGACCACTCCACCTCCTTACTAAACCTCCATACTATTCATTACTTCAATCCTAAGTTTACTTGCTCACCAAATAAGTCACTTGGCCTCCACACTCTTTGCTTGGCCATCACAACACTTAACCATTAAGTATACTTGCTAATCACACATAACCACTTTACTTACTTATCCCACATAAGCACTTTACTTAGCCTTTAAATTACTTAACTTATCATTTGCTTAACACTTAAATCTACTTGCTCAACACCCTTAATACTTGGTCACCAATTCACCCACGGGTTGCCCAATGGATCAAGCTTTACCCATTGGATCTTACCTTGGGCTTTTCATTAATTAGCTTAATTAACTTATCTTATACATTGGGCTTACAAATTAAACAAACACTTGGGCTTGTGCAATAATTTACATTGGACTCAATATTACAAATATTTGGGCTTTAACATTAATTCGTATTGGACTTTACATCTCTATACTTGGGCCTTATCAATATCTCATTGGACTTTACAATTTCTACTCAATCCTACAAGTCCATTACATTTCTTAAAGCCTTATAACGTATAATTTACGTATTAATCTCGTATTCCACTTCGTATACTTATTCATATATACATACCATCATTCATTCATACTCGTATAACCTCGTATTATACTCGTATTCATTACCTCGTATAATACCTACGTATTATACGATCAACGCTTTAATTCATTATATCGTATTACATTTTCTTCTCGGAACTCACTTTCCTAATCGTTAGGTTTTAAGTCCGCAGCGAAAAACTGCGGTTTGCCATAACTGAAATATTATTGGATATTCTATCTCACCTCGATATTCTATCATTACGTATTTCTCGGAAGTTCAAAAATAATTCCCGAGCAGAAATGCGTGAATAGTGTTTTTTGAAAAATTTCTCGGAAAGCTTTTATTTTCGTCTTGGAAAGTCAAACACTTTAATTGTATCACGTATCCAAAATACTACGACATTCCGATATGTCTAGGTCATAGAACAACCTTTAAATAACTTACTCCCATAATTAATTAATTAAGTTCATTTAATCCACATAAAAAAAATAAAAATTTAATTCTCAAAATCCAATTTTTCGGGCGCTTTACTCTTCTTCCCCCTTATAAGGATTACGTCCCCAAAATCACGCTAACACTACATCCACCATTGAGGAAAAATTTTTCTTTATTTTAATCTCAAGTTCCCACAATGCTTCTACAACATTGAGGTTCTTTCATTTCACCTTCAACGAATGTATTATCTTATTTCCCATGACTTGTCACTTCCTATCAATAAATTTGAGTTGGAAGTTTAAGCCTTTATTCACACATTACGTTATCTTCCCTTTTATTAGCTTTTAACTTAGAATTATTGGAACTCAAATTCCTCCTTCAAAACAAGATTATACTTGATCTTCTCTTCATCATGCATCCTCTTCTTCATTCGCGTGCACTCCTCGTTACCTAGTTGTATTTAATTAACTCGTTCCATTATCGTGGATTGAGTCTACGTCGTGAATAACATTTCTACCACTTCATTCCACAATTTAACCTCTAACACCGTTTTCGCTATTTCCGTTATTAACTCATTCTGAGTTGTTAACATTGATAGCTTTTCCCTACCCTTCCTACTTAATACGTCGGCTTCTATGTTTACCTTCCATGTATGATATAACCTATCACAGTCGTAACCTCTTATCCATTCTAATCACCTTCTCTACTTCATATTCAACTTCTTCTGTGTGGAGATATATTTCAAACTCTTAGAGTCCGTGTATATCTCACACTTCTCCCCGTATAAATACTATCTTCAAATTTTTAATTCAAAAACTACAGCTGCCACTTATAGATCATAAGTAGGATAGGCCTCCTCATAATTCTTTATCTGGTGTAATGCATACGTAATGACATTGCCATGCTACATGAGCACGCAAACCCGCCTTCTATGTGAAACATTGAGATACACTACAAAATTCCCCATATCATCTGATAGAGATAATACAAATGCCTCACTTAATCTTCCTTTTAGCTCCAAAAAACTATTTTCTCACTTCTCATTCCCAAAACACTTCTCAATAACAAATTTTGTCTATCTCTTTAAGCTACAATTCACACGTAGTGAATTTCGTATCCAACTTCTCCCTCCGTAGTGTTTCTCACACTATCTCCAAATATTCAACGTGATCTTATGACGTCTTAAATTAGACTAGAATATCACCAATGATCATTACGACACCCTCATCCAAATATTATTTGAACACCCTGTGACGCTAATGGTACTTTCAACCATAGCACCCCACAAGAGTACCTATCAATTTGCCACCGACTTGCTCGGCACCCATTACGGAAAGTCTAACTTCCGCACATTAGTTAACCCAAACGACATAACCAGAAACTTGTTATAACTATAATGAGTTCTGAATGTCATGTTAGGTACCTCCTCTTTCTTCCTTACTTTCAACCGACTGTACCCCATACACAAATCTATAATAGAAAAATTCTTTGCCCCCTTCAACTGATCAAATAGATCATCGATCCTGGGCCATGGGTATTAATTCTTAACCGCTAACTTAGTCCTATTACGATAGTCGATATGCAACCATAACGACTTATCCTCCTCCTTAACATCCTCCTAACTTGCTTCATCGTTAGACAACAAGAGCGTCGTGGTATTTTATTACCATAAATTACTACCTTGCATTTTTTTTTAGAAAACCGAAGATTCAAACTTTTATTCTTACAATTTATTAAAGTTTTATGATTAATTAACCCATTCATACCGAGAATTACTTCAAATTCTCTTAACATTATTGGTACTTATCTACCGATACTTGCTTACATTCCTTATTCATGAAACTTTTTCAACGAATATAATTAACAAAAGTTATTTCCCAATTCTCTACCTTAACGTTTAAAGGTACTTATAATCCCTTTTAGATAGACTCCTAAATGAGTCTTTCCACATATCTTACACACTTCGATCTTACGCTTAGGATCCCCTTGTCCCACTCCAGTATTTCCGGAGTTAAAATTCTTTCTTTTTGGCTTATTATCACTACCACTGGCACTCTCTGCCTTGGTTCCTCCCTTTCCCTTGCTCTTATTCTTTCTCTCCTTGTGGTATTGAGTCAACGCCTCACTACCACCCTCGGCTATAATCACCTTCTCCAAAATGGTCCCACAGAAACACTCTGAAACACGGAAATCCTACTATAGAGCCAGGGTTTTAGGCCCTACTCAAACCTACGAGCCTTCCTCTCCTTAGTGTCCACTTGGTGTGGAGCAAACCTTGCCAATTCATTGAATCTGGCCGCTTATTGGGGAACCGTCATGTCCCCTAGTTTAAGTTCTAAGAACTAAATCTCCATCCTCCCTTACATGCTTGTAGGGAAATAATTCTCGAAGAAAACCTTCTTGAATTGTTCCCACGTTACCGCATCTGTTCTAGCCCCACCCTGGTGAGCCTCCCACCAAAAGTTGGCTTCCCTTTTTTTATATAAGTCACAAAAGAAGTCCTTTGCACTTCACCTATGTTTATAATAACAAACGCCTTCTTTATTTCCTTTACCCATGTCTGGGGTTTTAATGGGTCCGTGTTCCTTTGAACTCCGGCGGACCTACGCTTTTAAATTCTTTAAAGGTAGTCATTCTGGTTAACCTAGGTTCCGCAGGTACTCTACCCTCGGTTTAGTTAAATGTCACCGTTAATGAATTAACGAACTCTTGCATAGGGTTGTTTTGACCCCCTTGATTATCATTACGCGATTCAGCATCCAGATTACGTTGTCTTCTCCTTGACGGCATTTTCTGATTAAATAGAATTTCATTATTATCTATTTACTTATTTCGTTATTATTCACCATATAACAACTCATACCATAACAAAGCTTATTAAATGAAAACTTCATTCTATTAATATGCTTCTTCATAGTCAAAACTATTTACAATTTACTTCCATAGCCAAAGGCTATTCCATTTCTATCCTGCAATTGAACTTCTCAAAAGTTGGGATTTACAAAAAGATTACCCTTTTATACAAAATAAGGTTTTACATCACTACACATATATTTATAACTCTAGATTTCTAATAATGCATAACAGCATCCTCGTGTTTCTCATTCGCAATCTTCGCTACAGTATCTCGACTAATAGTATGTCGAGTTTGCCCTGACTCCATGGGATGACAAGCAACTTTTAGCTTAAAATCCATATGAGCACTCCTATGGATGTAAGACATTCGTGCTATCTTCCGGTCCTTCTCCCCCAATTCTTTATGAAGCTCATCGGCCTCCTTCTTATAGTCCCTAGCTTGTTCTGTCATAAGCACCTGTCTATCGTGTTCTAACTCAAAATCTGCTTCTGCAGACACCTTAGCTTCATGGAGATAATTAATCTCTTCACTCTGATTCTGCACAACTGTATTCAGTTGCACATTCCTGTCAAGCACTGCCAGATACAATGCTCTCATTGCATCTGGAGGTATTGACTCTAGTGTAGGTACCACCGTATTAACCGATGTTACCTCAATTTCCTCCTCCTCATAGTCCATCATATTAAGATATGACGCTATATCCATATCTCCCTCGGAGTAGTCCTCCTCGAGTAAAAGTACTCTCCTTTGCTCTCTCACTCTCTAGAATCACTAATGGTACCTCCGCCAGTGTAGTATAGCTCTACTGTTCACAACAACTTCTTCGCCACCAGCCGTGTATATCTCTATACATCAAGCTATCGATCAACATCCTTCAATAACACATAACATGTTGATTAGTACATAACACACCATAATATAAGCACAAATCACATTTAATTTATTTAAGGTTACTTTCCATCTTTTAAATCTTTCGGTGCTGAGTTTCCTCAATGCCTTATTAACTCATTCGACTGAAGTAAAGCTTGAGCTTACTTCCTTCGGACTTTTCTTCCTTAACGAGGTTATTAGCCTAAAGTTCTTCCCCTCTTAAGTTTTATAACCTAATGTTTTGATACCAACCTGTGACGCCCCCAAATCCGGGTCTCTTCCAACCCGATAGATGGTGCTACACGTTACTCATAACTGTACATCCATTCTATTGAAACGACATCAAAATATATGAATCAACAACATTCTTATTACATTAATAATATTACATCGCATCCCAGGTTCTAAAACAAATACATTCTTTGTTCATCATACTATAATATATACAACTTACTAGTTCATTACAAGGTAAACTAATCATTCATCTTCGTCTTGCCTTTAAACTTGTCGTATTCCTCGGTTTGTTCGATCCTAGCTGCATTCATATGGTTCAAGCAAGAGTGAGCATAACAAGCTCAGCAAGTACAACAAATTTTTTTTAAACAATATGCTTGAAACATAGGAATCGTATATCTTCAATAACTGGATAATAGTTATGAAGTACTACCAAAAATTCAAAATAGCATTTCTTTTCCTTTAAAATGTTTTACAATAACAATATTCAGTAAAACATCAATTCTGGCTCAAGACCATGAGCATTTCATATTTTCTTTGAAAAGGACAACCCGACACTAAGTCCGTAAGTCCGGCATATCTTACGAGCACTTCTGGGTGATCAGCCCATAGTACTCTATGTTGATCAACACTACATCCATTAAACATATGTACGTTTAAGTTTTGGCAACCTCGCGTGCCCATCGAATAATCGATGAAAAATACATTTGTTTATTCATACTCAGGCTTACCTTGAATCCGTACCAAACAATTGGCGTAGGATAGCGTTAGCAATTCTATATTGAAAGACTTGTAAATAAATCAATCAACTCTTCAAGATTAGTCTAGCCGAGATAAAATTGACATCGACCCTTTAGTAAAATAGTTCATGCATCTTATAACATGAATCACAGAAAACTAGGCTAACACGTAGGTTAGACAAGCGTTTTAAGAAAAACTTGCCTTCAGCGTCTGCTACAGTATATATAACTTTTCCTTTCAGTCTTTACGGTCTCTACAATACATAACCACATAACATACCACATTAGGTCATGAATGAACATACATGGTTCCTAATGAATCTTACCCTTCTTCTAAATCTAATCATGTATTAGATTTGTTATTATTGGTTCCGGCTTGCCATTATATTTTACATTATTCTTACCAACTTCTTTCTCTTCTATGTCTTACGTAGATTTACTTCATTAATCTAACTCATTTCGAGTTAATCATCCTTCCTCACGGCTTACTAACATCTTTACATTATTAATCGAAACTCGATCGTCATTTGTTAAGTATACTTTATTGCATACCATTTACGTTCACGTATTACTTAATAACTTTTAGTTGTAACTCTTAATGTTATAGTCCTTATTATTATTGAATACGGTTCAAGTTCCTTATACTTTACGTTCGTCGTTTCACTACTCATTAAACAACATTAAATTCCTAAAGTCATCACTATAACAGTGATTTAGGAAAGGTCTTATCATGTTTATTATGTAATTACATAACCCATACTGGTATTGCAAACCATTGGATTCATAATCAACTTGGTCAACAAATTTCTACAAATTAAACTTTTAAAGACATTATGTTGTTCTCATTACGTTCATCTTCAATTGATTATTAACCTTTAATCATCATACATTAAGTTTAAAAGTACCTTACAATATCTTATTAAGTTCCTCAATTTAATATTACTGAGTTACTGTTCAAGTTGTACTCATAAACATTCCTTACTTCTCAACTTCCTAGGGTTTGGCCGCAAGTACTTCACCCCATAGCTTCGTAAGTCGTACATGCTGATTTGAGTTAACGAAGATGCTTCGATCGGACTTGGTGCATTGCCATTTGAGTCCTTACCCTTCATATCGTCGTGACTTGGCATGCAAGTTAGCGATTGTGCTTTGGTTCGACCTCAGCGTTGCGGGCATGGGCTTTATGGTCGGAGTGAGTCGTCCATGCGCTGGACTCGTGGCTCTTTGATAATTTGTATATTTTGAAATTTTTACGAAACTCCCGGACACATAACTTCTTTGTTATAAGTCCGAATTGGCTCGTTCAAAAGCCTACGGTTCACAAATTTCATACTCTACACGTTCATGCAAGAATTTTATCTATTTGACTTCGTTTGCTAAAAATTCACCTATTAGTTCATTTTAACGAAAATGATAAATGTTCGTGAACGTTCAACGCTCGTTTATTTGTTCAAAATTAGAATCCAGTCATTTTTTAGTCCGCAACTCTATAATGCCAAATATGACTTGTCTCCATTGAAAACTAATGTTTCTAAGCTCAATATCAAAATTCGACTTCCATTCCGAGATTTTCACGAATTCGACGATTATCGTCCAAACTCGTGAATTCCGCCCTAACTTCATTTCTTATGATTTGTTCATTGTTTCAAATGGATTCAATACATCATACTAACATCTTGACATATATACTTCATTAACTTATAAACATGATAAGTTATTACTAGTTTCTTGTGAGTTTATAACTTATAAAAGTATGAACTACGTTTGATTTTACTTCACATGACTTAACATGGTCTAAATCTTTAAACCATCATTCTCTCATCTTTTAGTTGTACAAATTTCATTATTGTAACATATTACAAGTTCCTACAAGTTCTTCCTTGATTCATAACTTATTTATGAACAAAGTGCTTATTCACGGCTTATTAAGACTTAAGCTCTTTGATTACTCATTCCTATCATTCCTTAGCATACAAGTTCTACCACTACCCATTTCCCTATCAATGGAAGAGAAAGAGAATTATGGTTTAAGTCCTTACCTATGAAGATCACTTGATTAATCCTTATTCTCCTTCTTGTTTCTTAATTTATGAAGACTAGCTTTCTAGCTTTTCTAACTTATTCTCACTTATTCTCTCTAACCAATAAGCTCTCAACTTGTGGATAAAATGAACAACCCCCAAAATGAATAATAAGCTTGCTATTTATAGGAGTTTACTAGGTTAGGGCATAATGGTCATAAGACCACTCCACTTCCTTACTAAACCTCCATACTATTCATTACTTCAATCCTAAGTTTACTTGCTCACCAAATAAGTTACTTAGCCTCCACACTCTTTGCTTGTCCATCACAACACTTAACCATTAAGTATACTTGCTAATCACACATAAGCACTTTACTTACTTATCCCACATAAGCACTTTACTTAGCCTTTAAATTACTTAACTTATCCTTTGCTTAACACCTAAATCTACTTGCTCAACACCCTTAATACTTGTTCACCAATTCACCCATGGGTTACCCCATGGATCAAGCTTTACCCATTGGATCTTACCTTGGGCTTTTCATTAATTAGCTTAATTAACTTATCTTATACATTGGGCTTACAATTAAACAAACACTTGGGCTTGTGCAATAATTTACATTGGACTCAACATTACAAATATTTGAGCTTTAACATTAATTCGTATTGGGCTTACACATCTCTATACTTGGGCCTTATCAATATCTCATTGGACTTTACAATTTCTTACTCAATCCTACAAGTCCATTACATTTGGCTTAAAGCCTTATAACGTATAATTTACGTATTAATCTCGTATTCCACTTCGTATACTTATTCACATACAACATACCATCATTCATTCATACTCGTATTCATTACCTCGTATAATACATACGTATTATACGATCAACGCTTTAATTCATTATATGTATTACATTTTCTTCTCGGAACTCACTTTTTCTAATCGTTAGGTTTTAAGTCCGCAGGCGAAAAACTGCGTTTGCCATAACTAAAATATTATTGGATATTCTATCTCACCTCGATATTCTATCATTACGTATTTCTCGAAAGTTCAAAAATAATTCCCGAGTAGAAATGCGTGAATAGTATTTTTCAAAAAATTTCTTGGAAAGCTTTTATTTTCATCTTGGAAATTCAAACACTTTGGAAACGTAGCCAAAAACACTTTAATTCTAGGTTATCTTTAAATAGTTTACTCCCATAATTAATTAATTAAGTTCATTTAATCCACATAACAAAAAAAAAATTCTCAAAAATCCGAATTTTCTGGGGCGTTACAAAACCTCTCCTTGATAGAACATCTAGACATTGTCAATATTGCAAATAATAATATGAATAACTTTGCCATCTCAATTATTGATTTAATAATATAATTATAATTAATCGCGACAATAATATGAGAGATTCATTTAAAGTATAATTGACCGACTTCTCACGTAAGCATCAATAACCAATAGTGTATCTACAATGCAACCACGCGTACATCGTATTTTTTACTACCAGTTAGTTATAACGTGGTAAGGGTCTTTCACATATTTACGTAACATAGATATGTGAAAAGCGTTATGAACACGAGACATACTTGGTGGTAAGGCGAGTCTATAGGCCACAGTTCCTACTCGATCGAGGATTAAAAATGGGCCAATGAATCGAGGATTGAGTTTTCCTCTCTTTCCAAATCTCGTAACTCCTTTCCATGGAGCAACACGTAATAACACATGATCTCTAATATTGAATTCCACATCCTTTCGATGAAGATTAACATAACTCTTTTGTCGATCTTGTGAGGTTTTTATACATTGTTGGATCGTTTGAATCTTTTTCGTAGTCATACGTACCAAATCCAGTCCCAACAATGTTGCTTCACCCACCTCATCCCAACATACTGGAGAATGACACTTTCT
Source organism: Panax quinquefolius (assembly GCA_020205615.1). Taxonomy (NCBI): domain Eukaryota; kingdom Viridiplantae; phylum Streptophyta; class Magnoliopsida; order Apiales; family Araliaceae; genus Panax; species Panax quinquefolius. The sequence continues at coordinate 557,489 of JAINUW010000639.1, forward strand.
TCCATACAACGCCTCAAATGGAGCCATGCCAGTACTTGCTTGATAACTATTATTGTAGGAAAACTCCACCAATGGTAAGAACTTATCCCAACTTCCCTTGATGTCAAGGACATAAAGTCTTAATAAATCTTCAAGAGTTTGAATAGTCCTTTTCGACTGCCCATCCATTTGAGGATGATATGCCCAACTAAATCATAAATTCGTGCCCATAGCTTTTGCAAACTAACCCAAAATCTTGAAGTGAATCTTGGGTCTCGATCAAAAACTATGGATACTGGCATACCATGCAATCTTACAATCTCGTTTATGTACATACTAGCAAGATGTTCAAGTGTAAAAGTTTCTTGTATCGGTAAGAAATGGGCAGACTTGGTCAATCTATCAACAATGACCCAAATCGCATCTATGCCTTGAGAAACCTTGGGAAGACCGATGCTTGAAATCCATGGTAATGTGCTCCCACTTCCATTCTAGAATTTCAAGTGGTTGCAATGGACCTTTTGGCACTTGATGCTCCGCCTTGACTCGTTGATAAGTTAGACACCTTGAGATAAACCCCGCTATCTCTCTCTTCAAATTGCTCCACCAAAATGTATGTCAAAGATCATGATACATTTTGGTACTCCCAGGATGGATTGCAAACGGTGTGTTGTGCGCCTCCATCGTGATTTTATACTTAAAGTCAGAATCGTTAGGAACACAAAATCTAGAGTTGACTCGAAGTATTCCTTCTTCATCGATTCTTTCTTCCGGAATAGCACCTTCTTATACTTTCATCCTCATACGTATCAATTCCAGGTCTGTAGCTTGAACAACTTTAACTTTATCAATTAAAGTCGGTTCTACTCGCATATTCTCCATCATCATATAGGTCCCTGAAGTCTTTAACTCTATCTCCATCCTTTGTAAGTCATACAAAATGGGCCTTTGCGTTGACAATATCACACTCGTACCCGCATATGATCTTATACTCAATGTGTCGGCTACCACGTTTACTTTTCCAGGATGGTATGACATAATCTTTCAACAACTCAAGCCATCGTCGTTGCTGCATGTTGAGTTCCTTTTGAGTGAAGAAATATTTGAGGCTTTTATGATCCGTATAAATCTCCACCTTCTCTACATACAGGTAATGCCTCCAAATCTTAAGCGCAAAAACGACTGCTGCCAACTCTAGATCATGAGTAGGATAATTCCTCTCATATTCTTTGAGTTATCGTGAGGCATAGGCTATGACTTTCCCATGTTGCATGAGAACACATCCTAACCCTTTTCCCGAAGTATCATTGTAGATGAAAAATCCCTCCGAACCAGATGGTATTATCAGAACAGGTGCTAAAATGAGTCTTCTCTTGAGTTCTTGAAAACTCTTCTCACATTCCTCGCTCCAACCAAACTTTGTATCTTTTCGAGTCAGCTGTGTTAATGGAGTAGCGAATCGAGAAAATCCTTCTACGAATCTCCGATAATAACCAACTAAGTCGAGAAAGCTACGTACTTCGGTCACTAACTTTGGTTGCTCCCGGCTTTGAATTTCTTCAATCTTCGCTGGGTCAACAAATATTCCATGATTTGATATTACGTGCCCAAGGAATGCAACTTCCTCAAGCCAGAACTCGCATTTCTTCAACTTGGCATATAACTTGTTTTCACAAAGTTTTTGGAGTATCAGCTTCAAGTGTTGCTCATGGTCTTCACAGGTTTTGGAGTATACGAGGATGTCATCAATAAAAACGATCACAAAGTGATCCAAATATTACTTGAATACTCGGTTCATCATGTCCATGAAGGCAGCAGGAGTATTAGTCAATCCAAAAGACATGACTAGGAATTCATAATGCCCGTACCGAGTTCTGAAAGCAGTCTTTTGAATGTCATCGATTTTAATCTTCAACTGATGATATCTGGAACGAAGATCAATTTTTGAAAAGAATTTGGCTCCTTGCAACTGGTCAAACAGGTCATCAATGCGAGGCAACGGTACTCTATTTTGATGGTGACATGATTCAACTCCCAATAATCAATACAAAGTTACATACTTCCATCTTTCTTCTTCACGAATAGAAACAGAGCACCCAAGGAGACGTTTTGGGGCCGAATGAAACCGATGTCTAACAATTCATGTAGTTGGGGTTTTAACTCACGAAGTTCAATAGAGCCATTCAATATGGGGCTTTGGAAATGGGTTTTGTCTTGGGATTCAAGGTCGATACAAAATTCAATTTTTCTGGGGTAGGCCAGGAAGTTCTTCACGGAATACGTCAGGAAATTTATTAACAATAGAAATATTATTCAAATCTGACGTATTTTTATTTAAATTCGGAACATGGACTAAGAAAGCTTGACATCCATTTTTCAATAAACGAATAGCTTTATGACTTGATATGACAGTGATTGATTTTAATGGTTTGGTTGCTTGAATTCATATAATAGGTTGGTTAGGAATATGAAAGCTAACAACCTTACGAAAATAATCGATTTTAGCATGATGAGTAGTTAACCAATCAATCCCTAAAATCACATCAAATGCAAGTATTTTCAAGGAAATAAGATCGACAGGTAACGTGCGGTTACCGATTTGAATCAAACAAGACTTATAAATAGTTGATGTAATGAAGATTTCTCCCAACAGAGTTTCAACAGATAAGTCAAAGTCTAATTTCTCCGGAGTCAAATTTAAACGTTGAGCGCAAGTAGGAGAAATGAAAGAATGGGTAGAACCGGTATCAAATAAAATATAAACTTCACTAGAGTTTGTGATTAGCTTACCTGCGATCACCTCATTCGGATTCCTCACTTTTTAGGAGGTTATGACAAATGCTCTCCCTTGAACTACCGGTTTTGTCTTGTCTGGGACGGCCTTTGATGCCTCCATCCCAGCTGGACTTGACTTTGGTGCATGACAAAATTGGGCTAGGTGACCTTCTCTTCCACAATTGTAACATGATTTGGACTGCATCACGCAGTTTGGACTGATATGTCCTTCCCCTCCGCATTTGTAACATACGACTGGCGGTCGTTCTCCTTCCTTAACAACAGGTGCTGGTGCTGACGTCTTTCCATCATTGTTGAATCTCCTCTTCTTGAAATATCCATTCTTATTGTCATGGCCATGATTACCACCGAAGTGATTTCCATTTATATTATGTTGATTCCCTCCACGTTTGTTATCACCGCTTCGATGACTGCTACAGCTGGTGTTATCGACTTGTCAACAACTCTCTCTTTGTTGGGTTGACTCATTATTGCACTCCAATAATTGAGCCCTATTCACAACATCTGAATACAAACACAGTTTGTGAGAAATTAGGTATTGATGTATCTCGGGTTTCAAACCTCTTAGAAACATCCGCGTTATTCTCTCCTCATTATCAACCAAGTGGGATATAAACCGAGAGAACTGACTCGGAAAACTTAGCCCGTCTTTGCGCACCACGGTCATATTGTTTTGCTCAAGCTTGATGAACTCTACCTCCTTCATATGATGAATACTTTCAGGAAAGTACTTGTCCTTGAACAACTCTTGGAACTTCTCCCAAGACATTTTGAGTGCGGCAGGTTGAGTACGCTTTATAGATTCCCACCAGTAATCTGTCTCTGCTCGCAACATGAAGGTGGCAAAGGGAACCTTTTGCTCCTCGGAGCATCCTATGACATCAAATATCTTGTTGATCTGCTTTATCCATGTCTCTGCCTTAAGTGGTTTTGGCTCTCTAAAAAACTCCGGTGGTCCCAGCTCCTTGAACTGCTTAGGGGTGACCGTCCGAGAGTTGTCAGTGTTTCCACCTGTATTTTGGACAGGAGCCGCCCTCGCCTGATGTTGCATGAATTGCATAAAACCTCTGAACATCCCATCGGTCATCATTTGATCGTTGTTGTTTACCTGAGGCTTATTGTCCTCTGTTGCACATTATCCACAGGTATTAATCTGTGGTGACTCAGCGGTCTCATGTGCTTCATTGCTTATCTCAACATTTTGGATGCCATTTTCAAATCTCGCCACAAAACAAGGGTTAATTAACATATCACATATTATCCCTATACTCTGACCGACCAATTAAATACCAAATAAACTTAGGTAGGTCATACTAGCGAAGGAATTCCCCGTCTCTCCCCTCCTAGTTCTTGTCTCACATCTCAGCCAAGGATCATATCCCTAAGCTTTGATACCAACTATGACGCCCCCAAAATAAGTATACATCACCCATCTTGAGTCGCCAAATACATGGTAAAAAATTCAAATACAACTTAATAATACAACTGTCATGTAAAATACGACTGTCATGTAAAATACGACAAAACATAAACTGAGAGTTTTAATAAGAATATTGTAATCTAGACAATATCCACTCTCAAAGGAGTCCTCATTACATTTATTGTCACACTATTTAACAGAATAGTGAGGACTACTAATGCTATAGTCTGGACCGTCACTCCGTTCCCCGACTCGTCCCAGCTATATTCTCATTTCCTGAAGAGAACAGTGAAAGAAAGGGTGAGCTTAACTAGCCCAGTAAGAAATATTATGACTAAGATAATACAGAATAAATTATCATTAGCCTTCAACAATATTAAACTGATAGAATATAATAGACAACAAGTTTAACTGCAGTGGAACAAGTTATCCATTAGAAGAGTCAAGTAGAGCATGATATCTACTATCTTCTATGATTTAAAATGTTTACATCAATTTTTATCACTGAGACTCAGCTTAATAAATAAACCATATCATCGAATCTTCCCTGCACTACGAGCCAAGGATATTCATGGTCATGACTATACCCAATAATCCCTGGTCATAATTACACCAACAACTGTCCATCAATGAACTACATGTCAATGAGGACTTTTAACACATCATTCGTCACATTATGTAAAAAGCCAAAACCCTAATAAGACTCGTATGTATAAAATCCCGTTATATAAACAAAATATCTCCGTTCTGAATGTGTTATATGTTAATATATACTTGGTTTGACCAATTTGAGCAAATAAATTTTTGTCCGGAAAACGTCGTGCTTGACACCTCGTGATTAAAATTTTATCTATAATCGGACTTCTCGGTAAAATTATTTTGACAAGTTGCTTTGTCGTTCTTACACTGAAAAAACGCTTTGTCGTGCTTGTTAGAATTAGTGAGAAATTTAGGTTAACAATCCTAGATTAACAAACGCTAACTCTAATTAGCAAAACCCTAACCTTAATTTGTAAACCTAACCCTAATTAACTAAATTAACTCTAATTAGCTTATGTTAACACCTAATCATGGTTAGTAAACTTCAATTAGGTACTAATTAACATTACTTAACATTTCTAATCATTAGAAACAAAACCCTAATCAAGATTAGTGAAGATTAAAGCCTAATTAAGCTACTAAACAAACCTAACTAGCTCACAAGTAGGTTAGGAGTTGCCATTGCAAGTTCCAAGATAACACATGACATGCTTGTAACTCCCAAGCATCACAATAGTCATCAGATCAGATCTTTGTAGAGGCAAGTTGCTCAAAAATGACCAAAAAGCCAAGTTGAAGAATTCTATAAATAGGAACCTTAGGGCTAAGCAAACTCACAAAATTCCTGAGCCTAGATACACTTATAAACTTACCAAATCAAGCCTGGGTGATAGCAGCAACAACATCAGAAGCTATAATCAAAAATTGTTCAAGAAAAGGTGCAAACCCTAGTTCTTAATTAGCTCTATGATCTTATGTTAGATTTGTTGTTTAGATGTTTAGAATTATGTATTAGTATGTCAGAAAGTATGTTAGATTGGTAGAACACGTTTTCATAACATCTAGATGCCTTAATTAAGTGTTTTAAGAAATCTTGAAATTTTAAAAACTATGTCTAACAGTCGAATGTCAAGGCCTATAGATTCATTTGTGTTTATGTTTTGGTCCGTTAATTGTTTGTTATTTGTAGCCTGTTAGTAGGTCTTTAATCTGGAAAAGAAAACAGGTTCATTTGAACCATAGATTTCAAGTTATAAGCAGTCAAAGTGGGTTAACCGTTCACGGATTATAGTTTTCTGGGTTACCCAGAAAGCTCAAGAATAGTCGAACCGGTTACTTTTACCAATATGTTTAATCGTCTTCTGTTTGTAATTTTTGTAAGTTTTTGTTATAGATCAATACCCTGATATATGTACTACATATCTATGATCTTTAATTCAACAAACAACGTATAGGTTTACTGAAATTAATGGTCAAAAGTCGTTGACCGGGCTTGACCATGTTTTCTAGTTTTTCTAGAAAAGTGAAGAACACAAAGAACAACGTTTGGCTGTACTTTGACCAGCATAATTAGAGACCTTAGATTTATACTTTGTTCATGTTAATGGTATATATATGTACCCTGACATATATACTACATGTTACAACAAACATCACACACATCTAATACGAGAATCAAAGATATTTAAGCCACAAAACCGTTGATGAGCCGTGACTTACATTCAGGTTACCCGAAACTCAAAAACGACTCGGCGGTGACTTTGAGCCTCTATAACTTCTTGCTATATGTAGGTTAAAGCCTAAAATTTGTTTCATGTTATACTACTGTATGAGTACTACAACATCAACTTTTGAACAAACTAAGAATCATCATCAGTAGCCTTTTAATTAGTGGTCAAACTAATCACTCAACCATGACCAAACTGCTGCCCATAAACTCAAGAACACCTACAGCGACACTTTCTGTCACTGAAGGGCTTTAGCGACAGATAGAAATTATTTTTCTAAAAATAAATTATAAAAATTAGAAATAACTAATAAATAAATATAAATAAATATAAAAACAGTTTTAAAAATTATATTAAATTATTATAAATAAATTAGGATATTTTTATATAAATTTAATAAATATTTTATATTATTTTGATATTATTAATAATTAACTTATTAATAAAGAAATTAGAATAAATTATTTATAAATACTAAATAATTATGGAAAATATTATTAATGATATAAAATTATAATAAATAAATATAAATTATTTAAAATTATAATCAATGTTTTTGTAAAATTTTAAGTAAATATTAATTACTTATAAATAGAAATAAATGATTTAAAAATCAAAATAAATGTTTTAAATACTTTAAAATTTCTAAGAAGGTATTTTAAATTATAATTAAATTTTATAAATAAAATTTAGTCCATTTATCAAAGGTATTAAACACCAAACCTAATTAATCTAACCCGATATTATATTAATGTTATAATTGATTATTGTTATCAATACTAACGTGTTAGATTTATATATATGAACTTCGTAGGTATTTATTAACGATTGAATAGCATAACTTGACTGATCTACGCTCAGGCAAGTTTTATATCCTTAAATTTCTTATAAAGCAAATTTCGTAAACCTTGTTTATTCATTGGACAAGATTTTTATCTTGATATGATGTTGATATAATATAATACACATACAATTGAATTGCCAAATTAATGTAAAGTTATTGGTATAAATTCAACATAACTCAAAAAATAAATTGTTTATTCAGATGATAATGTTTATTGAGCATAAATTATTGTGTCAAACCAAATTGTTTTTGTAAGACATCTTATACTGAAGTTGGGTATCCCGTAAACGATTTAAATTTAGTCAATTCATATATTGACATTTAGTGTATTTTAAGCACTGGTAGGATGATATGCATACTCCTAAGATGTTGAATAGGCTGATCCCCTATCTCATATCTGAACAAAATTTCAAAGTTTGTGTGACTGACAAAAATAAAGAAAAATTCCAGAAATGGTACAACTATCAGTCGAAATTTGAACTATTATATTTCTTCAAATCCTATATTGTTATAAATACACAACCTTCTGAGCATGTCATAGCTCACCCTTGCAAATTATTCCCTTTGCCGTTTTAAACGTAAATCCTGGAACTACTGGAGTAGATAAAGGGAAGTGTCCCTACATAGATTAGATTATATTCTTGTTTGTTTGAATACCCTGTAATAAGAACTTATTATGAGAATCATGTAATCGAATATTAATATTATGATATATATATATATATATATATATATATAACATCTTTTATTTCCGCAACCGTGTTTTCTTACATATATAGATATAAAATTAGACTTCTTCGAATCTAGTTGAGATCCATGGGAACTATTTATCTGAGTGAGGGTATTAATAGCATGGACTGTTCATGTTAATATTGATACTCTGGATTTCGGATAGATAGTTACTATCGATACGATAGTATAAATTCGTTTAGCTTAGACTATACATCTGGGTGAGGGTATTAGTAATATGGACTGCTCATGTTATTACTGCTACTCTGAATTTTGGATAGATAGACTCTAGTTACAGATACAGTTCATATATCCAAGTGAGGGTATCCAAACACAGTAAAAGTTCTCTTGAGAATTGACATCTGTTATGGGATACTGTGAATTTTGGATCTATGAGAATTATATCTGCTAGTCCCCCTATTTAATGTAATCTTATAATCAGATACCATGGGTGTATAGATTTAAAAGCGTTATGTTGATTTTCTGTAAACACCATGTCAGATACCGTAGGTGTATAGATACGGGGGCGTTACAAATTATGGTTATGATTATACCAAATAATCCCTGGTCATAATCATACCAAGTACATCTATTCACGTAAGCCGAGGATGACTTTCATCACAATATAAGCATGATGATGATGACAATGATAAAATAATTCAATAAAACAAGTTCAAGGATAAATTTTAAAGATTTTTAATTTTAATTTATCATGAAATCAATAACGTCCAAATTGTCAACATAATACTTCTTTGTGGAGTAAAATTCAAGAATGGTCAGAAGAATATTTCCATTAAAAGATACTGGATGAAGCGCAAATATCCAGGATATTCTACTAATTTCATGGAGTATAGAAGCCAAAACTTTAACCAACTGAGTATAATAGAATATATGAAACTATAAATGGATTTTTGCCCGCCATGCGATAATCGACGTAGACAGATCATTTCCATAATTTAATTAGGAATGAATACAAAGGATCATTCACCATGCTTGCAGTAATCCATATAGGCAGGTTATTCCAACAGAATAATAAATAATGGAATAACAAAAAAATTCGCCAGGCATGCGATAGACCGCACAGACAGGTTATTCCCAATAGAATAATAAAGAATGGAACTAAGTCATGCGTAATTCAAACAAATATGATATTCCAACTGAATAATAAAGAATGCAAGAACAACAGAATTCACCAGGCATGCGATAGACCGCACAGACAGGTTATTCCAACAGAATAATAAAGAATGGAACCAGGTTATACGTAATCTGCACAGACATGATATTCCAATAGAATAATAAAGAATAGAATAACAACAGAATTCACCAGACATGCGATAGACCGCACAGACAGGTTATTCCAACAGAATAGTAAATAATGGAATAACAGAAGAATTTCACCATGTATGCGGTACTTCGCATAGACAGGTTATTCAACATAATAATAAAGAATGGAATAACAACCCTTATGAGTATTGAAAGAAAATAACTCTCTTCATGAATACTGAAAAGAATAATACCCTTACCTTAGAAAAAAGCTGGATCTTTGGAATAGTGAGGTAGAGACTTCTCTTCTTCTTTCTCTCTATAATTTCTCTCTATAATAATTGCTCTATAGCTTTTGTGAATTGCTGAGAAATGAAGGAAGAATGAGCTTCTATTTATAGGAAAATATAGTTTCGATAATTACACATTTTGGGGCTCGAAATATTACAGTATAATACTTTACTCTTTTCCTTCATTTTTAATTTAGTCCTACAAGTATTATCAAACTTGCACCACCTCCCCTAATAGTAAATAATGTGAATCAATAGTTCAATCATGTGAATCAATAGTTATAATCATGTCAAAATACGAATTACAATATAGTACCTCCATCTATACTTCCATTTTTAACTTAGTCATGCAAGTATTATCAATCTTGCACCAACTCCCCTAATAGTACAAGAATGTGAATCAATAGTACACATATGTGAATAAATAGTTATAATCATGTGAATTAATAGCAATTAATTGCTCATTTATCCGATTAATTACCCGACTGGTCAGTATAACTTCCAGACATCAATTAATATCAAAATAAATGTCAATTTCCACTAACACTAATAATTTCAACACAATGGAACTATCAATTTCATCTTTAATCAATACGAACTTATTCATCATTAATATTATAACTCACAATATTTAACAACCAGGTCGTTCCCAGGAAAGAGGTGGCTTTCCGATAAGGATTTCTCCTTATTGGTGCGCAATTAGGTGACCAAATCTCTCCATGAAAGAACTTCTAGACATTGTCAATATTGCAAATAATAATATGAATAACTTTGTCGTCTCAATTATTGATTTAATAATATATATTATGCACATGATATTGTGACAATAATTGAATCAATAATATGAGAGATATGATGCAGCAATTACTGTAGCAATAATTGAGTATAACTGAGTGACTTCTCATGTAAGCATCAATAACCAATACCATGTGCTACTTATGCAACCGCAGCGTATTCATGTACTTTTTTACTAAGGGTAGTTCAACAGTTTTAACGGTAACACTTTCGTCGTTATTTTTATAAAAAGTTAATTCTGTCGTTTTCTAAATACGACAATACTTCCATTGTGGGGTTCATCAATGGTTGTGCCATTGTATGAATATTCCCTGTTAAAACGAATATTCCCCGACCAATCGAATATTATATAACCACTTGCTTACTTTACAAAATTTGTAAATATTACCCACAACTATAACATTATATCAAATTCACACCATAATATTCAAAAATATATTTTGAGAAAATTATTCTTTATTCATAAAAGTTGGGGTCTTACAGTTTTCATCGACGATATTTTGATCTACTCGAAGATAGAGGAAGAACACGCCAAATAACTAAAGATTGTTTTGGAGGCACTACGGAAGGAGAAGATGTACGCAAATTTTTTAAAGTGTGAATTTTGGTTGAAGAAGGTTCAATTCTTAGGCCACGTGGTGGATGAGAATGGAATCTTAGTAGACCCAAAAAAAGTTGAAATAGTAAGTAACTGGGAACAACCGTGAACCTCGACGGAGGTGAGAAATTTCTTAGGGTTAGTTGGGTACTATCGAAGATTTATCCAGAATTTTTCTTAGATAGCGACCCCGTTGACTAATCTAACGAGGAAGATGGTGAAATTTGTATGGACCGATAAATGCAAAGAGAATTTTCAAGAGTTGAAAAAGAGATTAAGCGAGGCGCCTATATTATGATTACCAGATGATACGGGAGGATTTGTGGTGTATAGTGATGCATCGCATAGAGGACTGGGTTGTGCGCTGATGCAACATGACAAAGTCATTGCATATGCATCACGATAATTGAAGGATTATGAAAAACGATACCATACTCATAACTTAGAGTTAACGATAGTTATTTTTGTGTTAAAGATATAGAGGCATTATTTGTACGGGGAGAAATATGAGATATACACGGACCACAAAACTCTGAAATATATCATCACACAGAAGGAGTTGAATATGCGTCAAAGATGGTGGTTGGAATTGATTAAGGATTATGATTGCGATATTCTTTATCACCCGGGGAAAACAAATGTAGTGGCCGACGCGCTGAGCATAAAAGGAAGGGAAAAATTATTTCAATTGACAACTCAGAAAGAGTTAATAAGAGAAATGGAGAAATTGGAAATAGAGGTAAACGGACCAGAGAGGTCTGAAGAGAAGTTATTTGTAATGGAAGCTTGTCCAACATTGTTGGATAGAATAAAAGGAGCACAGGAGAAAGATCAAGAATGTGAAAAGATCAGGAAAAGGATTACAGAGAATGAGGAAGAGAAATTTTGAATGGATAAAGATGGTATCTTAAGATTCGAAGAAAGAGTGTGGGTACTAGAGGTAACCGAGTTAAGAGAAGAGATATTTTATGAGGCACACAATACGACGTATTACGTTCATCCGGGAAGCACCAAGATGTACCGAGACTTGAGGTAACATTTTTGGTGGCCTAATTTGAAACGTGAAGTCGCATAGTGCGTTAGTAGATGTTTGACTTGCCAACGCATAAAAGCAGAGCATCGACGGTCGAGTGGTTTACTACAACCATTGGAAATACTACAGTTGAAATGGGAGCACATTATGATGGATTTTGTGGTAGGACTTCAAGTCACGCAGAAAGGTTTTGATGCCATTTGGGTTATCATGGATCGGCTTACAAAAACAGCACATTTTCTACCGATCAAGATCCGCTACAGTTTAAATCAGTTTGTGAGTCTGTGCGTAAAGGATATTATTTCACGACATGGAGTGTCGGTGTCAATTGTCTCTGATCGAGACCCGTGTTTCACGTCCAAATTCTGTAAAAGCTTGCAAGAAAGGATGGGAACACAACTAAGGTTGAGTACCACTTATCATCCTCATCCAGACGGACAGAGTGAGCGAACAATACAAACGTTAGAGGACATGTTTAGGACTTGCATGATGGACTTCAAGGGAAATTGGGATGACCACCTACCCTTAGTCGAATTTGCGTATAATAATAGATACCATGTGAGTATCGGTATGCCACCGTACGAAACTCTTTGCGGAAGAAAGTGCAGAACGCCTATCGACGTTGAGATTTTTGAGTATCCCTTTTCGTTACTTGTTTTTTGGTGTTCTCATGTTAATGTGAGATTTATTTGAAAAACAAGTGAAAAAGGTCCGACATGTGTAATGTCGACAATGTGACTTTAAGAGTCGCCAGTTGGTGTTTTTAACTGGTTGCACCAACGCAACCAAAAAGGTTTGAACATTGACCCAGTGTTTTGACACTGCTAGACGGGTCTATAAAACCGAGATTCATTTTAGGTCCGGGGGCTTGATTATGCGGAGGGAAGGTGTTAGGCACACCCTGACATCCGTGTTACCACGGTGACCACCACTTTTCAAAGAAATTGTTATATTAATGTGTGTGTGTGTGTATGGATCAATGTGCAATTATTTGAAAGTAGTGCGAGGCCTCGTTCGCACTTATATACACAAGGTTTGAATTTTATAGAAAAATTCAGTTTTAACCAAGATATATCAATGAAGTTTTATAAAAGAGGTTTTTCAAACCTTGTGCTCAATAGGAATTGAGACCTTTTCATACTTCCATTTTATTATTAAATGTTCGGCTTGTTTGCTTTTATTTTCGAGATGCGAAGCATTCTCCAGAAAATAATATAAAGATCTTAGAACTCCTCATGGGCATGACAGCCATCCAAGGAAATTCAGACACTGTAAAATAATGTACAGGCTGCTTACAGCTGAAAGACGTCCATCATGGGAACCAAATCTAGATTCAGTAAACTGAACCTGTGATCACATGATTCATAGGCTGACATCATACTGCAATTTGTATGGAAAGCAATAAGTAGTAAATATATATATACAGACATGATCAACCACCACGAAGCAACTCCACGAGGATCGGAAATGTAAATATATAAAAATGGTGAATATATATATATATATATATATATATATATATATATATATGGACATGATCAACCACCACGAAGTAAACTCCAGGTGGGACGAAATGTAAATAAAGCTGTAAAAGCGATCAACTGCCACGAAGTAAACTCCAAGCAGGACGAAATATAAATAATGTTGTAAAGGGCCACGAAGTAAACTCCAGGTCGTACAGGAAAGAAAATATATATGTACAAATAAACGCATATATTTATATATATGTACAAATATATATATAAAAGCAATAAAACGCACCGGATGTGAATCCAGGCTCATCGGATATGTCCGACAATAATTATATATAAAAGTATATATATATATATATATATATATATATATATATAAGCGATTAAACGCACCGGATATAAAATTCAGGCTCATCGCATGTAGTCGACCACTATTTATATATATAAGTATATATATATATATAAGCAATTTAACACTCCAGACCGAAGTCTAGGCTCAATCGAGGCATAACTCGATAATGTTAGTCCATATATGAAATATATACATATATATAAGTATATATATACAGATAGAAATGAAAACCACAGACCGAAGTCCGGGCAAACACACTCACACGAATCTCAACGTGTACAACAGTTTGTGCTAATATGAGAAGAAGGCTTTATAAAATATGAGAAGGCTTACAGTGGGCTGCCAAAGTAGACATCTATTGACTTTAAATGGATAAACACTCAGCTCCTGTCGGATAAAAGATAGCTATATGTGAGCCAACTAGTGTTTAGAAGTGAGGAAACACTCAAAAGATGTGTATGTAGAGCAAAATGGACAAGGCTTCCTCGCTTTTTTCCCTCCCTCTTCTTCTCAATTGGCTGACCCCAAGGCTTGTATATTTAGACGGATGGCCACAGGTACACCTATGGCAGCCGCAGTTGTACCTGCGGCTGGTCGTGGTGCATTCGAGCCTCGTGGGTCCCGTCGTCTCATAGTACGTGTAGTCGTGCATTGTAATGTCCACTCGAACTTGCAGAACTTCAATCCGAATATCTAAACGAGGTATATCTGACCTTCTTCAGACCGCTTGTGTCGAGAGTTACGCAATGACATGCATTAGAGGTTGTACGAAGTCAAGAAGAGGGGTTTATGCCCATGGTCTTAAAGCTTTAAATTCTATCCAAAGTATTGCCACGCGTAATAGTCACTCGGGATTGTCAATCCTCGGCTCTTGTGGGACATTATTGGATGTATGTATGTATGAAATGTTGAGACGACATGTCATTGTCGAAGGAACAAGATGACGTTTGACTCCTCACCGGGGTTATCACCGGTTTAAGCGAAAAGTAGACGTTACTCAAGGTTACAGCTGAGATTGGACTACTTGTTGATATGTCGTGATATCATCTTATTGATATGGTAATATGACGTTGTGACTCCTCACCGGTGTTATCGCCGGTTTAAGTGGAAAGAAGACGTTGCTCAGGGTTACATCTGAGATTGGACTGCTGCTTATGTGTCACTATCATCTGTGGATGTTCGTGTCTGCCCGTTGTTATCTCCGGGTCTGAGGTGTGTATGCCTCGACAGGATGTCTGAGGTTGAAGCTGATTGCATATGTTTGAAACAGGCATTTCTGGGGTTATCGCCAGAACTGCAATGGCATCTCTTGGGGCTATCACCAAGGACGGGGCTACTACTCCCAGTGTTTCTCTGGGACTGGAACTGAGCGTCGCGGTGTTATCGCCGAGACAGAACTGTCCTCTCTGGTGTTATTGCCGATCTTTTGATCTGCATATCTCGAGGTTATCTCCGAGATTGGAAACGACATTCCCGGTGTGTGTTCTGGGTTTGAGATGATGTTCCCGGTATGTGTTCCAGGTTAGAACTGAACTTCCAGTAGTATCTAGAATGGATGTAAGTTATCTTTCAGGTTTATCTCCAATAGACAAATCTACCCTTCTGCAATGTTAGTAATAGGAGTGCATAAAATTTTGAGTGTCTACAGTTGCCCCTCTTTATCATATTCATGCAATGCAAGGCATGGATAGGATAAAGAATACTAGACACTTGAAATGCAAGCAAGATAAGCATGATGCTATATGCAGCAACATGATGCAAATGTATGATGCATGATTGTCAGGTAATCCTATTGGGATGACAATCAATGATGGCTTGGACATGCGATCCAAGTCTTCAAGGATGTTGACGTTGGGGCTATCACCAAAGTCTTGAATCCTAGATACTGGCTTATATTCCTTAGAGGTACCTCTTGTGTATAAGAGATCTGTGGGGATAAAGCTTTGTCTATTTGAGGATGTGTATAACATATTCCCTCATTTACGTCAGAGTTATCGCCAATAGGTTTGTTGTTATCGAGGTTGCTCGATCTTCACGATGTGTGTATCACCGGATAAATCCCTGCTGGATGCATTGTCAAGGCTGCTTGACCTTTATTAATGTATGTGTCAATGGTAGCTTTGCGTTGTTGCCCCCACCGGGGAAGGTTGCTTCGATGGGTTTACTTGCCATCGGCTGACATGGTGTCAAAGTTGCTTGACCTTCATTGATGTGTATATCAATGGTTGCATTGCGTTGTAACCCCCATCGGGGAAGGTTGCTTCGATGGGTTTACTTGCCATCGGCTGACATGATGTCAAGGCTACTTGACCTTTATTGATGTGTATATCAATGGTTGCATTGCATTATAACCCCCACCGGGGATACGTAGATTCTTGAAAGATGCGCGTTGTGACCCCCGCCAGGGATACGTAAATGCTTGATAACTTTGGCGTTGTAACCCCAGCCGGGGATACGTTAAGGTTGCCTGACACTTATTAACGGCATCGGACCTTTGTGGGGTATTCCCGAGCATGATCTGTGAAAGCTGAGCTCATTGGTATAGTATACCCTGCATTCAGGCAAATACCTTTGAGACGACGGGAGTTTAACTCTGACCGATGAGAAACCAAGATTTCAGGCTATTCCGCTCAATTGCGTAGCACTTTTATTCCTGATTTAGCCTTTTCAGCTTATGACACCTCCTTTGCAACTCTAACTGGAGTGTGCCGGAGGTGTGGGTCCCATGGAAAAGTGCTGCCGGTGTACCTGCAAGAGCCGTAGCTTAGCCTGCGGCCAACCGTGCCTATGTATAGGCAAATGGTTGCTTTCATAAGTCATTTTCAAGTTGTACAGCGAGAAATCCGAGAGCTCTTCTTCAGATCTTCTGAGTTCGGGCAACTTTCTGCATATTCTGCCACCGTACAAGCGTTTTTCATCATCTCCGGTAACACATGCATGTATTTTTTCCAATTTCGTCTGTTGAAAATGACTTATCGCATGAAATGCATTTAGACACATAGTAGTGAATATGCATGCCGATATGACTTGATAAAAATATTCAACATAGCAAATGTTAGTATTAAACCACGCCGAACATAATGATGTGAAAATTTTGACTTTTGAAGGCGATCAATTGGTACCTTTTATCGCTCATTTCTTATCCTATATGAGGACAAATGAGTAAAGGTAGACAAGCAAAATAATCCCGTAATTAGACTACACTTATAGATTTTTTTATCGCAATGTATTGATGCATATAGGATGTATATGATGTGTGTATTGGTGAGCATCTTTGAATGGCCACCTAGTCATGCCTATGTGTATGTGGATAGTCCCATTTACAAAGGGGCTGTGGCAAAATTTTCCCAAAATGTAGGTATTGGGTAGTCATGCATTTTTAACTCTACTGTAGATGTATGTTAAAGCAATGCATGCATGCAAGTAATCATAGAATGCATTTTGAAAAGACTTCAGGTAAGAAATTACCACACCCTTTCTGAGGTGATTTGGAGACTTGCTGTCCAGATATCATGGATCTGGATCAGCCAAGTAGTTCCCGCAAGACCACTTCTGGTGTATAGAGGAGGGCTTTTGAAGAGCCTCAGCGCCGTTCTGTTAGACAACCTCGTTACTTGGCGGAGGCGGTGATACATCCTATTCTGGTTGAAGTGCCAAATGTCAAGGATGAGGAGGAGGATGCACCTATCGAGGTTCCTGCTCGTGCTGTGTGTGTTCCCCATAGGGAGTTGCCAGGTATTCAAGTGGCAAACCCAGATCTTCTAGGTGACTTGAGTAGGCATCCTTCAGTATACCTGCACGCAAACGAGGTATGACGTTAGATCTTTAATCTTCCTTATTTCCTATTGATGAGGAGTCAAGGAGTCTGATGTTGATCTGCATTTGATGTAGGTTCCCGACTTCACACTGCCTCGAGGGAACTGGTTTAGCATCCACTCTACGTATCAAGCCTTGCATGATGAATATAGAGTGATCGTCCATGGCTGGGGATTCGGGAGGTTCGTCGCTGTCTCTAGGGTTACCTCAGGGCATTGTCTGGGCGGTGGTTTCACCAGACTCAGTCACTCCATTTGCTAGACTACGAGGTGATGATGACGCTGATGGATTGGTGGTTTATCACAGGTATGGAGTTTGGAGGGGATCCGGTGCCTTGCACGGCGGATATCACCCCTACTGCCGTCAGATCCTTGTTGGGAGTTCCCATGAGGCTCAAGGCAGGACTGTTCTCGTCAGACAGTCCTTTGAGCATAGATGCTATGAGCGGGCTGTTGAGTGAGCCTATACCCGAGGATGTGAGAGTCATGGATCATGTTCTTTGGCGATTGTTCCTGATGATCATTAGGGGTCGCCATGCTAGCAGATAACTTTCTTGATCGGTGTCCTTTCGCTTTGATCGATCGGGGTACTTGACACCTTTGCCTATTTCCTCAGGGGAATGCGCATGCGATCGCAAGGCTTGACCGAGGCATGGTTAGAATTCTACCCATTTCTGCTGGTGAGTGTTTTTCTTATCTTTTCCCATGTATGGGTTAAGAGTGTTGACTGACAGTAGATGTTTGCCTTTGTGTTGGCAGTTTTGGGCCTATGAGAGGCTTCCTTGTTTGCGTCCTGTGAGCATGTTAGGTTTAGATACCTATTCATGAGGACGGAGATGGAATCATTCCATACTGGCGGAGGTCCCTGTTGTTGAAGGTTTCACTCATTGTCGCCTACAGCTGGAGCTATTGACAGCTGATGTCATCACATGGATTCCATACTCTGGAGTGCATTTGGGAGTTGGTTTTGAGGATGGGTACCCGACTGGAGTAGAGTACGTCATTTCCACCCGCAGGATTCCTCTCTTCACAGATGGAGGATGAGAGATCTATTTAGGAGAGCGTGCTATTAGGAGCACTACAGGAGAGATTCGTATACCGATCTTGCCTCCTACTAGGAGTTATTGGTCTATTTCACAGTCACCCATCATTGACATCCCATTGATGGGGATTGACGGTTTTACATTGTCAGAGGGCCCCTGTTCTCCGGAGATGCTACAGCATTGGTGGATCCCTCGTACGATTGGAGCTCAGACCCGCGCCATATAGTTTATGGGGGATATGGTTCCAAGATCCGTGATGATGACAGTTTGGCTAGCCTGTGTCAGAGATCCGACTCATTTGACAGACTAACTCGGTATCTAAACCGGTTACATCTTTTCATTCGGCATTTAGGCAGAGATCCTGCAGAGGTAGATACTTTTGATCCTTCCAGCTCTGGCGCTGGTCCCTCAGGAGACCCATATGGTTTTGCCGGTGCAGATCCTCCTTCAGATCTACCGACATCCCCAGAGATAGAGATCCAGGAACTCAGGAGGAGTTACATCAGGTGGACAGGATGGATGATGTAGACATCGATACTCTTGACTTTTTCTTATGTATTTCTCGCTATCTCTTTTGATAGGCCTCTATTGTATGTTGGGTAGCTTTGCCCCATTTCCCTGTATTTTAGATGTGCAGAGATGTATTAGATGATGATATACTTAGGAATGTATGTACAGTTTTCCATTCCCTATATCATATCTCCATCTATTGTATCATCCATGTTATTATGTTATGCATATGCATGTATGTCCAGAGATATTCAAAGATTGACCCTGGATGGTCTTACGACACTACCCGCATGTATGTCTTCTTCGACGATTAGTCAGATTGATCATACCCCACCAGTTGTGGTGGTAGCTGGTATGCGCTCATGGAATGATAGTATATCACCATCAGACATGGTGATCGTAGATGATTTGCTGCAGCATAGTATGACCCTGTTGATGTTTTAGGTTCCCACAGGATTTGTAGAGGGCATGCTACAGCACTGGGTATCGGAGAGACAGGTTTTCCGATTTTGGACCCAGGAGTTGACTCCTACTTTGGAGGAGAATGCACGGTTGACGATGCTGTCGCTGGAATGACCTTTCGTGCATATGGCTATTGGAGACATGAGCAGACAGTTCATGACCCTCACCGGATTGAGACGTAGAGTGGTCCAAGATGAGATTACATTCGGCCATGTGATATCCCAGCGTTTCCTGTTTGACAAGTTTGGCTCTAAGGACAGCTATGCATGACATTTTGGGGATTTCACCACACTAGAGGATCATTGGCATTCAGCCAGAGTAGATGTACTGTTTCTATGCGTATTATCATACGTCTTCATGTCGCGGTACATGGATGAGCTGGATATCGGCGTCATTATGGCAGTGAGAGCTCTCAGGGAGGGTCGTACCATTGTACCGATGATCATTGCAGAGACACTAAGGTCGCCTACATATCATTGCACTTATCCCAAGCAGGAGTGTTTCTGTGTAGTTCGGTCATGTTGTATGTGTGGTTTATGTCACACTTGAGACCGATTGGCACATTTAGACGGCAAGGGTTTTGTTTCACCTAGGAGATATCCATGTCATACTCCTTTTCATTTCGCATAAAGGCATGACGAATCGATCGTGATCACTTTTTCGGCGGGGATTAGGGATCCGTTTGCCATATTGTCGTGTTCAGGGCTTAGTTCACCCTATAGCTTCATTACTCATGCTCCGGGCATGGATTATATCCCTCTAGGTGGATTGAGGGGCATGATTACTTACCACCGACTGGTGGTGATGTTTCAGTTTGACCAGTTATAGTATTTTCATCCGTATGAGGGGGCAGTGAGTCAGCGCTTCGCGTCACACCATTTATCAGTGGAGGACAGATCTAGGTTGTATGCCTATTAGGATCACGAGAGTCGGCCGAAGTTTTTCTCGTCATCATCCAGTTGTTCAGCAGAGTATTCCGCATGGATGGAGACAGAGATCGCGATCGATCGCAGTAGTATCCATGCAAGGTGAGATTGATTCTGACGATGAGGAGCCTATAGAGGAAGCTATTATTCCCGCCGATGAGTTGACTGCTGGGCTGCCAGCATTTATGATGGATTCTCCCACCCCGAGTGCCACTGTTACTCAGTATTCGACATATTATTTGGAGCAGAGCTTACATCTGATGACCTATGAGAGAGATCAGGCTAGGGCCGCGATGTTGACAGCTCTTGATGAGAGAGATACCGCTTTGTTAGAGACGGATGAGGCTAGATCAGCCAGGGATGTATTGATAGTGGAGTGGGATGCCGCCTTATCCGCTAGGGATGTGGCCATTGTAGACAGCACTTCAGTGAGATCCCAGATGATTGTTAGTCTTGCCGACATGAGTACTTACATTGATGAGCATTATGCCACCATGCAGTTAGCCTCTGATCTGCTAGCTCGTGTAGATACCCTTAGGCAGGAGTTTCAGTGCTTCCTCCGTCTTCAGAGAGGGATGCTATGTTAGATCTGATAGTCCGCATGTATACAGATTTGTAGATAGCTTTGTATTTTCCTGCACAGACTAGCTTAGCCATTTTGTCATGTACAAAGATCTGGATGTATATATCAAACAAAGATATATATGGCGGCGTGGAAATATATTTTGATTCACTTCCCTTTTAGTTATGCCTTGATACTTGCTTGATATTTGCTTGTTTCTCCAAGGCCTTGTGATCTGGATGCATTCTAAACTTATCCTTGATAGATGGACATTGAGACGTCGCAAGATCTCTCAGAACGGATCATAGATTTCTGTAAATCCCTACCATCTTTGGTGTCTTGGGACTAGTATCCGTATGGAAAAGTGGAGAGGAGGGTGGTTTCTTCCTCTCTGAGATTGACCGCACCACAGATGGTCGCCAGTACTTCTATTTGTGAGAAGCCTAGTTAATTCCATCTCTTATGGGTTGGTATTGCTCTTTGAGGCACGATCGCATCTTAGATGGTCACCGAATCTTCTATTTATGAGAAGAGGTTGGGTAATTCCATCCCATTGATCTAAAACCGATAAAATGGGGCGAATTGAAGATTGATCCCAGTACCGTGTGACAAGTATGTTGTTCTGGTAGGGGTTAGACTGTACCATGAATGGCGGCCTACGTACTCCTATTGAAGTGGAGATCAAGTCTGCGTAGTTCGAACCTAGTGTAGGAGGTTCAATGCTGAATGCGTAAGGCAGATGGGTGTAGAAGTATTTTTGTTGTTTTTTGTTATTTTGTAGAGAAAGGGTAGAAATATTTTTGTTGTTTTTCTTTGTTGCGACCGGGCCATATAGAATATGGTTGCCTATGTACCCCTGGGTATCAAGGAGATCAGGTCGACGTATTTCGCCCCTCAGGATGAATTGAAGGCGAAGATAAGCGTGAATCCCATGTGCAGGCTATACTGCAGGGAGAAAAAAGTTTAATCCCATAATGGGGATAAACTACAAGTGTGTAAAAAGTTTGATCCCGTCCTCAGGACAAAGTGCAAGCGTAGAAAAGTTTAATCCCGTCTTCAAGATAAACTGCAGGTGTGAAAGGTTCAATCCCGTCTTCAGGATAACCGAAATTGTGAGAGGTTAAATCCCGTCTTCAGGATAACTGAGATTGTATGAAAGGTTTGAAATGAAGTAAAAACCAGGCTGCTGGCTTGAAGTGTATGTTTCCCTGAGGGGCAGAAGAGTATGTAAAAAGTAAAGGGTTCAAAACCGGAATGACTGGTGATTTGATGATCAAAACCAAGATGTTTGTTTGATGGTAACTTCAGACACAGTACCATTTCATGGTGTCCGAGTTGATGAGCTGTGGAAATTTATTACCATCCATTTCATGCAATCTGAGAGCACCTCTTGTCAATACTTCTTTGACAACAAATGGGCCTTCCCAGTTAGGAGCGAATTTTCCTTTAGATTGATCTTGGTTGTCAATGATCTTCTTTAAAACCAAGTCATGTTGTTTGAATTGCCATAGTCGAACTTTTTTGTTGCAGGATCGTGCGTTCCTTTGCTGATATAACTGACCATGGAAGATTGTCGCGGTTCTCCTTTCGTCTATCAGAGACAATTGGTGATACCTATCTTGTACCCATTGGACTTCATCCAACTGAGCATCCATCAATACTCTGAGGGATTCCATTTCCACTTCTATGGGGAGCACTGCTTCCATCCCATAGACTAATGAGTAGGGGGTTGCCCCAGTGGAAGTTCGCATGGAAGTTCTGTAGGCTAATAAAGTCAGAGGCAAGAGGTCAAGCCATCCTTTATGATTGGCGGACATTTTCTGCATGATCTTCTTGATGTTTTTATTAGCCGCTTCAACAGCACCATTCATCTTTGGACGGTAGATGACGGAGTTGAGATGTTTGATGTGGAATTTTCTGCATAACTCCTCCATCATTTTGTTGTTGAGGTTCTTACCATTGTCTGACACAATGACCTCTGGTTGTCCATATCGACAGATGACATTGTTTCTGATGAAAGAAATGATAACTTCTTTAGTAACCCTGGGGAAGGATGCTGCTTCTACCCATTTGCTGAAGTAGTCGATCATGGTGAATATGAATCGATGTTCATTACTGGCTTTGGGCTCGATGGGTCCGATCACGTCCATTCCCCACATTGAGAAGGGCCATGGCGAACTAATATTTTGGAGTTCCCTTGGAGGGGCATGGATAGCATTCCCATGAATCTGGCATTGATAGCACCTCTCTCGACGTGATCATCACGGCCACTTTTGAGTGTAAGCCAATAATGTCCTGCTCGAGAATTTTTCGACAAGTAAGGGTCGCCATGTAGGGCTTACATACTCCACCATGGACCTCATCCATGAGTCTCGAGCTTGGTCTTTGTCTACACATCCGAGGATACCTAATCTTGCATCTCTTTTGTAGAGTGCATCTCCGCCCAGTAGAATTTCATAAGAAGTCGATGAATCCGCCTCTTCTCGCTTAGTAGCTCGCCTCAGCGAGTGTAGATCCATCTCGTAGATACTCCTTGATGCATTGATACCAATGGTTGTGGATGGGAGGTAACTCATCCGATACTTCTCCAATGTAATTCCCATAGATCGGGGCTCTTTGCAGAGTAAACGTGATGTTGGCATGTTTTCCTTGTCCAAAGATGTAAACCAAGGAGGCCAACATTGCTAATGATTCGCAAAATCATTCCTATTACGAGGAATGTGTAGAAAGGAGATTTCTTCGAACTCCAAAGCCATCTGTAGAACTTGCCGATGGTAAGGTAGCAAATGTAATTATTTGGTTTGATAGATTCCGGTGGATTGCTTGATTACCAATTCGGAATCCCCAAAGACAGTTAACCGCCTGATGCCCATTGAACGGGCAAGTTTTATCCCCATGATACAGATACTAAGTTGTGTTGTTGGTGCTTACAAACTGCAATTTGACTGACGACGGATAACGCCCCCTGCATCAATATTAAAATTGCTTTCACCTTCAAGAGCCTTTCAGATAATAAAAGCTCCATCAAAATAGATTCTCCATGTACGACATGTATTGTACTAATGTTGTAGCTGAATTGTCATTACCCCTTCATCGAGAAAGTATGTTTCTAAGGGTTTGTAGTCCCCTCATAAAAGGGGCACCATTGATCCACAATTCCTCGACCTCTAACATGACTTTTTTGCGTCACGTAGACGATGTCAAATTGCTGTAGGATCAACTGCCATCTGGACAGTCGACAATTCAGTATGGGCTTACTGAACACATACTTGAGAGGATCCATTCAGGATATGAGATGAGTTGTGTGACCATGGAGGTAATTTGTAACCTCATGGAAGCCCATGCTAAAGCACAACAAGTTTTCTCAATCGAGTGTACTTGTGTTCACCGATGTCAATCTTTTGCCGAGGTAATAGATAGCTCGCTCACCGCCTCTATTGTCTTTTTTTCGCCTCAAAGATGCAAACCCCATGGCATCATCATTGATGGATGTGTACATGAACAGGGGAACATCATCCCCGGGAGGTACCAAAACAGGAGTGTTAATCAGTTGCTCTTTAATGGTAAGGAAGGCTTTCTGACAATCATCGCTCCATTTCATGGAGGAGTTCTTCCTTAACAATGACTTGAAGATACGCTCACAAAGTTGTTGTGAGTCGAGAAATGAATCGCTAATGAAATTGATTCTTCCCAAAAATCCCTCAGATTTCCTTCTCTCTCTTCGAGGAATGGGCATTTCCTTGATGGCTCGGATTTTGGTAGATCCACTCAATCCCTTTGTGGTCGACTAGAAACCTAGCAACTTGCCTGACTTAACACCAAAGGCGCACTTGGCGGGATTCAACTTCAAGTTGTACTTACGCAACCTGTTGAAAAGTTTTGTGAGATGGTCTAAGTGGTCATCCTTCTTCCGCAATTTGATAATGATGTCACCCACATAGATCTCTATCTCTTTGTGCATTAAATCATGGAAAAGAGCCATCATAGCTCGCTGATAGGTTGCCCCGACGTTCATGAGACCGAATGACAACCGTCTGTAGGAAAAGGTTCCCCAAGGTGTGATGAAAGCAGTTTTCTCACGATCTTCCTCAGCAACCATAATTTTATGGTACCTCAAAAAGCAATCAGCAAAGGAGTACATGTCATATTGAGCAGTATTGTCAATAAGAATGTGGATAAAGGGCACGAGAAAGCTATCTTTAAGGCAAGCTTTGTTCAAATCCTTGTAATCCACGCAAACTCACACCTTTCCCCCTGGTTTAGGCACGGGAACAATGTTGGATATCCACTCCGGATATGTAGACACCATGATGATGCCAGCTTGAAATTGTTTCACAATTTCCTCTTTGACTTTTAAACTCCACTCAGGTTTCAATCGCCTGGGTTTTTGCCTGACTGGCTTGAATTCTTCTTTTATGGGAAGGCGATGAAGAACAATGCCAGTGGACAAACCCACCATGTCTTCATAAGACCATGCAAACACATCCTAGAATTGGGTTAATAGTGCAACCATGTCATTCCATTGATTTGTGGTAAGGTCTAAACCAATCTGGATTAGCTTAGGGTTGTCTAAGGTTCCGAGATTGAAAAGAGTGGTTTGATCAAGATTGGGTTTGGTTTTGTCTGCCACCCATTCCTTAATCTCCTGAGGTGTCTCAATGTCCTCTTGGATTTCCATCAAGTCTGAGTCTAACTTTGCATCAAAGTTACAACCCTTGTGGAGAGAAGGCATGTCATCAACAAGGACATGCACATCTAAATTCAGAGTCCTGAAACAAAAGATGCTTTCACTTAATATATGCAAATGTTCGATCATACAAAAGTGTTAGCATGTACTTGATAAAATAACTGCTAGTACTGTAAAGGAAAGCAAGCAATTAAAGTTATCTACAGGGCAGATGGATTTTCTGCCCATTTTACCCTCGTCGACCAATGAATGGAGTAATGCTCCAATTGCCGAGGGCAAAGTCCTGATGGACTGCAGTGATGGAAGGATCATCATTGTCCTCCTTCTCCCGGATGATAACTATGACATCTGGGCAATCATCGTCTGGGGTGTATCTGTTTGTATGTTCATCATGAACAATGACGCAAATGCCTGCCATCATCAAGGAAAGGTCATGTTTATATTTCCGTTCATTTTCTTCCACTTCGGGATCAGGAATCAGCACCTCTTTTGCTTAGATTGGCACTAGTTTTGGAAACAGCATAGCCACAACATGTGTTGGAACCTTTACTGGAGATTGAATTAACTCATGAGGTAAAGGCATAGTAAATCGCCGTGCGGTGGAAGCTTGAGAAACCTACTTGTGCTTATGAGGATTCCTGTAACTGGAACTGGCAGAATAGCCTAGTCCGGCTGTTCCAATTTGACTGGACATTTGAATAGGGTGCTTAATACCCTGTTTATCTTTACCAAGCCCTTGTCCAGGTTGATGACCTAATAACATCATTTTTCGAGTGGCCGATATAACCTCTAAGAAATCTTGGTCGCGGAAGTGGCGCTCCAATAGAATGGTATTGCGTGTTACTCACTTCCAGAGTATGAAAACTGGCCGGTTCAACTTCTAAATTGAAGCTGATAATTAGTAGATTTCCTTTTTCAGGACAATCCGGCTCAGCGTTGACAATGACTAGACTGTTGTTGATAATGTATTTGAGTTGTTGATGTAGCGTGGAGGGAACAGCTCCAACCATGTGTATCCATGGTCTCCCCAATAGCAGGTTGTATCCTGAGTCAATCTTGAGGACGTGGAAGGATACATTGAATGTATTTGGACCAATCTCAATTGGCAACTCAATCTTTCCAACAGAATTTCATAGGGATCCATCAAAAGCTCTGATGACCGTGTGGCTGCTTTAGATCTGCTTGAGATTGATATTCATCTTTACCAAGGTGGCATATGGACAGATGTTTAGAGATCAACCTCCATCTATCAATACTCCTACTAGCATATACCCAGAAGATAAAACTGCAATATGCAAAGTCTTGCGATGACCGGTCCCTTCGGGAGGTATGTCGTCATTAGTGAAGGATATCACATTGTTGTTGAAAATGTGATCAACCAAATGTTGAAATTTTTTCACGTCCACTGATTTTGGCAAATAGGCTTCTTCTAAAACCTTCAGCAAGATCTTCCGATGATCCTCGGAAGAGAAAACCAAGTCCAGTATCAAAATCTGGTGTGGGGATTCTCGCAAGCTTAAAACCACTTTGGCTTCATTGTGGCCCATAGTGCGGAGGTATTTTTTAATCTTCTCCACGGGCAACTTCCACTTTGCTTCGCAAGTAGGTTTAATAACCCGTTGAGGAAGATATAGTGGATTTTCCTTCGACACTGTAGCAGTAGTATGAGACTTGGATCCTTCAGCTTCTCCATAATTCCATGGAACGTTGTGTGTCGACAAATGAGGATATTGTGGGTCGAAAGATAAAGAAATTGGCTCTGGTGTGGCCACTTTCCAAGGATTGTCAGCTCCTTTGAGTTGAATTGGTTGTATGGGAAATACTTTGACAGTCTCATCATCCACTTTGGATATAACTGCTACTGATCCCTTCCATTTGGTAGGACATGCATTCCCACCCTTGAGTTGTACAGTGTAATCATCTACTATTTGCAGGACATCGCTATCAATAAGATTCTGAATGAGGTGGCGGATTGCCCAGCATTCTTCTATGCTGTGACCGTGAGAATATGAATGATATTGACACATTTCATCAGGATTGAACCTCCCTGAGCGGGGATTGATGGGAGGGAGAAGGAAGATAATTCTTCCTTCGTTGATCAACATATGTAATATCTCCTCCATAGATTGGCCCAAATAGGTGAATTCCCTCTGATTGGAAAAATCTCAACGGGCTTTAGCATTTGTTCGCTTCACAACCTTATCCTCCATAACTTCGCTTTCTGAAGGTGGTGAGGAGGCATTTGTAACAAAAGGAAGGAGATAGGCATGCTCCTGCCTGATTAATTGGCGTGTAACTTGATCTTTGGTGGGTCACCGATTCGCGCAATTGTTCAATTTGTTTGGAAAGAGCTTTCGTCTTTCGTTCCATGGTAAACTGGAACTTTGCATAATCCCATTTGTCAACATCGTCTTTGATGTGTTGGGATGATTCGCCGTTAGAATTGGAACCTTGTAAAGTGCTTCAACTGATCATGTTGACCTTTTCTTTTTTGTGTTGAGGAAGAGGGTTGTCTTGCACATGAGGATGATCTGGTTTAGTGACCACAATCTCACTGTTGTCTATTAGATCTTGAATCTTATGTTTCAAGGCCCAACAATCTTGAGTATCATGTCCAGGTGCTCCGGCATGATAAGCACACTTCCGAGTAGCATTAAAACCCCTCCCATTAGGGTTGGCTGGTGGAAGAAGATGTGTAATTTTCTTCTAAGCAGTCAAAAGAGCAAGTATATTCTCGAGCGAGTCCCCTAAGGGTGTGAACGTTCGAGGTCGTTTTACTTCTCCACTTTTAGGTAATGGAGGGTTTGAAGGTTGTGCTGGAAAAGGGGAGTAGTTTCTCCTCTGCATAGGAATGCTTGGATTGCCTTTTTGTCCTTGTAGTATCAAGGAAACATCCTCCTCTTTCTTTTTATGGACCCTCCGGAGGTTGTTTCCATAAGATCCGGATCGAATGTGCTCAAGAATGACTTTAAGAGTGGCTAGGTCTTGAATTTTGGGACTTCAATCCCATCTCACCATCTCACCGTGTTTGATCATTTAGAAAATGGTTTGCCAATACCAACTAGAACTCTTTCATAGAAAGGAGCTCTCAGACATCTATGAAGGTCACGACCATTTTCGATTCATCATGGAAGGAATAACTTGAGCAAGAAAGCGCCTCCACCTTTGAACATACTCTAAACGACTCATTAGACATTTTTGACCTTGGTAATTTGGTACGGTCAGAGCCATTTGAGATTAAAACTCAGATGAGTAAGGAAGGCGTGAGCCAGCTCTTCCCAGCTATGGATCTTAGAGTTGTCTAGTTTGGTATACCACGAACGGGCTTCTCTAGTTAGACTTTTTTGAAATAAATTGCATTTCGAGCTTTTCATTTTCTCACAGAAGACCCAAGTTCTCCTATAAACACCTTTAAATGTGTATAAGGATCCCCTAATCTATCATATTTCTCAAAATTAGGGGTCTTGAATTTCTCTGGATATTGAACACCAGGAAATATGTAAAGGTCTGTATATGAAACACTGCCATGTGTTCCAATCCCTTTAAGAACGCGGATAGTTTCCTCCATTTGAAGGACCTTTTTCCTGATATCACCGTTGTCTGGATCTCCTTTGAGATGGGTGTTTTCAGGGTCTTTGTTGGTTTTATCCAACTATTGTTCTGGAACTGTTTTTTCCAGACCTTGAACTCCTCCTTGTGTAGAGGATTCTGTATGTGTAGGTATCTTCGTACCCTGAGTAGACTGGTGTAATTCTTTTAGTAGGACAGCCAAGTCTATGATTTGATTACTCAATTCATCAAATTCTTCTCGGGAGACAGTATTAGACTGGTCAGAAGAAGACATGATTGGTTGTAGGCCTGTAGCCTTTTTGGACTTTGAATGGGTAACAGGCTCAATTGCTTCCCTACAAAAGACTTACGTAGTTTAGTCTTAGGGTAATATAAATGTTATCATAACATGTCCGTTTAGGAATTTAGTCCTGCAAAACCGGTTGTTAATTGATAACATGTCATGCATGCACATATATTTTTCATATTTTCCATTAAATATGAATGAACATGGAATAAAAATTACAAGTAAATGCTTTTACAAGTAATTTAAAGTGGAAAGTATGAAGAGACTTCCCTCCGCATTTGGTTTATTAGAGGCTGACCTATCTTAGGGTTAATCTCGCGGCTTTTCGGTATGAAGGTTCCCAAATCATTGCAATCTACTTGACGGGAAGTTAATCCTGTCATTCAACTGGAGCGAATCTGAGTGGTGCCTTTCCTGAGCCCCGAGGAATCATTCTTCCCACAAGTCCAGTAATCAAACACCGACAGGATAGCCTCCTGGTGGAGGGACCACACAACATACAACGTGTCTCACCATTTATGCAAACTGATGACATGTGCGAAGCACTAATATCATAGATAAATATTTAGTAGTGCAGTAATTAAGATGCATTCGTACACATTCATCATAAATGTAAATGCAACATTCACACACAAGCATATAACAATTTTGAAAAGCTTGAAATGGCGGCTTAAGCCCTCTTACTGGAGTCCCCAGCAGAGTCGCCACCTGTTGACGTCAGGATTTTTGAGTGTCCCTTTTCTTTACTTGTTCTTTGGTGTTCTCATGTTAATGTGAGATTTGTTTGAAACAACAAGTGAAAAAGGTCCGACATGTGTAATGTGGATGATGTGACTTTAAGAGTCGCCAGTTGGTGTTTTTAACTGGTTGCACCAACGCAACCGAAAAGGTTTGCACATTGACATAGTGTTTTGACACTGCTAGACGGGTCTATGAAACCGAGATTC
This sequence comes from Panax quinquefolius, assembly GCA_020205615.1. NCBI lineage: Eukaryota > Viridiplantae > Streptophyta > Magnoliopsida > Apiales > Araliaceae > Panax > Panax quinquefolius. The sequence goes on from JAINUW010000639.1 coordinate 588,135, forward strand.
ATTTTAGGTCTGGGGGCTTGATTATGCGGAGCTAAGGTGTTAGGCACCCCCCGACATCCGTGTTACCACGGTGACTGTCACTTTTCAAAGAAATTGTTATATGAATGTGTGTGTTTGTGTGTGTATGGATCAATGTGCAATTATTTGAAAGTAGTGCGAGGCCTCATTCGCACCTATATACACAAGGTTTGAATTTTATAGAAAAATTCAGTTTTAACCAAGATATATCAATGAAGTTTTATAAAAGAGGTTTTTCAAACCCTTTGCTCAATAGGAATTGAGACCTTTTCATACTTCCATTTTATTATTAAATGTTTGGCTTTGTTTGTTTTTTATTTTTGAGATGCAAAGCATCTCTAGAAAATAATATACAACAAGGTCGAACTCCTCATGGGCATGACATGACCATCCAAGGAAATTCGAGACACTATAAAATAATGTATGTCAGTACATACGGTGAAAGACGTCCATCATGGGAACCGAATCTAGATTCAAGAACCGAACTCGTGATCACATGATTCCTAGGCTCACATGATACTGCAATTTGTATGGAAAGGAATAAGCAGTTATATATATAAAAGCTGTAAATATATATATATATATATATATATATATATATATACAGACATGATCAACCACCACGAAGCAACTCCATGGGGGATCGAAAATATAAATATATAAAAGCGATAAATATATATATATGGACATGATCAACCACCACAAAGTAAACTCGATAATGTTAGTCCATATATGAAATATATGCATATATATAAGTATATATATACAGACAGAAATGAAAACCGCGGACCGAAGTCCGGGAAAACATACTCACACGACTCTCAACGTGTACAACAATGTGTGCTAATATGAGAAGAAGGCTTTATAAAATATGAGAAGGCTTACAGTGGGCTGCTAAAGTAGACTTCTATTGACTTTAAATGGATAAACACTCAGCTCCCGCCGGATACAAGATAGCTATATGTGAGCTAACTAGTGTTTAAAAGTGAGGAAACACTCAAAAGATATGTATGCAGAGCAAAATGGACAGGGCTTCCTCGCCTTTTTCCCTCCCTCTTCTTCTCAAATGGCTGACCCCAAGGCTTGTATATATAGATGAATGGCCGCAGGTACACCCGCGGAAGCCGCAGTTGTACCTGTGGTTGGTCGTGGTGCATCCGAGCCTCACGGGTCCCATTATCTCGTAGTACGCGCAGTCGTGCACTGTAATGTTCACTCAAACTTGGAAAACTTCAATCCGAGCATTCATATGAGGTATATCTAACCTTCTTCAGACCGTTTGTGTCAAGAGTTATGCAGTGACATGGATTAGAGGTTGTACGAAGTCAGGAAGAGGGGTCTATGCCCATGGTCTTCAAGCTTCAAATTCTATCCAAAGTACTGCCACGCGTAATAGTCACTCGGGATTCTCAATCCTTGGCTCTTATGGGACATTATTGGATGTATGTATATATGAATTGTTGAGACGACGTGCCATTGTTGAAGGAACAAGATGACATTTGACTCCTCGTCGGGGTTATCGCCAGTTTAAGCAAAAAGCAGACGTTGCTCAGGGTTACAGCTGAGATTGGACTACTTGTTGATATGTCGTGATATCATCTTGTTGATATGGTAAGATGACGTTGTGACTCCTTACCGGGGTTATCGCCGGTTTAAATGGAAAGCAGACGTTGCTCAGGGTTACATCTGAGATTGGACTGCTGCTTGTATGTCTCGCTATCATCTGTGGACGTTCATGTCTGCCCATTGTTATCTTCGGGTCTGAGGTGTGTATGCCTCGATAGGATGTCTGAGGTTGAAGCTGATTGCATATGTTTGAAACAAGCATTTCCGGGGTTATCGCCGGAACTACAATGGCATCTCTTGGGGCTATCACCAAGGATGGGGCTACTACTCCCAGTTTTTCTCTGGGACTGGAACTGAGCATCGCGGTGTTATCGCCGATACAAAACTGTCCTCTCCGGTGTTGTTGCCGGTCTTTTGATCTGCATATCTAGGGGTTATCTCCGAGATTGGAAACGATAGTCCTGGTGTGTGTTCCGGGTTTGAGATGATGTTCCCGGTTTGTGTTTCGGGTAGGAATTGAACTTCCGATAGTATCCAGAATAGATGTAAGTTGTCTTTCAGGGTTATCTCAAAATGATAAATCTACCCTCCTGCAATGTTAGTAATAGGAGTGCAGAAAATTTCGAATGTCTACAACGCCATTATATTGGGACGAAGTCAGAGAATGACAAATACTCGGACCAGAGTTAGTACAACAAACCGCAGACGTGATGACAGTGATAAGAGCCAAACTAATAGCAACTCAAGATCGCCGGAAGAAGTATGCAGACTTGCATCGGCAAGACCAAGATTTTTAAGTCGGCAGTTTTGTATTGTTGAAGGTATCTCCACGGAAGGGAAAGATCCATTTCGGTAAGAAAGGAAAACTGAGTTCAAGATTCATAGGACCATTCAAGATACTGAAGCGAGTGGGTGAGGTGGCATACAAAGTTGCATTACCACCTGAGTTGGAGCACATCCATAATGTGTTTCATATATCTGTGTTACGTCCGTACAAGCCTGACTACAAACATGAGATTTCGTATGAACCTATTCAAGTGGAGAAGAACTTGGTGTATGAAGAAATTCATGTTCAAATTCTAAATAGGAAAGAACAAACTATAAGGAACAAAGTCATTTCTTCTGTAAAAGTACTTTGGCGTAACCATGATGTCGAGGTGGCTACATGGGAGTTAGAAGATAGGATGATCAGGGATTATCCCAATCTATTTGTGTAACCTTGTAACAATTCCGGGGTTAAATTTTTATAAGAGGGGGAGGATGTAATACCCAAGAATTTCCGTGTCTTATTAAATGAATATATTAATGGGAATAAATATTTATTAAATGAAAATGATTTCGTGTTATGAGAAGAGTTAACTCAATTATATTAAAGTGATTAATGTGGAGTTGTAACAAACTCGTTGAAATACCTTGTGTGGCACCGTGATGCGAAATAGTAGTGATTATATTAATTAACGAAAGAATTGTTAAGACAAATAATTAATTGATAGTTATTAAAGAATATTGATTAATTGCATATAATTATGTGATTCCATATGAGAAATACACTCTTAAACTAGTAATATCACTAATATGACAGTTAATTCATGTTGTGTAAAAATATTGTGGAGATGGATGTTGGCGGCTTGAAGTTAAACAAGTTTGGTAATCGCCAGGTACAGCAAGCAATGCGCCTCCTGAAGAAGATAAAATCAATTAATTGCTTAAATGACTAGTCTGTAGAATATATTTTTTTACTATAGCATTGAAATGGAACATTAATGTAAAGTGTGACATGAATAAAATCATACGATGATAATATACTCTAATTATATAAAGTATCAAGTAGTACAATAAAATCATAAGGTATTTTAATACGAAATGATTAAATATCTATACATTCTAGAAAACTAAAAAGGAATTAAATGTTTGAATAAACATTAATATTAACTAAGGTTATAATGTGGTTATGTGAGTAGTAGAAATAATTATGGAATTACCCGGATAATAATAACTGACTGCGTTATTTTATTACGTGTACATGGATTATATGGTGTAAGTAAATAATTAACCCCTAATTTCCTTATATGGTAACAATTGTACCTTAATATTACCTTATGGGTATTAAAGAACCAAACCAAGCCTTAGATGATCAAATGGTGAGATTTTTGCTCTTGTCCCAAATTAAGTGAGATAATAGTATAATGAATAGTAACTTGCACTCTATTTACATAACTTTCAAGTGGCTAAGCATAGGTGATCATGGCTAGCAAGGTGGCTGGTATGGAGTTGTTAAACAACTCTTTAGTAACCAATGTTTTCTCCCATTACACATGAACTCCAACTCTAGTGTAGTGACAATGTCCAGTCCAAGTTTCCTCTATAAATACAAGCTACAATTGCAGATTTTGTGTTGCTAGAAGTTGTCTGATAAGTCATAGTTGGAGAGTTCTAAGTTACTGAGCATTGAAGAAGCCTACTCAATGAGTAAGAAGTCCAATTCAAGCTTAAGGAGGTATAAACTCTAGTTATGTTCTTGAAATGAGTCTTGTTTAATTCTTGGAATTACTTGAATTTCTATGTCAATCAATATGAATTAACATGTTATAAGGTGTTTAAGAAGTTTACTAATATATATGGACTCTTTAGAACAAGTTTAAATCGATAGAAATCAAGTTGGTTTGACATCAGAAAAAGCAGTCATTTCTACTCTGAACCGACATGGCGCAATTGCGTCCCCTAATTGTACTTAGGGTGTAGTACAATACTTGTAAGCCTACCGTGTTAAGTTTTTGCCTTTTGTTTTAAAATCTGCTAACTGTGGGTCAATTGATATGACTTAAACTAGCATTCAAGCATGTGTAATGTGTATACACAAGTATATTAATCTAATGTTTGCATGTTTTACTATATTAGCATACATGATTAACGAAAGTGTATAGTTTAAAATGAATTTAGAACTTTGGAAATGAACTTGATAAGTATGTATGTCATGATTATATATACTGACTTTGCAAGCATGTTGGTATGATTTAGAAATGCATGAATAACCCGTTAACTTGTGTTTATATGATTTATAAGGAAGCATAAACATGTTGGACTTATTAGTACGCTTTACTAATGAAAATACGAACTTTGAAAGTGAATGTTACCACGCTACTTTGAAAGTTAAAATCTGATATTTGTGAACATGTTTGATGATGCTCTTAGACTCACTCATGTATCATAAATATATATGTACCATGCTTAGGTATCGTAATTCAAGTGAAGCATAAACAAAGCATATTTTCAAACCAAAATGATGCTAATTACACATGTGATATGAATACTCATAAGTATACCTAAAATGAGTTATATGACTACCTTATGTGTTTAGAAAGCAAGCATGTTAGACTTTGTGGTTTCATGACCTTGAATGGCTTTAACTTGTTGAAATGTTTAACTTAGAATAATATTATGAAAGGGGGAAACCTAGATTGACTTAAAAGACACAAAATGACCTTTGACATGATAGTATATATGTTGTGTTCATGCTGGATAGAAACCTCAAGGCTTCAACTGAGTCTTGGCTTGGCGGAGGGTCACAGAATTCTTGCTACCGCCCTAAGCTTAGCACGAAATTTCAAGGCCATTCCGGAATCGAAGTTAAACATTTTGATAATTTAATTTTTAACAGTTAGCTTATATGATGCCTACATTGCTAGAAATTGGTTACACCCTACTGATATGTGTATATATGTGATGATTAGGTAATAAAATAGTGTTTGCCTTATATAATGAAAGTCCATGGGTAAAAAGGGTCTTAAACTTGAGCATTATAAATTTGCTTATAAAGTAACTAGGTATTTGATTTCGTGATAAGCATTTAAGTTGATTTTTTAATGTATGTGTATACTTGAATCATAACAAGCTTAAATAACGAATGTGTTAGCTAATGGGCATCCTATACTTATAATACACTATAAATAGGATTCAAAAGTGTTAATTTCTTAACGTGGATAAACTACGCTTAAGGCAAGTATCCGAAACCCTTACATTACTTTATTCAATGAATACCGTAAGCAAGTATCTAAACCTTATCTCTTTGAATGCAAGTTATCTTACTTACTCGTTCACTTGAGCTAGTATGTTTAAACTCTTGTGAAAACTATTATTCATGTTGAACTTGGTATTGTTCTTAAATATATTGAAAGTGTCTATGCCATTTGATTCGGCTAGACTATATGCATGTTTAGAAAAACTGCCCAAATCAATTGACTGGTGCGAAAATCTTAAAAACTGAGTTGAACAACCCTTATAGTACGGCGAATGTATATTGTTGGAAGCCCCAACACACGCATGAATATTACTGTGGTGTTATGCATAACATAGAGTATTGTAGACTGATCATCTATAGTACTTGATTCCTTTTGGTTATCAGTTTAATATTGCTAATTCTAGTAGTTGTTTAATAGTCTTTAGTGACTGCTCAGTATAAATTATTTTATCTAGTTGGATACGTTGATAGCCTTTGAATTCATATATATATATATATATATATATATCTGTTGATCTATATTAAATTATCATTTCATATCCTAAAGATTTGATTAGAGAATTGTTGATACTCATTATTCATGATATTGTTCTAAGACTCTAAGACTATACCTTGATATAATTAACTCGTGATTTAATACTCATCACCCTTGATTATTACTTGCTTGGCAGTTTGTGCTCATTCTTGCTTATTTAAAACCATTCAGTTAAGGCGGAACATGGAAGTGTCTTTGGGAAAGACAAGGGCAAGGGCAAGGCTACTGACTAGCTTGTTCCTTTATGGATTAAAATTATTATGTTGTATTAAGACTATTTTCAGACTATGTTTAAGCTTAAGTATGATTATGTAATAAGTCTTTATTTGATATTATTATGTAATCTATTAAGTACTGTAGCTTGCAAGAGTTGGGGGAATAATTATAATAAAACATTGTATATTATTCTAAATTAGATCTTCAGCTTTGAATGTGTGATTTTAGTTATTATTGTATTACCATGAGCACGTGATGAACCAAATTTGAGTGACCAAGTGGCGGTCCAAATTTGGGGGCGTCACAAGGACATTGTGGAGAAAGGTGTCCCGTTTGTCCACAATTGTAACATTTACTACTAAAACATACCCCTTTATCTTTCTTTCCACAAGTAGAACGAGGTTTAATGTTATTATTATTACCCATCTTTTTCCCCGGGTTGTTGGAAAAATTAGTATCCCATTTTGGTTTATTATTAAACCCACTTGAGCTGGTTTCGGTACTAAGTTTCTCTTTCTCATTTTGACTCTTCTTTTCCTGATGAAATTTACTGAGAATTTCATTTTCACTTTCAGTTATAGAAGCTTTCTCAAGTATTTCTTAAAAAGTCTTTATTTGGAGTACTGACAATTTACTTCGTATCTGAGGTTTCAAACCTTCCTGATACCTCTGAGTCTTCCTAAGTTCAGTAGTTACTTAGTGAGGAGCAAACCTGGACAATTTGTTGAACTTGGTTGTATAATGAGTTACAATCAGGTCTCTATAACAATCCGAGATTTCAAATTATAATTTTAAATATTTATTGAATTATATAAATATTTATTTGAGGTGTTTATTATTGAATAAATATTTTATTGATGTGATGGTTATTAGTAAATATTTATGAATTAAATATTATTAGATAATATTCTAGATTAAATTAATTTATAATTAAGGGAGTTGTAATATAACACGAGATGTTATATTGTTGTATTAATTTAATAATTTAAAATGGTATGTTAAATTATTAAATAAAATTATAATGGAATTATAATTTTGTGATATTTGTTAAAGTGGAATATGTACTTAAAAAATATAATATGTATAATTAATTTATTTGATTAATTTTGGATATGGAAATCCAAATAAATAATATATGATTATAAATTATAAACTAAATTATTTATTAAAATAAATTAAAGGAGTTTAATTTAGTTTTGACCAAACAAGGCTTAAAAATGTTAAGTCTTTATTTTAAAGACTTTTTGCCAAACAAAGCCTTATGGCTTTTGGGATTTTTGATTTTTGAATTTTAGAATTTTGAAGTATAAATAAAATAAATAAAATAAAACAAATAAAATATAAAATATAAAATATATTTATAACAACTATACGTTTAATAGCTTGTAACCGATACTATTTAGTATGCCTATTATGGCTATATCAGTTTTTTTGTATTATTATGCATATCAGTTGTTTATTGGCTAAGCCTGAGAGTTTCAGAGAGAATTGAGAGAGAAGCTGAGAAAGAATTGAGAGAAAACCTAAGAGTTTCAAGCAAATTCCAGCGATTTTAGCAAGGATTTCAAGCTAATTGAAGGTATTTTTACATAACCTTAATAATATATATATATATATATATATATACATGTATATGTGTTTCACGGCAAAGTTTTATATTCTGTGTATTTCGGTTTTTTGTAAATTGTTGTTATGTAACCTATTTATGGTGATGGTATATAGTTATGATGTTAGAGGTTGTAGTCTGACATGAATTGTATGCTAATTCGTTTTTAAAAGGAAGAAAAGTAAATTACAGTGAATATTTTTCATATGGCTTATGAAAGTTCCAATTTTAGTTGTCAAACTACATGTTAAACTATATATTAAGTTTTGTTTATGCTAGTTCATTAAAAACCGAAGAGAACGTAGTTTGAACGAAGTTATTTGGTGAAGAATTGTAATCACAGTGTTGATTTTTGTAAAGGAACTCAAAAATGGAGTTTTTGTATGAAAACAAAGAATTTGAGGAATTAAACTAGTTAAAGTTGTTGTTAAATTGTTCTATATTGAGGAATATGTGAGGAAACATGGTTGTAATAGTTCTATACCAATTGTATGTGTTAAATTCACTATTTTGTGGGTGAAATTCGTGTTAGTTGGGCTAAAATTGTTCATGGCGTTTACGGTTCATGTGCATGCATCGGTAGCAATTGCCACCTTAAGTGTTAAGTTTTAAACGGCGCATTCTGGCACGGTCCTAAGCTTGTGTATATGCAACTACGCCCATACCCTCGCTCGAGATAGTGAGTTTTACTGCTGCTGCAGATTTTCGATGCCATTGTAATGGAGTTTAATTATATGCTAATGTAATAAACATGTAGTAAGGAGGTTAAAACAGAACCTTAATGTGTAATTGATAAATTTAAAGTTGTAAAAATTATTAGTAAGTTATGAAAGTGATATGTTGGAACTTAGTGTACATATTGAATGGTAACTAGGTGTTGTGAAGTTAACACTTATGAATTTTGAAATGTATATGGTAACGTAAGACTTGTGCTAAATTAACAAGTGTAATTAGAAATGCGTGTTATGTTGGAAAGTGAATATTAGTATGTCTAATAGATATTATGGTTCTAATACTATGTGTAGGTGAAAGTGAGTTTTAATATTATAGCTTACGCTCGAGGCAAGTTTTCTAACTCTACACTTTCATTGAGCTAGTTCTATTATTACATTGTGCAACTTTATTCCTATGATTGAGTAAGTTCTTGTATCTAATTTGTTTATGAGGGTGCAAGTTTTCCAAAACCTTATTTCATTACATTGAGCTTGTTTTAACCCTAAGTTTATTGGAATTCTAATCATTGTTGGTTTACTCTAACTTGTTTATAGTTAAACAAGTTTCTTTTGTTCATTCTTTTATAGTAGATGTTTCTTGAACTTTTATTCCTAGTGTTTAATTGTTGTACTTCAATCACTTTGCATATTTAATTATCATGTTGAGCAAGCTTTGTTTCCAGCTTGCTATCAATTAGTGTACATTCAGTAATAAAATTTCTAATTTGACAAGATCATAGACCTAGCATATTATTGCTCAAGCATAGGTTTATCATGTTATTCAATTTATCCAATGCTTATGCTCTGTAGTTATTTTCAAGCATGAGTTTAATATATATAGTCAATTCACCTATGTTTCTCAATTGTTCTATGTTATGTTGTTATCATACAATTGTTGTGTTATTAAGCATTGTTGATTCAACTAGTCCCCTAGTTGATGATCGTTAAACTTTAAATTACCCTTGAAAGCTTATCCAAACCAAACTTTCTTTGGTGCGGACTCTAAAACTGAGAAGAACAACCCTATTATAGGGAATACGCAATACGTTTAGATGTTTGTGCACAATACATGGTACGAATGGCTGATCCCCCTAAGTACGTGAAGTCCCTACAGTATAAATGTTAAGGTTAAAGTTGAAAGATTACTTGTAACCATGGACATAGTTCATGGTCTTATGACCCTCAGATATACATTCCATATTTTGATTCCAGTCTTTGGTTATCATTGATAGAGTACTATTCAGTTTTGATGAGCCTATTCATTGGCAGTTATTATATTCTTGTTGGTTCATTGCTATATCCAGTGAGCAATTATTTTGCTCACTCTTGCATAATTATAATTATTGCAGCTAAAGTTGAGAAGGTAGATGAGCCTTCAACTAGCAAAGGAAAGGGAAAAATGTGCAAGTGATGAAGACTTGTAATTTTATTTATTGTCATGAATAATAGACTTTTTATTTAATGATGTAATGTAATTTCTGCACTTGATTGATGTTAAGGTTAGACAACCTGGGATGTTTTTGGATTTAATGATGTAACCCTTTTATAGGGAGGATTTATGGTTTAAATGTTATTTTATTTAGGTAGATAGTATGATTAAATGGAAGTGAACACCAAGTCTTATGGGAATGAAGTACCTAGATTTGGGGGTGTCACAGGTTGGTATCAAAGCTTTAGGTTATGAACCTTAGGTGGGGAAAAGCCTTAGGAAGTAACCTTCGAAAAGATAGTGGTGATAAACTCTTATCGAGTTTTAAGGAAGAAGTAATAAAACACTTATGTGCTTATGTGGTTACAACTTATGTGCTCTTGAGTGTCGAGTAGTAATGATTAGTAATTAAAACTTAAAATTTTGTTGTCAGGATGGCTAATGTAGGAGAATCCAGTCAGGCTAGGGAGGAAGGATCCCAGAAGCCTAGAGAGGAGGAGCCTCAAGATATTAAGGTGATTTGGGAACAACTACTACCATGGGAATCATCTCCGTTGGTTACAGTGGTTGAGCGGGAGAGTTTACCTGATGAAGATGATGAGATAGAGACAAACGATGAGGACCCCGTTGAGCTGCCACAGTCGAATGAGGATGAGGAGGAAGAGATTCCATGTAACTCGGTAGTTGCCCGTATGTAAGACAAGGTATACGATCGCAATGTAGAACTCTAGGATACCATCGAGGAGTTGCAAGAGATAGTAGCTGAACAGTAGATTACAATGTAGCTGAACAGTAGATCGCAATGGCACAGAAGGACAACGAGATCCAGGATCAAGATGAACGCTTGAATAATGTGGAAGAAAAGCAGGTCCACACTGAAGAAGAGAAAGAACAAATGACAGCGGAGATTGCAGAGTTGAAGAAAAAGTTGAAAGAAGAATCTACTAAGAGGGCAAGAGCCGAAGATGCATACGAGGAAGCTTTTCAACGAGCCAAGGTAGCAGAGAGAGAGGTACAAGTGAAGAGGATGAAGATGGAAGAGATGAATGACGTATTAAACATCGTGATCAATCAAACTCAAGATCAGGTCATGTGTTATCCTATTCAGTTCGAGATGCTGCCATCGTACATACTAGATCGCCGAACAATGTTCTGAATTATGGGGGAGGAGCGTCTTATAGCTATGCAGCATTTTAGTAGGACATCATAAATGTAATTATTATTTGATTAGTGAGTAAAAAAAAATGTAAATCTTGGGTATGATATAACCAGTGGGATGTGATGATGATGAAGTTATCCTACAACTTTTGTAGTTTAGGAAAGTTTTGTAAATAGCAGTGATGCTATTATTTTGATGTTTCCTAAAATATTATGAATGAATAAAAGTTATTATTTTATTCAAAGTGTTATGTGTTACGTGATAATCTTTTATGATGTGAAAATTAAGTAGTAAATACTTAAAAGGGTTGAATAGAATCTAATGGGTGTACTTCTACAGAAAATTCCTCCAAGACGTCAACCACGACAAAGAACTCCTGAGGGATCTACCAATAACAACAATGCTAAGGCTAATCCAGTTCAACAGTTAATAACGCTACTGACAGGAGCATTACAGAACCAGCCACAGAATCAAGCTGCGACTTTTAAGGATTTCAAGGAGGTTGGGCCACCAGAGTTCTGTGGGTCCATGCATCTAGTCAAGGCACAGACTTGGATCATGGAGATAGAGAAGGTTTTCGATGTTGCTAGAGTAGGGGATAATCAG